>BSBK01000873.1:367500-967500 GCA_027943335.1 Chamaecyparis obtusa
CGACCTCATTAGAGCTATCCATGGAAGAGGCATAAGTAGAAGCAGAAAAAAAATCTAATATTAAGAGTTTGTGGGTGGAAACATATGGAACTAAAATTTGTCCCTCGCCTAAGAAGTAAATAGAAAAAGGAATAAGGAAAGGAAAGGAAAGCTCCTTTCATAGTGTAAGACACCAGCCATTGTTTTTGGGTCTACATATGTTAATAGTGATATGAGACTACCTTATACTCTTGCGGGAGGTACCTGATTACTCTACAAATAAAGCGTACATACCCTACCCTAATAAGATGATTAAAATCTAACAAATAAGAATATGACCCATTGAAATCATTCTCGTGTTTCATGAAATAGGAGGTAACTTTCTTTTCCTATTTCAATAAATTTTCATTAGTATTTTGATGTTATAGATGAACATTGAAAAACCAAAAACATGAAACCCTAACCACAAGTATACATAATTGTATTACCCTATTGGTTTGAACATTCCCTTGAAGCTAGTCTAGTACAATTTGTGCATATAAATTTTCATCTCAATCGGCTAGGGTTTATAGTTTGTAAACTTCGATAGAATTTTCAGGAAAGACTAATGCTATCTATTAATTAGGGAAAACACACCTTTTTATGTGACTAGAAAATTTGGCTGAAAAGGTCTTAGCCCCTTCTTCCTCGCATGCCATACTCTTTTTTTCACAGTGGTTAGTCTAGTTAACACCCATATAGGGACACCTCAATGCCAAAAATGTCTAGATAACACATCCCAAATTATGTAAATGTTTTTTTGAAAAATAGAAAAACTATTGGCCAAAATAAAAATGACCAATAAAAAATAGCAATAAATGATGAAAATTTTCATTTGAACAAGAATATTACCAAAGACTTTAGGTTTGTTATATATATATATATATATATATATATATATATATATATATATATATATATATATATATATATATATTCAATAGTAATTACAAAACCGAAAACCAAAAAAAAAACTTTGAGAATTGTAATAAAACTTTCTTTAAAATAACTTATTAAATAATAGAATATTAATAGTATCATCCTCTCCATGTGTCACAATAGTATGGTACATAGTTGGAGTGTGGAGTCTGATATGTGTTTCTAGATGGTGGGGTGTTTTACGATGCACCTTGAAAGAATGAACCCTTGTATTGTGCAATGCTTATGGTGGAGGCTCTTATCGTACATTATCGAATGGAGAGACCTCATATTGTGGACCATCAAATGGTGGACCACCATATTATGGGTTGTCAAATGGTGAAACTCTTTATGTCAGAACATTGGATGCTGGCCCACTATATTATGCATCACCAAAAGGTGAGACAAGCAGATGGTGCACACAGGACTAAAATCTGATGGTCGTATTGGTCATTTTTCCACTTGTAAATTGTATATGACACTTTGAAAATTAAGGATGCAATTAAGATCCATAAAAAATACACCGTTGACTAAATTTAAAAAATGGGAAAACACAACATATTTTTTGTGAAATTTTAACATTTGTTCTTCATGATTTGCACATTTTGTGGTAAAAAACCACAAAAAAAATTGCAAAAAAATCACTTTGTTTTTACAAATCTGAAAAAAAAAGTTTGACTTATTTTTTTTTGTCTTTGGTGCATTTTATTTGGAGCTTAGCCGACACAAATAATTAATTAAGCCGTATGGATTGACATGCTAATTTTTTATAAGACTGTCAATATAACACTTAAATTTATTAATAAACCGTCAAAATCTTTGTCATAGATAATACGGTATTTTATTTAATAATTAAAATATATGTTATTTTATAATATATGATATAAATTTGTAAGATAAATATATACTATTTTATAATATAAATGTTTCTATTTTTTTTATTAAATATTTTATTAATTTAGAAACTTGTCCTCAAAATTTAAATTTGTTTGCATATATTACTAATTTATACTTCAACATACTTAGAGAATTTAAATTTGTTTGCATATATTATTAATTTATGCTCATTTTCTAATTTTACAATATTTTCATATCAAATTTTCTATTTTTTTATCAACACACAAATGTATCTTAACAATTATATATAATACTATATGTTTTAAAATAGTGATTAATTTATTGGCACATCATAGAACAAATCTTATTAAATGGAGGGGTAACCATAACCATAACCGTATGATGGATACATATAATGTGAGAGAGCGAGTGTTTCAGGACCATATTGTTGGCCGCGAGATGACATTGGCATACCGTGTGGTACGCCAGATAGTGGAGCTCCATGTTTTATGTCCCAGGGTGGTAGGTTGCTGTATCATCCAACTCCAAACTATGTGATCTCGTATGGTGGGTTGCCATATTGTGAGCTATCAAATGGTCAAACTCTGTATTGTGAGCCCATTAATGACATATATTGTACTTCTGTGACTTGTCGCCTTGCAAGCTCCTATGCTACTCTCCATTTCCCTTTCGTAAATTGAGATCTATACAGCTCCCACATGACCCCCTATTCCTTTTCTGAGAGTTCCTTTAGCTCTTGTTCCTTTCACCATAGTTCTTTGTGCATCTATTCCATGCACTCGAGTTCCTTTATTCATTTAGTCTTTTCTTCATATACTTCTCCTCTGCAACTAATGGTGCTGATTCTTCCAAGTTAGAGAAATTACTCTTGAACTGTGAAAGAATTGCACTTACATCATCAATAGAGTGTACCTTGGACACTTTCTTATCTGCTGGTAACAAGTTGTTTGGGATATTTATAGATTGTACAAGGAGGGCATTCCTCATTACCTATTTCTCCTTAGCCTTTTCCATAGCTAAGACACTGATCTTAATCAGGTCTTCTTCTCCCCATGAATCCAAACCAGTTGTGTCAGTTGTCAAACTTGACAACAATGCTACTGAGGGTATTAGACCGATAGGAGTGCTATCCATTACTTCTTGTTTTACTTTGATTAGAATTTCAACATATGGCTTATCTGTTGGCTTACTTCCTTTTACCTCTTCTTCTCCTTTCTCCTCTTCTATCTTTTCTTTCTCTTTCTCTATTTCTTTTTCTATCTCATTTTCTTCTTTTTCATCTGTTATATCCTTAATCAATACTTCTTCTTGTTGATTGGTAGGAGTATTACCACATAGAGTTTCAACCTCTTGTGTTCTTGCAAAGGCTTCTTCAAACTTGTCCAAATCAATGTTTGTGGCCACCATAGTAACTTTTACATTATCAATAAAAATTGAGTCATCTTTGTCTATCTCTATCATGGGCGTAGAATTTTCTACCTTTGTGGGTGCATCAACTATATGCACTAAATCTTGTGGACCTATAGATGGTACATTTATGGTCTCTGACTCTTTTTCACCCTTTGTGGGAACTTGTGTTGTGGGAACAGTAGGAGGGAACATGTGCTTGTTCATGAAAACCTTCTTAAAGGCTTTCTTTGTTTCCTTTGCAACTAACTCAAAGTTCTTGTCCATTATATGTAAGGTTCTTATTTTAGTTCTAAGGTGTGGCTTCACCAGATCTAACAACTACTTTTTCTCCTCTAGAGAACATACTGGTAAGCTGACATCTAGAGTCATTTCTCTAATCCTTTGATCCTCTTCAAAGTCTTCTCTTTTTAGGAATTCCAAGATGTTCTACACTTTGTCTAGAATCAATGTCTTTAGTTCTAGGACCGTCCTCTTAAAATTTAACATGTGTTTGAAAATCATTTCATGAATCTCTAATTTTTCTATTTCACTTTATTTCTCATAGAATTTTCATACTTGATCTAACATACCTTCATGAACAATCCTTGTGCTTAACACTTTAAGGCTAGGTCTGAAACCTACCTCTGCAGATGCTTGAGTATTCTTCCCATTTCTTGTTACTCACGAGGATGGATGATTGGTGCTAATCTATTTCTTCCTCTTAGGCATTTCATTATACTCAGGAGGAGCAGTAAGGTTTGTGATCTATAAGTGTGTCACACTTCTATGAATCATTACATTCAAGAACACTCAAGAATGAGGTCTCAAAAATCAATCCATAGCTCCCTAGGCATGGAGTGCAAGGGTTTTTAAGAATGCTCTCAACTAGAGCTATTAAGCCGATAACCTTGCTAGTAAACCATGCAATGGGAGATTCAAAGAAAGACAAGGGCAAGAATGCCAATATCTCCAAGAATCCAAATGAGAATGCAATGCAATGCTATGCTATGCTAGAAATGGAAATGCAAGCTAAGCTATGGAAAATGAAAGATGCAAGTATTACAAAGCCTCCTAGTTAAACTAGATGAACTAATCTAAAGCATAAAAGAAATCTAAGCTAAGAATGCCATGATAATGAAACTACTATGCAAAAATGAAAGCTAAACTATGAAGCAATGAAGAGATCCAAGATGTGATGCAACAATGATCTCCAAAAGCTTGATGCAAGAATGTCTTCAAAAAGCTCCAAAGTGACCTAGAAAACCTGCAGCATAACATTAGCATAAAAGAGATTGATCCCTAAATGAAGAAGAGAGCTCTTCTTTTATAGAAAATGAAAATCAATGGACAGTGGAGATTAACAGGCAAAAGAATTAATCAATGATGGAGAAAAATGGAAGCTCAATCCATGTGCACAAGATTCCTCCAATGAAAAAATAAGAGTTGACTTTTGTGTCCATATGAGACAAAAAGTGCTTTTTCCCTTTTTTATAAAATAAGAATAATGCTTTATTTGTGCAACTTAGGATAAGAAGAAAAGTGGGGGCTTTTTATTTATTTAAAAGGGGAGGAAATATTCCTTTTAAATAAATAAAGACTTAGGATAAGATGGTTAGCCCATAGAAAATAATCGAATAAATGATAGAACTAGGATTTGATCAAGAATAAGCAATTGATAATTTAGCAAAAGGGGCTAATAGTCTAGGTGACCATTTTTAGGTGTATACATTTTACCCCTCTTTGACTAATGTGTGATCGATCTAGGAACACATGTAGTCAAAGAATGAAGTTGCAATGTGAGATCGATCTGGGATCACAAAACAACTCAGATTAGCCAAGAAGGCAAGCAGATAGCAATCTGACTCCAAAGAATGAAGTGTAGAGAGAGAGAAAATCCTGCATGGTTAGTCTGGTAGCAACAGTACTAAACACTTAGGAAAGAGATAGCCAATAAGATATGATGTGTCTGCCCCCTCGGGATCGAAAGTGAAATCCAAGTAGAGGGAATGCAGAAACAAGAGCAACATGATCAAATCACTAGAAATCATAATCGAAGATGAAAGATAATAGAATAACCATCAAGCAATGAGGAGATACCCCACTCATGGGACACGGGGCACGAACCTATCGGTCCCTCAACCCGTAAACACCATGGAGGGGGGGGAATTTGAACTTGGGATTGGAAAGTGAATGAAAGACTAGAAGTGTGAAAGAGATGGGAATGAAGAGGTGAAGAATGCCCCAGCGAAGATCGAAGGATCAGGCCTCAAAAGGTCAATCAACTGCGTAGAAGAAGGAGAAATGCAATGTAGAAGATCAAGGTGAACGTGGATTTCGGTTTCAATCCCAAAATGAATGGAAAATGATGTGATGTGAAAGATTGGAACTGAAAGACATGATTGGGAAGAAGTGAAAGGTGAGTGTAGTTTGATTAATAAGTCCATGAAAGATGAAAGGAGAGCTCTCTCCATATGCAAGATGCAAAACTAAACTAAAATGAACCTAATATGCAAGCTACATGAAAAGTGGTTTACTTGCAAGGTCACAATGCCAATAGACATCTAATAATCATCATCGAGTGTTTATTGGTAGCATCGTAAGATCATACAATACACACTAGCATAACTATGTGGATCTGAATATGATTTATATCAGATAGAAATGTGGAAATCTCACCTAGGCATCAAAGACATGTAGGTCAAGATGACTAGTGCAGTAAGATCACCTAAGTTTAATATAGCAAGATTATACTTGCATCGAGACACAAGGAAAGTCAAGATGGCTAGAAGTATGCACTTGCAAAAATAGTCAAGGATAATACCTTGTAGATCCTAAGTGTCAAGTAAGACCAGCATAAATGCTCATGACAGTTAGGACCAACAAAATATACCCACAAGCAGAGAAAGCAATAAAACATGTTCTCATACCCTCAGTCTTCTAGCTATGCATCATCGAAAACTTCTTAGGGAGAGACCACTCATCAAAGAAATCCTCATAAATAGTACACAAAGAAAAATAAAGTCAACATATCTCAATCGAGTTGTTTGTTTAAGTGCGTGTGTGTAGGTCATAGAGTCAAACTTTAAGTATTGCATCTGCCAGTGAGAAAATATTGCATCATATAGACTGCGAGTAGGATATCTAATAAGTGTTGAGAAACACTCGACGCTAGGGTAGTGTTGAAAAACACAGTTGGGGTGGTGTTGAAAAACACCATTTGCAAGGTGCCTAAGAAACCCAAACGCACAAAGAGACCCAAGATAAGCTAGAACAACATATGCCCCCTAGACTAAGACAAGAGTCAATTCCAGGCTAGGAGAGGCAAAGAGAGAAGTGGAGAAAAGGAGTGCTACGCAAGACTGATAGACATAAGTGCAGAGGGTCTCAAGTAGCGCCTATTTCTAGGTTTTCACCACTTGATAGATTTTTTAATTTTTCAAATTTTTTATATTTTTTCAGGACTGTATATGCTTTTTAGGATTTTTTCAGCATCATATATGAATTTTTTTGTAATTTTTTTAGGATCATAAAGAATATGTACAACAGATGCCCCAAACAGGAATGGGCATCAATAATCTGCTTCCTTTGATGTAAAGAACTGATAGGCCCCAGGCCCAAATGCTGCAACTGTGATGATAGGAGGTCTCAACTAGTTTGACCAATAATAACCAGCCCTAAGCAATGTCTAAACTAGTAGAGGATCGTTAAAATGTGATCCACATTGCCATCATGGATTTCTGCTAGCACTTTTTCTGACTCCTCTATTTCTAGACACTTAAGGAGAGTTCCGTCTAGACCCTTCCTATACAAGTCACCAAAGACAAAGGAAAAGTGTAAGGGATGGCAGAAAGAATGGTGTGGTGGATTTTTAGGAGTAATATGAGGTGGAAGATATGAAAATATGGTAGGATTGTAAGATTTGTGATTAGGATAGCGTAATTCATCCACCAGGAATTTGAAGCGAAATTTATGCTTTTTCATTTGTAAAAGGGATGTCAAAGTAACCAAGGCATTAGCAACTTTGTTCTCAGCTATAGGAATGGGCTGAAGTGTAATAGTTATGAGATCATGCTTGAATAATTTCACCATTTTTGTGTAGAGAATCAACTTGTCATCTTTTATTTGATAATCATTATTTTTGAGCAGATTTTTATTTTTACTTTTCTTAGGTTCAGATACCGCCAAAATGTGGTTTTCGCCATCCGACCATTTCTCTTTTCTTTTGACTTGATGACTGTGATGCTCAATTTCTGATTCAATCATTTTTGTTGCTAGTTCACTAGTGGAAGAAGTAACAGGTGTTGATGTGAGATGAAATGAAGTGACTGGTTCAATAGCATTAATGTGAGGGGTGTCATCTCTAGTGACAAGATAGGTTGAACCTGTATGGTAAGCTCCAAAAGTAGCTAAATCTAGATTTGTCATAGAAGGACCAACATAGTCTACTAAGGCAATATGGGGAACAAACTCATCAGACCCTACACGAGACTCATCAATTATGTCAAGCGGGTTACGAGAGGTATGAACTACATCAACATCCATATCTGTCATGGAAGGATCTTTTGGAAGAGGCTTAAGATGCTGAGAAGTAGAGATACTCATGTCATTATGTGATAGATCACCTCTTTTTAGTAGCCTTGCAATGTTGCGACGTTGTCTATCATAGTTCAATGATTCTTTAGGCACATAGGTTCTATACATAGAGGCTTCACTCATATCATCAGTAGATATACATTCTTCTCCCCAAAGAAGTGAAGTAGGAGGAAGATAATCTTCCATTTGAACCATAGTGTGTAGTGGTGACTCATCTGTATCTATGTTTGAATCACTAATCAAGGGAGTATTTCTGGAATGATCAAGGAGGGCATTTGTCATACTACCCTCATCTTCTCTATAGAGCCACTCTTGAATAGCTTGTTCTTCTCTTTTTTCTTCTAAAGGAATGGATGAAGAAGCATCAAAGATTGTCATGGTAGAAGTGGAAGGCTTCGTCTGATCAAAAGGTTTCCCATATGACCTAGGAGAAATAGGTATAGAAGAAAAGGAATCCAGTGTATATTCACCCATACCAAGGCTCATCATCTTAAGTGATTTCTCAGTAGCGACTAGAGACATACTAGAATCAATAGAAGGTTCATTGTGAGGAACAAATTTTTCAGCAGCAGCAAGAGCATTAATAGCAATAGTATGATCTCCAGGAATCACAACTTCAGTGCCATTGTACACAAATTTGATGCACTGATGATAAGTGGAAGGAATAGCCTGCATGTCATGGATCCAAGGATGACCCAAAAGAATGTTATATGCAAGTGGGATGTCCAATACTTGGAAGTTAATATCTTTCATGATAGGGCCCACTCGGACAGGTAGCGTGACAAGACCTTTGGAAGATCTTTCCACTTCATCATAAGCTTTTATAGTAATCTTCTTCTTAGAATCCACAACAAATTCTGACAAACCCAACTGTTGTATGACATTGAAAGAAACAATATTTAACCCTGCACCATTGTCTATCAGGACTCGGCGGACTCGGGTATGGTAGACCATAACTTCAATGTGTAAGGCAAGATTATGAGGGTGAGCAATAGATATGTCATCTTCTACAGAAAAGGATATATAATGAGGTGATGAGATGTGGTTGACCATAGCTTTAAATCGATCTGGATCAATGTCATTGGGAACACATGTTGTTCGTAGAGCCTCATCAAGAATCTCTCTATGCGAAGGGGATAACCGAAGCAACTCAAGGATAGATATTTGGGCTGGTGTCTTTTGCAAATGTTGGACAAGATCATAGCTAGAAGTGGTTGGAGGAGCCACTTGTTTGGAAGGCAAAGCTTGCTTGGGATCTTGTGCAATTTTAAGGACAATCTTGGCTTGCCCCCTAGTAATAGCATTCAGTGTCTCACTTTGGGAAGATGAACTACCATGTGTTTGTAAGACCAACTTTGGCTTACCATGATTGGCTTTATTATCATCTTGAGACCTCATCATTAGAACACTCTCAATAGGCTCTACCATGTTAATCATAGGCGTATTAGAAGGATATGTGTAATTGATCTTAGCCTCATGATTCATCTTATGTCTTTGAGAGGTTTGCCCCTTGTCATGCTTAGGTAGAGGATCTTTGAAAGCTGTGTGATCAGAATTTTTAGTTAAGCCATTAGTGGAGATTGTACCACTATCAATGAGATCTTGAATATCATCCTTAAGCTTAAAACAATTGTTTGTTGGATGTCCCTTGTTTTTATGATAATGGCAATAAGAATCTTCTCGCCACCAAGTAGGCTTATTCAGCGGATCCTGGTTACCAGGTTTGTCAGGAAGCATAAGATATCCATTATCAACCAAAGTCTTAAGGATCACATCATAAGGTTCTACCAACTTGGTATATACTCGCTTTTGAAATGACTTCTTAGGCTTATCTGCATACTGAGGTTTAGGAGCACTATGAGCATTGGTAGCTTCTTGTTGTTTTGCTACATAAATAGCATTAGAGAGATTGAAAGCAGACTCTTTAGCTTTAGGAGCATCAACAACCCCATCATTAACAACATACTTATTCTTATTCCAAGGTTTGTTCTTGTCTTTTCCATTTCCTTTAGCATCTTTGTTAATAACAATATCCCCTTTTCTTATGGCCACATCCTCAATTCAATATGCACTTTCAACCATGTCATTGAAAGAGGAGAACAGTTGTTTCCTTAGATCATAAAATAGCTCAGGCACAAGTGTGTTGACAAAAATGTCAATCTTTTCTCTTTCGGGTAGTTGATGAGGATATCGAGAATACAATGACCTCCAACATTGTAAGTAAGTTGCAAATGACTCACCTTGATGTTGTCTTAGATTACTGAGATCTATCATGGTGACAGGTTGTTGGATGTTGTAAGAATAATGCTAGGTAAATCGTTGAGCCAACTCATCAAAAGTCTTAAGAGGTGGTGTCAATTTCGCAAACCATTCCAAAGCTTGGCCTCTTAAGCTTCGAGGGAATAATCATAGAAGAAATGTGTCTTCATGAAGAAAGTCCATACTAAGAGCATAAAAGTGACGCACATGGTCTTGGGGATCACTATTTCCATCATACTTGTCGTATTTGGGAACCTCAATATCCATAGGAAATGGGACCATGTATAGACTCCTATCAAAAGGAAGAGCACAAATTGATTCTACAAAAGAGACCTTTGGAGGCTCTCTTTCTATGGCCATTTGGGTAAGGCATTGATTTGTCTGATGCAGTTCTTCCTGAAGGACTTCCAATTCAATTGGTACTCTTTGTTGGACAATTTGTCTGACATCATAGCCGGGAGGAAGCTTGTATCCTCTAGAAGTCATATATTGAAAGTATTGGTCGCCATTACGCTCTAAAAGCTTATGCATCATTCGTTGGGAGACCACATCTTGTTCAAATCTCATAAGATCTTCACTAGAAATCTCATCATCAGTCTCTACCTCATGTTGAGTGGGAGGAGGCCTAGGAGGTGAAGAAGGCATAGCAAAAGTCTGTCTTGGAGGAGATCTAGGTGGCGTGTTGTTGCCATTGTTGCTATTGATAAAAAGAGGTCTATGCTCATAATTACTAGTTTCAGGTTGCTCATGAGATGTCCCTCTATAAGTCATGCACCTAGCAGCATCCATCCTTTGTTGATTGTATTCTTTGTCTAAGCGTGCTTGTTTATCCTTATGCTCAAAGTGTTCTTGCAAGCGTTGAAATTTTTCTTGTTCAGTCAAAGTGAGTGAGACACTATCTATGTTTTTGGGGGTCTTGAATGTAGAAAAGAGGAATCCTCCTTTGTACCACAGGGTAGCCTTAGAATCCTTAGATTGGTTAGAACTAGAACTATCGTTGCTAGCAAGTGCTTGTGAGCATCTAGTTGGAGAAGGTAACTGAGTATAATTGAACGGAGAGTGATTCTCTTGCTCAAATTAAGACCGAGTTGTAACCGGCATGAAAAGAGATGTTGGTTGACTAATAGAATGAGACAAAGTTTCTTAGATATGAGATAAGAAAAGATAATAAGGATCACTTGTCAAAGTAGAACAATAGAGAGAGATGGCTCGTCAAAAGTGCTCAAGCACTTACAGCAATCAATTGACTAAAGCCAAGCCTCGAGCAAGAAGCTCAATAAGCAAGTAGCTAGAGAAGTAACCGTGATGCGACAAGTGATCAAGAGTAGAATTTGTTAAGCTCAAATCCAATAGTTTTAGCTCATTTGTTTCAGTCTATAACAAGTCTAAGCATGCAGATAACAAACTAGCTTCAAGTAAGAATAGGAAAGACACTCTACGATAGGTTAAAGTGCAAGTTAAGCAGCTCCTGATTGTAACATCAACAAGATAGCAAAAAGGTTCTGGGTGATACTTTCCAAGTAGACAAGATGATACTTCTCAGAACAGAGGGTGACTCTTTGACCAGTGAACATAAAATCTCAGTTTTGAAGCATTTTGATCGGTTTTAAAGATTGGATAGTGCAATTTCTCAGTTTGACAGACAGTAACAGCAAGTAAAAGACAAGTTTGCAAACAGTAGGTGATCAAACATGTCATAAAACACTTGGAACAAGGGAAAAAGCAACCTTGCCAAGACAAGCACTTGTGATATCAAAATGAAAAATTCTATGAGTGCTACCGATTGTTTGTATGTTGAGAACGTTTACATTGGTATAGCACAATCGAAGACAATTCAAGCAGTTACTACCTAGAAAGACAAGGCTCATTACTTAGCAACTTGGCCCACAACTTGATGCTCCCTTGCCTCACACCAAGTGGTTGCCCACAAGAGATATTGGCATTGTCATGGAAGTGTCAAAAAAACAACCAAAGGAACACATATGGTGAGTGTCTTGGGGTGATTCGGGTAAGTCCACTTGGATCAATCCTTGCACCAAGAAACTAAGCGGCTAAAATAAGGTGGCTTCTATCTAAAGGTTCATAGTAAGGACTTCCATTCATAACACCCCTCTTGCTCCTCATAAAGGACTAGGACCTCACAGCCTCAAGAGTACCTTAAGCATTCTTGCTCAATGCCCATGGTTGCAATCCCATGAGCTACTCACATCAAGCAAAGATAAGTGTTATGTCTACCAAGGTTTTGTGTCCTCGATAGCCTTGAGATTATAGTGAGTTGGAATCACTCACCACCAAGGAAAATGATGACAAGGTTCTCCCCACTTGGGTCGTTCCTCTTGATTGCTCAAGAGCAGGCTCGCTAAAGGATTCCTATACTAAACAAAGAATGGATAATTTTTGAGGTTCAAGGTTTTTGGTTCACCACAAGGGTGAAGAGCATACTCCCCTATCTCAAAAACTTCTCCCAAACACACCAAGCAAAGATTCAATTACCCCCTTGCTTTTAAAATCCCAAGATGGGTCAAGATTTCTGTTTCACCACAAGGGTGAAGAGCATACTCTCCTACCACCTCAAAATTCCTACAACAAGGTATTAAGTGCTTATGAAATGAAACAACTAGTATATGCCGCACTTAATAAAAAAAAGCAATTAAATAAGCACTTGATTTAGTTTTTATGCTTAGGGTAGCCCTCCAAAAACCATTAGTAGCCCTCTTTGACATGCATTCTTTTGGCAAAATATCTCAAGCAAGTGCACCTACAACCACAACTTGTTAGACCCACAATGGTTAGCACATGAAAAATCAGGTAATCTACAAAAATAACTAATCAAATGATAAAATCTGAAAATGAAACCATCATGGTTGGATTAGGCTTGGAAAGACCTTTCCAACGATATCTCACACTTAAACTTTTGATACCATTTGTGAAAATCTCAAAAAAAATGGATTTGAAAACACTAATTTTTTTTAAAATTTTCAAAAAGTTAGCTAAGAACCCGAAACTTGCAAGATAAAAATAGCTCACTGTCAGATCAGGCAATATACCTCAAAATTCACCAGTATCACGCGATACTTCTTCCTATAGCCAGGCGATACTTTACCAGTCGAGCGATACTTCGCACGATGCCAGGCGATACTTCGCACGATGCCAGCGATAAAGTTCAGTACTGTCGTACGATACTTGTTTCGTGTGAACTATCACCCCGCCACTAAAAGTATATCGCACGATATTTCTCAGAAGTGTCGTGCAATAATCTGCCACGGTGGGTGCCAAAAATGTATGCTATAAATGTGTCACACTTCTATGAATCATTACATTCAAGAACACTCAAGAATGAGGTCTCAAAAATCAATCCATAGCTCCCTAGGCATGGAGTGCAAGGGTTTTTAAGAATGCTCTTAGCTAGAGCTATTAAGCCGATAACCTTGCTAGTAAACCATGCAATGGGAGATTCAAAGAAAGACAAGGGCAAGAATGCCAATATCTCCAAGAATCCAAATGAGAATGCAATGCAATGCTATGCTATGCTAGAAATGGAAATGCAAGCTAAGCTATAGAAAATGAAAGATGCAAGTATTACAAAGCCTCCTAGTTAAACTAGATGAACTAATCTAAAGCATAAAGGAAATCTAAGCTAAGAATGCCATGATAATGAAACTACTATGCAAAAATGAAAGCTAAACTATGAAGCAATGAAGAGATCCAAGATGTGATGCAACAATGATCTCCAAAAGCTTGATGCAAGAATGTCTTCAAAAAGCTCCAAAGTGACCTAGAAAACCTGCAGCATAACATTAGCATAAAAGAGATTGATCCCTAAATGAAGAAGAGAGCTCTTCTTTTATAGGAAATGAAAATCAATCGACGGTGGAGATTAAGAGGCAAAAGAATTAATCAACGATGGAGAAAAATGGAAGCTCAATCCATGTGCACAAGATTCCTCCAATGAGAAAATAAGAGTTGACTTTTGTGTCCATATGAGACAAAAAGTGCTTTTTCCCTTTTTAAAAAAATAAGAATAATGCTTTATTTGTGCAACTTAGGATAAGAAGAAAAGTGGAGGCTTTTTATTTATTTAAAAGGGGAGGAAATATTCCTTTTAAATAAATAAAGACTTAAGATAAGATTGTTAGCCCATAGAAAATAATCGAATAAATGATAGAACTAGGATTTTATCAAGAATAAGCAATTGATAATTTAGCAAAAGGGGCTAATAGTCTAGGTGACTATTTTTAGGTGTATACAAGGTTAATATTTTCCTTGGGTGCAGGAGGGCTAACATCAATTTTACCCTTCTAAACATCTGATTTCTCAATTTTCACCTCCTCCATCTTTGGATCATCAAATTCTGTATTTTCTGCAGCTGCGCTCTCTATTTCCAAAGAAATCATCTCTTGCCTTGCTTTGTCTAGGTCTTCTTGAGATACTCCATGAATTTTCAAAATCTCTGAAGTAGCCTTGGCAACTTTTCTTTTCATTGCTATGATTTTCAATATAGCATCTACTTGTCTTGTTTTCTCTTCATAAGTCCCCCATCTAGGTTCATTGGGGTCCTTAGGTGCTAACAACAGAACTTGAGCATAACCTCTAGAATATCTCTTCAACTTCATATCCTAGTGGATGAATCCACTTTGTGTTGGCAAGTTGGCTATACTGATGTATATGACTTAATATAGTGTTGTCATTATCATAACAAAATCATATAGCAGTTTGGAGTTAGTACACTTGACAAGAAGATAAAAAATAGGTAAGTGTTGAAGACTAGACAATGTATAGCATTCCTTGAGCTCAGAGCATTAGCGCACGTGCGTATGACAGAGTTATGGTGTGCACCCTAGAAGTGTATCATCTTAAAATGGAAACACTTCCATGTTAAGAGCATTTATCCCTCTGAGTGAGTGGTCTGGGTCATGTCAAGTAGCCTTGAATTAGCTCTTTTCTCAGATCATACTTGTTCTCCTCATTCTGCTTCTATTTGTCCTTGATTTTCACTTCATATTTGCATTTCCTAGCATTCTGGGTCAGGATCCTGAGGTTTTTGACCACTAGGTCAAAGTTGACCTTATGGGGTCAAAGGTGACCTCAACCTTGACCTAGTCAGGATCAACCTCAACCCTGACCTAGGTCATAGTCGAGCTCATCCTTGACCCCCTGTCCAGATTTTAAATTTCCTTGATTTTCAGGTGTCGGCTTTTGGGGATATTTATTTTCTTGGCTCTGGGTTGGCCATTTCGGGTTTCAAAATGGTAAATCCTCAAATTGCATTTAATCTAGGTATATTTTCTAAAGGTTAGGACATAATTGGGATTTAATTCTCCAAGGTGGCCCCTCTAGAGGATTGTGCCCTATCACTATAAAAGGAGGCCTTCCTCTCTCATTTCAATCATCTTCTTTGGCCATCAAGCAATCAAGTTTTGCAATCTCCTCTCTCAAGATCTCAAGGTGATCAAGAAAGCATCCATTCAAGCATTCAAGTCCTCTTCTCCATCCAAGCTCTCCATTGAAGATTAATGATTCAAGCATTCAATCCATTGAAGGGATTTGGTTCAAGCATTCAAGATTCATCATTCAAACCCTAGATCTAGCCATCATGAGGGTGTGATCTTCCTTCAAGATCCTTTTGTTCATCTTCTAGATACATTCATTCTTCTATTAAGGTGGATTCCAAGCATACAAGCATGGAGGTGTTGTATTTACTTTCATGGTTTTGATTTACATTTACCATTGTTGTGTTCAAGCTTTCATATCAATATACTTGTTTACATTCAAAATACAATTACATATCTATCAAATTTCATAGCTTCATTGTTAGATCTATTTCTAATACTTGCTAGAATTCTTATTTCAATTTCAATATTAAGGTTGATTCCAAGCCGGGGTTTGACCAAGGTAAACCCCTCAAACAAATAACAAAAACCCTCTTTTTCTTGTAGGTACAGGTGCGGAATTTTAGATTTGAGAGTAGATTTGGATACCCTTTTCGGTGAACTTCCAGGATTTGTGAACAAAATCAGAATTGACCTTCAAATAAAGAATGTAGCCTTTGACCTTTTATGAGGGTCAAAGACTACTTGCCATTAGAAAGACAAAATATTTCTAGGTTTTCTTCGTCTCGGCATTTCCAATCCAAAATAAGTTATAGAATTGCCCAAAAGTACACACAGACATTAGAAACTAGCATTTTCTATATTTTCCCTAATTTGAGGTTAGTACTTGTATTTCAATTATTTCAGATTTCAAACACAATTCTACCATAGGGAAATAGAGGGTTTTTATCTCTCTTTCATATTCTGCATAGATTGATTTGATTATATATTAACCTTTGGGTTGATCAAATTGGATCTCTCCTTTGGGAATTTGGATTTAGGAGTGGATCTCATATTTCCCCCATACATTACACTCAATAGGGGTGATTCAATTTTACCCCTATTGATTTTGGTGAACCCGACATACTTACTCTCCTTTATTTTATGGAATTAGATGCTGTATTGTGTTAGGTTATAGATCCTTTCTTGCATTTAGATTAGGTCTAGTTTATGCTCTTGCATTTTAAAATTCAAAAATACAAAAAAATATATATAATCAATAAAATCAAAAAACATTTCTTGCATTTCATTTTCTATGGAGATTATTAAGATGCTTTGGTGTGTGGTCATGTTCTTTATTACTCTTCTTTAGCATCTCTTTATAATACCTATGATATTTATGAGAGTATCATTCACTTCATTATGTTGATGACCCTTCACTTTGCTCTTGCTTATGCGTTTGTGAAGTTGACCAACACTAGTTTGCCTACATTCAAAACTTTTATTAAAGATTTATGTGGTAGCCTTATTAGTCTTTTAGATTATGTGAAGAATTTGGTAGATGATACACCATCTCCTAATCTTCCTAATCCTAATCCTATCAATCCTAATCTTCCTAATCCTATTCCCATACCTAATTCTCCATCTATTCATCCTCACTCTTCCCGTACTTATGATGGGATTCAAGATATAGTTCAGGATGTGGATGTGCAAGATTTATTTGATTTACCTTCTTTGATTCATGATGATATTAAAGGAAAGGGTAAATAAACTTCTTCCAAACCTATTATCCCACCTTATACAACCTTTACTCATGAACATGATAAACAATCACCTCTTGTAGAAGATTTACATAATATGTACACTATTGGATATAATATGGTGACTAAACAAGGTTATAAAGGTTTAGGGCTTGGGGTTAATGAGCATGGTATTATATTTCCAGTTCATATACCCCCTAAACCAGATATGTATGGTTTTGGTTGTTCAAAATATCAAGTTAAGGTAGGTGATTCTAAACATCATCCTCCTCTTCATATTCTTCTCCCCACACCTATCTTAGAAAACATTAATACTCGTCAAGAAGTGGCTAAGAAGGTATATGTTGAGCTAATGAATTCCAAGAAATAAATCTTTAGACCTATGTCGATAGATGTTTTATACAAATACAAATGCCCTTTTTATTGAGGCTTAATTGGTATTCTTTCTCTCCTATATTTCTATGGCTTTGCATTATGTTTTTAATCATCCATAGAATCTATCTTTTCTTTTCAAGATATCTTTTCTAAGACATTTGTTTTGCAAAGGAATCCCTTGCCTTTATTTCTAGGGGGCAAGGTACCTCTTTCTTTCTCTTTGTCTAGGGAGCCACTTTCCTTAGCTTAGTGGTATTTGTTTATATTGCAATATTATTTCAACATATTGACAGATGTTTTGACTATGGATAACCTTCTTATATGAGAAGTTGTTGTTCTAAGTCGTCGCTTCTTCTCTATTTTGAAAATTACGTTCTTTATAAACTCCCACCCTTGCTTTGGTGTTAGAGTTGTTTCTCTCATTTCAAAGATTCCTCTTCCTCTTGTTTGTAGGGGGCTTGATGATTGAATCTTTGTTCCCATTGTTGAAAGAGGATATTTTATCTAAAGAACTCCTCTTTGGTGGGGGTCTTCTTGATAAGATCTCTTTTCATTAGAGGATCCTTCTCCATGAGAGACATATCCTTTTCAAAATTATCTATATTCTTGGATGTAGGGGTCAATATCTCTCACTAAGGATATGGTGTACATTTTTGCAAGCATTATATCTCCTTGCATTGTGAAGTAGGTATCCTCTTTTATCTTTGTTCCTACACTTGGGGAGCAAGGATGCCATGTCCTTCTATCTTTTTGGGATTCACCTCTTTCCTTAGGTATGTAGTATTTATCTATTATATGATATCCAATCATACATGAAACTTTTGGTTTGCATTGAGGATATATGTCCTTGATAACAACCTCTTTTGTTGTTTGACATTAGTTTTTCATGATTGATATATCTCTCACCCTGGAAACTGAATAGTGTGCCATCCCTCATAAGGGTTACCTTCTTTTCACTTCTTGCATGACATCTCTTTACATTCATCCCTTCCAAGGCCTCATCGGAGCTATGACCTTCTTGGCTTGGATTGGGTTTTGTTTGTGGATATTGTCTTGATGTTGAAGAAGGCTTTATCCTTGTTCTTTCCTTTCCTTAACATGTCAAAATAGTATGTTTTTTCCATATTAAGGAGGGAGGCGTATATAGGGCCTCTCTTATACTATAGTTTTCTATTTTTACATGTTAAATCTTGGAAGGTAATGCACATAACTTACTAAATCATGAAAAGACACACATCTATATGCTAAATCTTCTGATGGTAATGCACATAAGTTGCTAAATCTTGAGGAGACACACATTTTTCAAAAAATTTCAATATGCTCAATCTTGGAAGGTAACACACATACATTGCTAAATCCTGAAGGGACATGCATTTCTAATTTCAAATATGCTAAATCTTGGAAGGTAACGCACATAAGTTGCTAAATCATGAAAAAGATACGCATTCATATGCTAAATCTTCCAAAGGTAATGCACATAAGTTGCTAAATCCTGAGGAGACATGCATTTCATATTCATAGTGATACAAGAAGGTGGATCTATGAGTATTCTAGAAGTTGTCAGAAGACACATTACAATTGCAAGCATAGTTTATGGGTAAACCTGTTGGGCTCTCCATCCAGGGTGATTCAAGGTAAGGTGGGCATCTTACCAGGCAAGGTAATCACTCTTTTCCCTCTCTCTCTTTTCACTTTCATGCTAGTAGGATTGGATCATGAAGTTATGTTATTTATAGTGTTGCTCTTGTATATCTTATGTAATCATTTATGCTTTTATGATAGCTTTCCAAATATGATGTTAGTATAAGAAATTTTCCTTAGCAAGGTTTCTTATGCTAGTTGATTTGGGTTTGTTTTAGTACTAGCCCCTCTTTTGTGTCCTTTTGTTTTTTGCACCCTCGTGTGTGTATGTTGAGTTAGAATCCTTAGCCTGGGGGCTTGTATCCCTAACTAAGTGTCATTCTATCTCATTTTAAATCCACTAGGATCTCTTCCTCCTTCTCCTTCACCAAGAGTTTGCATCGAATCCATACTCTTGCTAAAGTGGGGGCTTAATGTATCATCTTAAAATAGAAGGACTTCCATGTTAAGAGAATTTAGCCCTTTGAGTGAGTGGTCTGGGTCATGTCAAGAAGCCTTGAATTAGCTCTTTTCTTGGATCATACTTGTTCTCCTCATTCTGCTTCTATCTGTCCCTGATTTTCACTTCATATCTGCATTTCCTAGCATTTTGGGTCAGGATCCTGAGGTTTTTGACCTCTAGGTCAAAGTCGACCTTATAGGGTCAAAGTCAACCTCAACCTTGACCTAGTCAGGATCAACCTTGACCCTGACCTAGGGTGTTGAGTTTTGGGGATATTTATTTTCCCACCTTTGAGTCGGCCATTTTGGGTTTCAGAATGGTAAATCCTCAAATTGCATTTAATATAGGTATATTTTCTAAAAGTTTGGACCTAATTGGCTTTTAATTCTCCAAGGTGGCCCCTCTAGAGGATTGTGCCATAGTTCACTATAAAAGGAGGCCTTCCTCTCTTATTTCAATCATCTCCTTTGGCCATCAAGAAATAAAGATATGCAATCTCCTCTCTCAAGATTTCAAGGTGATCAAGAAAGAATCCACTCAAGCATTCAAGTCCTCTTCTCCATCCAAGTTCTCCATTGAAGATCAAGGATTCAAGCATTCAAGCCATTGAAAGGATTTGGTTCAAGCATTCAAGATTCATCATTCAAACCCTAGATCTAGCCATCATGAGGGTGTGATCTTCCTTCAAGATCCTTTTGTTTATCTTCAAGATCCATTCATTCTTCTATCAAGGTGGATTCCAAGGATACAAGCATGGAGGTTTTGTATTTACTTTAATGGTTTTGATTTACATTTATCATTGTTATGTTCAAGCTTTCATATCAATATACTTGTTTACATTTGAAATACAATTACATATCTATCGAATTGCATAGCTTTATTGTTAGATATATTTCTACTACTTTCTAGCATTCTTATTTTAATTTCAATATTAAGGTTGATTCCAAATTGGGGTTTGACCAATGAAAACCCCTCAAACAATCAACAAAACCCCTCTTTTTCTTGTAGGTATAGGTGCATAATTTTGGATCTGAGAGTAGATTTGGATACCCTTTTCGGTGAACTTTCAGGATCTGAAAACAAAGTCAGAATCAACCTTCAAATAAAGAATGTAGCCTTTGACCTTTTATGAGGGTCAAAGACTACCTGTTGTTGGAAAGACAAAAGATTTCTAGGTTCTCTTCATCTTGGCATTTCCAGTCCAAAATAGGTTGCAAAATTTCTAGAAAGTACACAGACATTAAAAATTGGCATTTTCCAGATTTTCCCTAATTTGAGGTTAGTACTTGTATCTCAATTATTTTAGATTTCAAACACAATTCTACCATAGGGAAATATAGGGTTTTTCTCTCTCTTTCATATTCTCCATAGATTGATTCAATTGTGTATTAACCTTTAGGTTGATCAAATTGGATCTCTCCTTTGGGAATTTGTATTTAGGAGTGGATCTCATATTTCCCCTATACATTACATTAAATAGAGGTGATTCCATTTTACCTCTATTCAGGAAGTTAAGTTAGTTAGAATATATTCATGCTTAGTCTATGAGCCCATGATCAGATATGCAAGTATGAGAAAGATACAAGCAGTTGAAGTTGCACAACTAGTGTGTGCCAATGAAGAACATAGTAAGTAGCCAACTATTAGCATTTTGAGTTGTGGTTATAATCTAATGATGTAAAGGCTATGTGCCTATTGTAATTAGGTAAATTACATATGTATATGTTTGTTTGTAAACACTCTTGAGCCAATTTATTTGCAAGCGTTGTATGTAATAGGTCTAAGGGCTGACCTAGTTGTTTATTTTGTATGCACATATAAATATGAGATGCACCCATTGTAATTAGTATGGAAGTTGATATAGAGTTGTGATAAGAAGAGAAAAAGTGTATGAAGAGTCTATAAGATGTATTAGAGCTTTTCAAGATGTCAAAGCATTAGTGCATCAAAGGAACTAAATTGACAAGCAGTGTCACAATGACAGTTCATCCAGCACATATAGTGTGTATCTGAGATTAGAAGGTTGTAGCCTTCACCACTTGAGCAGTGAGCTCTAAGATAGTGCGTTGACTCCCCTAATAGGGACTATTGTAAAAGACTCCTAATAGGGTCTAACCCTTAACAAGGTCTACTATACTTAATACATTGTAAAGAAACTTCTAAAAGGGTTAAGGATCTTCTAACAAGGATCACTAAACACTAGTACAAAATATTAGTGGGTGTCAATTTCCACCAGGGTTTTTACCTATTTGGGTTTCCCCGTAACCATATTGGTGTTATGTTTTGATTTCATGTTTCATGTCTATGTGGATGTTCATTTTAGTACTTATGCATTTAAGTTCAGTTTAAAGATTAAGTGAAAAGATAAATATACAGTGAACACTAATTCACCCACCCTCTCAGTGTTCCCATTCCTAACAATTGGTATTAGAGCTCTGGTCCTTAGCAAAGAAGTTTAACCACTTGCGGAGATTATGGAAAAAGTAGAAATGAAACATTTGAAAAGAAATCTGGAAGCTGCTCTTGAAGACCTAGACAAATCTAAAAGAGAAACTGAAAAACTAAGGGAAAAACTTAGTGATGCTCAATTAGTCATCAAAAGGCTAAGGAAAGATTTGAAATAATGCTCTATTAGTGATCTAGGGACAATGGTCAAGAAGCTAAATGAAGAATTGAGGCAAGAAAACATGGAAATATTAGAACTAAGAAACAACAAAGAAAGCTTGGAATCTAAATTGAAAGAGGCTAAGAATCACATTGATAAATTACAAACTAGTTTTGATTTAATAGAATCTCAGTTATATGCAAGAAGAGCTAAAGGAGATACTAGCTGCATTGGATACAATGAAGCATAGAATCAGATTGATAACATGCCAACAAGAATGAAAGCACCATAAGGCACCTCAAATGCTAAAAAGACTATAAGTCATACCAAGGATCATACTAAACCACCTAAGAATGAGCACAAGCCTATAGACCACACTTATTATGCATGTAACAAGCATGGACACATAGCAAGGAACTATAAAGAGGTAAGACCTTTCAATGGTTACTATTATTCATGCAATAGATTTGGTCATAGAGCTATGAATTGAAAGATAAGCCACAAGAATAGGACTCATAATCAAAGAAATTAGAATCAATCAAGTGTAAGAAGCTCTCAGAATGTTACATGTAAAATATGTAACTATAATGTTCACTTAGATAAACAATGTAAGATGGTGACCCATGTCAATGCACCAAGGAACATAAGGCCTCCAGTCATTTGTCACTCTTGTAATAAGGCTGGCCATATCCCAAAGTTCTGTAGATCAAGGAAGCAAGGTCAGGAAAGCCCTAAAAAGACCGAAGAACCAGTTTTGGATCCCAAAGGAGAAGTCAATTTTGTGAAAGCCTCAAAGGATGTGAGCTTTATTTGGTTAGAAACAATGAAGGACAAAGTTGATGAGTATGTATTGGATGCATCCATAGTGGAGGCACCCACTACATCTAGATGAATGGCCCTTAGGGTCATAGGGGGAGCTAATTTAGCTCTAGACCCGTGTGTGGGTGGTATACTCACTCTCAAAGTATGTGCCTTTGGACTTAATCTTTTTGAGGCTAGAGAAACCTTTGTGCAAGAGCGCACTAGCTGATTCTTTGCAGAATGAAAGATACAAATTTCTAAGTGATAGCCTGGTTTACGCAGCAAGCATTAATGGCAAACTTTTCAATTTAAGTACACAAAAAGCTTTTTGATTACTCATTGCATTCAAACTCAGAGAAATTGGAGAGCAAAAAGAGCTTTAGAAGCTATTGTGAAGACTTGCAAATTGATCTATCAGTGATTAGTAGTACATTTGATCAGTTGTAGAAACCCTAGTTCGTCGCACTGATTCAGAAGTCTTCAGATTATCTCAGAGAACATTTAGAAAGTGATAAAACAGGTAAGTGATGGCCACTCCCATAGTATTTGATGTTTCATAAAAGAAAAGATATGTGTTTAAGAAGCATCCAATTAAGTCTACCCTAGATGACTTAGAGGGAGCATTCTCTCACACGCCTATGGGCGTTATGCATGTCGAAGACATTAGGGCATACATTTACTATAAGAAGGAACCAATAGGATAGGATAGATTAAGGGTGCACATGGAGACCATGCTAAAACCAAACAAAACCTTCTTGGATGAATATGCAAAGTGGAATGATCACCCTATAGTGGAGTATGCTACAAAATATGAGTTCTATGATACAGAATGGATTAAAATACATTTGAGAAGAATTCATAATGACCTATTTTGGATAGGTGATGTGCTAGTAAGAATCACTAGTGACCTAATATATAAGATGATAGGCCTATCTAAGTTTGGCATCATCCTTCCTACAGGAAAGGATGTCAAAAAAATTGTTGAGAAAACATGTAAGTCAAGGAGTGATAGGCGTGGGATGAAAATTGATCCTATTGAGCAAGCTAACATCAAATTGATGTCCATGATACTTGGATATAGGTTTCAACACACCAGCAGGGTGAATAGTGTGTCTATGGCCACAATTCTAGTAGCCATTAGACTTGTGAAGGAAGATGGAGAGTTCAATCTGTGTGAGATCTTGTGCACATAGTTGATTGATAACATCAAGGTAATCAAGCATGATAAGACCAAGATATTTAGGTTTGGGTCTTTGATCATTTTCATGTACCTTCATATAGTTGGGAAAGTATCATATTCATATTAGGACAAGTCCATTCCAACCATACCACATATATCTTACAAGGCATCCACTAAAAGTACATTAAGAGATTGCATAACATTGGAGTTGAAGACCTTCAGGGTCAAGATGCAAATGAGGTACATAATTCTAGAAAACATTATTGAGAAATACAAGGATGCTATTTGTTTTATGGTTGAAATAGATACAACATGCATGGAGGCAGTTGTACCTAGAACAAAGTGGATTCATCCACTTGGATATGAAGTAGATCAACAAGTTTTAGAAGCATATGCTCAAGTATTGCTTTCAGCTCATACTGACCCTAATGAGCCAAGGTGGGGAAATTATGAGGAAAAGACAAGAGAGATAGATGCTAAACTTAACAGCACTGCAACAAAAAGAAAGGTTGCTAAAGTCACCTCAGAGATCTTGAGAATACATGGAGTGTCTCAAGAAGATCTAGACAAAGCAAAAGAACAAAAGATTGCTTTGGAATTAGAGAGCGCCGATGCAACAAAGGTAGAATTACATGATCCCAAGTTGAAGAAGGTAAAGATAGAGAAATCTGATGTTCAGAAGGATAAAACTGATGATACTTCCTTTGCGCCCAAGGAAACCATTGGCCCTCTTTCTCCTCTGGAGTATAAGGCAATACCAAAGAGGAAGAAAGAGATCAGCACTAGTCATCCATCCTCAAGAGTCTCAAGGAATAGAAAGAACTCCTAAGCACCTCCTGAAGTAAGTTTCAAACCTAGTCTCAGTGTGCTAAGTGCAAGAATAATTGATGAGGGAAAAATTGACCAAGTAGAGAAGTTTTATGAAAAATATAGTGAAATAGACAAATCTGAGATACATGGTATGATAATCAAAAACATGTTGAAGTTCAAGAAGACAGTCTTGGAACTTAAGACTATGATCCTTGATAAGATATGGAACATCCTAGAATTCCAAAAGAGACAGGCAATTGAAGAAGATCTACAGATAAGTGAGAAGAACTTAGTGTTGGCATTAAGCATGATTGTCATTAGTGACAACACTTATTCAGATTCTATGTGTTTACCAAGCTCACAAAGCCTCTAAGTATTTACCGGGTAATCCAAGCATAACAGAGCTTACCGAGAAGAACAGAGCTTACGAGTTGAAAAGTATTTACCGAGTGCTGCATGGTTAAATAGAAAATTCAGTTTCTACTGAGTAACACTATATCTACCGAGTCTCTAGTATTTACCAAGTTCAAAACTACGATCGAGTGGTTAGTATGGACCGAGCCTCCACTTCTACCAAGTGCATGATGATGCTGAGTAATGTAGTGGACGCTGAGTATCAGAGAGTCACCGAGTTAGTTTGCAGTAACCAAGTAACAATATTTGGGCCGACTCAGTAATACTTGTGTTTACTTGTTTAAGAGCCAACTTTGTAATTGTTTTGTAATTAATTTGGATTGATATATAAGCAATGTTTATATCATATCCAATGTGTGAATAAAAATATGAATGTGTATGCGAAGATACATGAAAGACAGAAGTAAGTAAATTACAAAGGGCTACAACAGTTTAAGGAGTAGCAGAGACAAATCTATCATAGAAGGTGATCAGTACATCAGTGAATCTCATTTAGCAAATATAGTTGCAAGTAAGAGATCTACTATTTCATTCTAGCAAGTGAATCAATACTAAATCCTCTAACAGGGTAGACTTAACAGTCTTTTGTTAAATCTCTTAACCGAGTGCATACTTCACTGTATGTTTGTAAATCCTCTAACAAGGTGGACTTAGCAGTCCTTATTGCTCCTAATAGGGTAGATCATCATAAGTGATCATTGTAAGCCTTAACCAGCCAACTTTATACTACAACATTAAAGTTTTTTGGGTATCATCCCAACCCCAGTTTTACTTTCTATTTGGAAGGTTTCTGGGTTACCAAGTCTGTGTGTGAAATTGATATGAATGCTTTTATGTTTTCAGTTTCTCATGCATGCAATTAGATCAATAAAGTATATGTCATCTTGATCTAAACTTGGTAAGAAAATTTGGAGTTACTAATTCACCCCTCCCCTCTCAGTAACTCAGTTAGTCTTGAATATTTCCAACAATTAGTATCAGAGCTTTGTGGTTCTCAGGATAAAGTTTGACAGCTTGAGTAAAGATCTAGGATAATGGAGGTATTTAGGCTTAAAAAGTAATTGAGAATGAAAAGCTAGATCTAGAAATGGCCATAGCTAAATATAGAGAAGCAAAAGAACATCTTTCCCAATCTCTAAGAAGAAGGAAGGAACTTGCAAATCAGATGAATGACCATCAATATGTTGAAGAAAACATTGAAGACCTTTTCCCTTCAAGCATCTCAAATGAAGCAAACAATGCTATCAAAGAACTCCTAGAAAAGAATGGATCTCTGCAGGAAGAAGTAAGAAAATTAAAAAAAGAACAGGAAATATACTCAACTAGATTTTGTGAAATATTGGAACAAAGAAACAAGATGAAAGCTGAGATAGATGGAAAGAACAATGAAATCCAAAATCAAACTCTTCAGCTAGAAAACCTTATTGATCAGATCTCCAATACAAGTGAAGAAATCTTGACTCTAAGATCAGAAAATGAAAATATAAGAGATGAGCTGAGTTCTATAAAGAAAATAAATTTAAGATTGGTGGATGACCTAAACACTGGAAAAAAAATCAATGAGAGAATGTTGAAAACTCAAAAAGACCTAAATCAGCTACATGAACAAAATCTTCATAGGCAAAAAGGAAAAGTAGGACTTGGATACAAAGAAGAAGGTGAATCTTCCAAGCAAGGTACTCAAAAGAATCAGAAACCCACTTGTAATCACTGTGGAAAAATAGGTCATACTTCAAACAGATGTTGGAGTAATGGAAAAGCAAAATTCAATGGAAAATGCTACAACTGCAATTAGCAAGGTCATAAAGCAAATGAATGTAAGGAGAAACCAAGATTTAAAGGAAATTGTCACAAATATAACAAACAAGGCCACAAGGCATCTGAATGCAGATCTAAAACATTCAATCTGGTAGAACAAATTATGAAAGCAATGTTTGGATGGGACTACAACACTTGGTGTAGATGTCATTATTGTGGACAATATGGACACATTGGCATGAACTGTGTAAAACATCACTTACAAAAAAGGGACACCACTATAAGATGTTTTAAATGCACTAAACTTGGTCATATAGCTAAGAATTGCATGAATGCTGGTGAAGTTGAAGATGGAAAAAGAAAATAGCATCAGGAAGCAAATGAGACAACAATGGAGTCCTAAATCTACCGAGCAAACCAGTCCAAGTAATGGAGTGGGTGGCTTTATCAGCTCTAACTAAGTCTTGAACAAAGCACTAGAACTGTATCTTCATAGACAGTTCCATAACTAAATTGAAAGAAAAATCCAAATTAGTATACAAGATACAGTAGGATCACAGGAAGGTTGGTATCATTTTCCACCGAGCAAAGTCGGGAGTAACCCAACTTTATATGGTTACTGAGTAAGGTCGGAGCAGTATGAATTCCCATGATCGTCGAGTTGCAGAGTCTTCACCAAGCAATTAATTCATAGTGGATGACAGTCTACCAGGTTCTTACCCTAATTATTACAGAGCATTAATGACAAAGTTTTAACAAAAAGGAGCGAAATCAAGTTCATTATTCACTGCAAACTTTAGCATATTGAGAGCAGAAAAGTATCCTAGTGCAATCAAGCATTTCGAAGCATTTTGTAGCAAAGATTTACTATGTTCACCAAGCTACCATGGCATCATCCAATGCTAAAGTGAAGAAAGGTTCAGAAATGCTAGCTCATGGAGAATGGAAAGCATCAGATTTCAAACTCGTGCCCGCAGTTACCGGAACCGTAGACCCGAGTGGAGCTCAATCTCAGATCCCTCCTAAGGTACTTCTCATTAATGATATTTTTAGTCATTTCAAGTGTACAATTCAAGAGCTTGGAACCCTAGAGATAGATACTATCTGTGAGGAACTATGTGTCGATGGTGTTCTCAAACCCAAGCATAAACATTTGGAAGATAAGGGTTTAGTTCACATCACACACTTGCCCCAGAACTTTTAGGTTAAATGGGTTAGATATATTCTCAGCTGAGTTCATGAAGGTAAAATATGGCTTGAGAAACTAGTAGAGATTATAAAGAAGATGATTCACTGAATCACTGGTCTTCCCATGCTTGACAAGACTAAAACCAAAAAAACCCTAAGTCGGTCAGAACTAGAAGAGAAAACCCTAGCTAAGTGGGATGGTAGAGGTATGAAAATTAGCAACATTGCTGATGCATAATTGAAGTTTGGTATACATATCATAGCTCACAAGATATACAATTCAAGTCGGCAGAACAATGTTCCATGTGAAGCAGTTGACCTAGCATACAAGATTGTGAAGAACAATTTGTCATTTGACCTAGCAGATTTGTTATTGAAGTAGTTCAACAAGAATATGGAAAGCATTCAAACTTCTAAGAAAAATCCATGTAA
The DNA here is from genome assembly GCA_027943335.1 of Chamaecyparis obtusa. NCBI lineage: Eukaryota > Viridiplantae > Streptophyta > Pinopsida > Cupressales > Cupressaceae > Chamaecyparis > Chamaecyparis obtusa. The sequence goes on from BSBK01000873.1 coordinate 396,251, forward strand.
GTTTGGATCGCTGTTAGTTTGTTTATTTTTCTATGTTCAGAAGTTTTTCCCTTCTAAAGGCACAGTAGTATGGAGAAGAGATGTGACGGTTCTTTATCAGATGAATGAATACATTGCAGAAATGGGTGAAAATTTTGAAAGAATAATGGATAACTATTTTGAATCATTTAAAGAAAAGATGAACAAATTTTGGATTCCACAAAAGTTGGTGGAAGATTATAAAGATGATGTTTGTTTTATGGTGGACTGTGATAATGTGTATATACAGGCAGTGAAACCAAGGATTGTACATGTGAAACCTCTTCCCTATGAGGTAAATATTGATGAAACCAAGAACATTATTGAAGCCCTAATTAATCAACCTGTTGATCCAAAGGCACCATATTTTGGGACATATGAAGAAGCTAAGGAGAAAATTGAGCTTTGTATAAAGCTTCCTCAGGTAGTTAACAAAGGAAGAAAGAGGATGGCCCAAATGCAAGCTGACACACCTCTAATGTTAATCAAGGACAAAAGAAAGGATATTGAAGAAGAAGAGAAAAAGGATGAGAAGAAAGAAGAACAAGCTCCAATAAAGAAGAAAGGAAAAGTGGTTATCACCAAGGCACCCAAGCAATCCTCTGTAGTATTTTCAAGGAGTTCAAGAGGCAAGACAGGTAAAAAGGATGATGATATTGTATTTAAAAGGCCTCCTCCCACCTTTGAAGAAAGAATTAAAGATTTAAGAGAAGGATCTGGAATAGCTAACATCAAATCTTTTAAGTATGAGATCAGATCAGAGATAGAGCAGAAGAAAATTGAAGATGCAGTTATTCAGAAAATGGGACATTGGAAGTACTCACCTGATGAAATAGCCTCACAAATTCTAGGTATTCTATTGGATAAAATTAGAATGAGATGGAGCAATGCAAGGAAAACTATCAAGGACATTTTTTATCAAACCTTAAGACAATTGATGCCTAGTCTGAACAATTTTGAAACTAAAAAGGCATTGAAAGATAATAAAAATAAGATGACACTCAAATTTAAAACTTGTTTGATGTTGATCAACAATATTGAGTTGGTTGTGAAGAATGCCACTGTCACATGGAAAAACATCTATAATCTTCACAAATTGAGTACTGAAATTGTGACAGTCAAAGATATAGAAGATGACAGTGATGAACAGGAAGAAGCTACTGAGGTAGGCAGGCAGAATGATGAGGAAGATAATACTATTCGGATAGCTATAGAAGTCATTGCCTCACTTCCTCACTCTCTAGTAAAAGTTGCTACATCTAGCCTGGAGATAACTTCAAGTATGATTGTGACAACTTCCACAGATACATCAAATGTCCAATAATCACTAGCACAACTCAATGTATCATCAACAGAAGTGTCTACCACCTCTTTTACCAAGTTGCAGTCTCTTGTATCTACTTCAATACCTACTTCTTTATGAAGTTTTCCAGTAGTAAGTACTTCAGTTTTGGACACTTCAGTAAGTATTTCAGTTCTTGATTCTATAATTGTAAAAACTTTAGCTTTGAGTTCAACAAGTATTCCAGTTAGAAGTTTATCATTTTTCATAGCTAGTCCTACAATGTCTACAATAACTTCTATAAAGGCATTAAGCACAATAACAGTTGTCCCTAAGGCTCAATCGAGCACAAGATTTTTGAGTAAGAATGTAGAAGAGGATATAGACTTAGATGAGGAGATAGAGATCCCAAAATTAGATTTTGCAAATCTATCAGCAGACCAAATGCTAAGCATTGGTGAACTCCTCTAGAAGAAAGAAAAGCAGAAGAAACTAAAAGAAGAAAGGGATAAGGAATATAAAATCATTGAGGATGCAAAGAATATTCTGTCAGGAGCAATAGGTATTAAAGCTGATTCCTCACAACATATTTTGTTACAATTAGCAAAGGCAGTGAACAAGTTCAATGAGGATTCCTCTGGGTTAGAAAAGTTTCTTGAGAAAGCCAAGAAGAAGTTTGACAATAAAGTGCTTGAGCATATTGCTCAACATATAGCAATTAATCAGGCAGAATTATCTTCAGTTTTGACAGAGATTGAGTCCTCCTATTCCAATATTGCCTCACTTTTTGCTAAGCTATGTAATGTTGCCGAGTTCACTAAGGAAGTCAAGGATAAAATAAATAAGATTGATGAGGATCTGAAGGACAGTGTACAGAAGTTGCAACTTGAACCTAGTTCAAGCTCTGCACATCATATGAAAATCACATTCCTATCAAATAAGCAGTTAGAATTATTGAAAGAAGACACAAGGATCTGGTCAACACTGCTAGATATTCAAAACATGATCCTTCCCATCATGGATACAATGCAAAAACACATTGCTCATCCAAAAACATTACTCCATGACAATTAGTTTTCCATTGCAGATCACATGATTGAACTCTCTGCAGAAGTCCAAATTGCACTCCATACATGCAAGATTCTACAAGAGAATTGGGACAATACTCTGGCACTAATCAAGAAGGTAAACTCAGATTTTCTTTCACATTTTGGATTCTCCCTGTAAAATATTTGTATATATACCTTCGGCATTATTATCAAAAAGGGGGAGAAAATGTATAGGAGAAAGTATATAAGATTAAGATGAGTAATATGAAAGGGGGAGAAAGTAATGAAATGTATATACATCAGTTTGACAAAGATAAATTTTGAAAAATCAAAATCAGATTCAGCATGATTTGTGTATATAAGTTTTGGCAATAAGTGTTTTTGTCACTAATGCCAAAGGGGGAGATTGTTGGCATTAAGCATGATTGTCATTAGTGACAACACTTATTAAGATTCTGTGTGTTTACCAAGCTCACAAAGCCTCTCAGTATTTATCGAGTAATCCGAGCAGAACAGAGCTTACCGAGTTGAACAGTATTTACCGAGTGCTACACGGTTAAATAGAAAATTTAGTTTCTACCGAGTAACACTATATCTACTGAGTCTCCAGTATTTACCGAGTTTGAAACTATGACTGAGTGGTTAGTATGGACCAAGCCTCCACTTCTACTGAGTGCATGACAATGCCGAGTAATGCAGTGGACGTGGAGTATCAGAAAGTCACCGAGTTAGTTTACAGTAACCGAGTAACAATATTTGGGCTGACTCAGTAATACTTGTGTTTACTTGTTTAAGAGCCAACTTTGTAATTTTTTTGTAATTAATTTGGATTGATATATAAGAAATGTTTATATCATATCCAATGTGTGAATAAAAATATGAATGTGTATGCGAAGATACATGAAAGACAGAAGTAAGTAAATTACAAAGGGCTACAACAGTTTAAGGAGCAGTAGAGACAAATCTATCACAGAAGGTGATCAGTACATTAGTGAATCTCATTCAACAAATACAGTTGCAAGTAAGAGATCTACTATTTCATTCTAACAAGTGAATCAGTACTAAATCCTCTAATAGGGTAGACTTAACAGTCTTTTGTTAAATCTCTTAACTGAGTGCATACTTCACTGTATGTTTGTAAATCCTCTAACAAGGTGGACTTAGTAGTCCTTATTTCTCCTAACAGGGCAGATCATCAGAAGTGATCATTGTAAGCCTTAACCGGCCAAATTTATATTGTAGCATTAAAGTTTTATGGGTATCATCCCCACCCCAATTTTACTTTCTATTTGGAAGGTTTTTGAGTTACCAAGTCTGTGTGTCAAATTAATATGAATGCTTTTATGTTTTTAGTTTCTCATGCATGCAATTAGATCAATAAAGTAAATGTCATCTTGATCTGAAATTGGTAAGAAAATTTGGAGTTACTGATTCACCCCTCCCCTCTCAGTAACTCGGTTAGTCTTGAATATTTCCAACACTTAGATGAAACTCTTCCTGTATGCAAGCTAGAAGAGAAGAAGTTACTGTTAGATTTGGTGAAGCCTCACCTCAAGACCAAGTCAAGAACATTGAATATAATGGATAAAAACTATGAATTAGCTACCAAAGAAATAGAGAAAGCCTTTGAGAAGGTATTTATGAATAGACACATGTATCCACCTTTTGCACCCAAAGCACAAGTATCCTTTAAGGAAGTCAAGGTGGCAGAGCCCACTAATGCATTAGTAATAGGTCCTTAGGACTTAGCACTAGCAGTCAAAGCACAATCAGAGGTAGATAAATCTACGCCCACTATAGAGTCACAAAAATATAGCATAGTTATCATTGATAATGTGGAGATAGCCATGGTGGCCACTGACACTGAGTTGGACAAGTTTGAAGAAGCTTTTGTGAGCACACAAGAAGCTGAAATTTTATGCAACCACACACCTCCCACTCATCAAGAAGAAGTATTGATTGATGATGAGAAAGGAAAATAAATAGAAAAAGAAGAAGAGAAGAAAGAAAAAAAAAAACAAGATGAGAGTAATCAACCATTAGTTGAACTAGTCAACATAAAACAAGAAGTGATGGATAGCACTCCCATCAGTCCCTCAATAGCATTGTTGTCAAGTTTGAGACCTGACACATCTAGTTTGGACTCATAGAGAGAAGAAGATCTGATAAAATTCAGCATCTTAGCCATGGAAAAGGCCAATGAAAAACAAGTGATGAGGAATCCCCTCCTGGCAGAATCAGTAAACATTCTAAACAATTTGTTTCTAGAGGACAAGAAAGTGTCAAAGATACACTTTGTTGATGATGTGAGTATAGTCATCTCACATGTCAAAAGTAATTTCTCAAGCCTTGAAGAATCTACATCCCTAGTTGTAGAAGAAAAGTACCTGAAGAAGAGGATGAGTGAATTAATGAGCAACTTTGCACTTGACCTAAACTCACTCAAGACTGGTCAAGCATCCTTAAAATAATTTACAGATCAAGGAAGAAGAGTCACTACAGAATGCATGGATCAAGATAAGCTAACTGATGCCCATTTCAAGAAAATAAAAGAGGTAGAAGCTATGATTGAGCAAGTCAAGAGTTCAGTGAAAGACACATCCATAGATGTAAACATGTGTAATAATGTATACCAAGGACAAATAGATAAGATTGAGAAGGTAGAAAAAGAAATGTCAAAGACCATGACAAGGCAAACACAGCTCAGGAATGCTCTTGCACCCTCATTAGATATACTCAATCAGAACATCAAGGACATATATGACACAATAGTAAAATATGATCATGGTCCTAGCACTAACTTGGAGAAGATGGAGAAGCTACAGTATGCACTATGTGCCCATCTCCAGATAGTAAACTCTTTGATCACATTTTGGAAGAAGGAGATCCAAAACCTCAACATAGCATATCTGGATGTTTTCCCTTAGTGAGTATGTGTAGATACAGTTTTTTGAAACACCTTTGTCATTAATGTCAAAGGGGGAGTTGTGTATATAATATCGATCATAATATGTATAGGAAGATATAAGTATATGTATACAAGAAAAAAAAAATTGTATTAAGGACAGTTAGTAACTTGGCCATATTCCTTTGTTGCCATCAATAACAAAGGGGGAGATTAGTTTTACCCTTCTGAACATCTGATTTCTCAATTTTCACCTCCTTCATCTTTGGATCATTAGATTATATCTTTTCTACAGCTACGCTCTCTATTTCCAAAGCAATCTTCTCTTGCCTTGCTTTGTCTAGGTCTACTTGAGATACTCCATAAATTTTCAAAATATCTGAAGTAACCTAGGAAAATTTTCTTTTTGTTGCTGCAATGTTCAATATAGCATCTACTTCTCTTGTTTTCTCTTCATAAGTCCCTCATCTAGGTTCATTGGGGTCCTTAGGTGCTGACAACAGAACTTGAGCATAAGCCTCTAGAATAGGCTCTTCAACTTCATATCCTAGTGGATGAATCCAATTTGTGTTGGAAAGTTGGCTATATTGATGTATATGACTTAATATAGTGTTGTCATTATGGTAACAAATTCATATAGCAGTTTGGAGTTAGCACACTTGATGAGAAGATCAGAAATTGGTAAACTATTGAAGACTGGACAATGTACAGAGTTTTTGTAGCTCAGAGCATCAACACACATGCGTATGATAGAGTTATGGTGTGTGCCATAGAAGTTAAGTTAGTTAGACTATATTCATGCTTAGTCTATGAGCACATGATCAGATATGCAAGTATGAGAAAGATACAAGTAGTTGAAGTTGAACAACCAGTGTGTGCCAGTGAAGAATAGAGTAAGCAACTGACTGTTAGCATTTTGAGTTGTGGTCATAATCTAATGATGTAAAGGCTATGTGCCTATTGTAATTAGGTTGCCAAAATATGTATATGTTTTTTTGTAAACACACTTGAGCCAATTTATTTGGAAGCATTGTATGTAATAGGTCTAAGGGCCGACCTAGTTGTTTATTTCATATGCACATATAAATATGAGATGCAACCATTGTAATTAGTATGGAAGTTGATATAGAGTTGTGGTAAGCAGAGTGAAAGTGTGTGAAGAGTCTATAAGATGTATTAGAGCTTTGCAAGAGGTCAAAACATCAATGCATCAAAGGAACTGATTTGACAAGCAATGTCATAGTGATAGTTCATCCAACAGATATAGTGTGTATCTAAGATCATAAGGTTGTAGCCTTCACCACTTGAGAAGTGAGCTCTAGGATAGTGTGTCCAATCCCCTAACAGGGACTATTGTAAAAAAATCCTAATAGCGTCCAACCATTAACAAGGTCTACTATACTTAATATATTGTAAAGAAACTCCTAACAGGGTTAAGGATCTTCTAACAAGGATCACTAAACACTAGTACAGAATATTAGTGGGTGTTAATTCCCACCATAGTTTTTACCTCTTTGGGTTTCCCCATAACCATATTGGTGTTATGTGTTGATTTCATGTTTCATGTTTATGTGGATGTTCATTTCGGTATTTAAGCATTTAAGTTCAATTTAAAGATTAAGTGAAAAGATAAATATACAGTGAACACTAATTCACCCCCCCCCCCCTCTAAGTGTTACCATTCCTAACACTTTGTTCTTAGTTCAAAAACCTCCATGCATGTTTTATCAGTCTCTACCATGAAACAAATACTATCCTTGTATTTTTCAACTATCTTTTCGGGTATCCTATACCTCATCTGCATTCTCACTCTGAATGTTTTCAACTCCAATTCCTTGTAATCCTTAAGGCTACTTTATGTGGATGCCTTAAAGGATATTTGTGGCATAGTGGGTATAGATTTGTCTAGATACAAATCAAAAACCTTTCCAAGAATATAGAAGTACACATAGATTATTAAGGACCCAAACCTGAAAATCTTGGTCTTGTCATGCTTGATGGCTTGTATGTTGTCTATTAGCTATGTACGCAAGATCTCACACAGATTAAACTCCCCATTCTCCCTTACCAACCTTATTGCTGCTAGAATGGTGGCCGTTGACATACTATTTACTCTGCTGGTGTGCTGGAACCTATATCCCAGTATCATGGACATCAATTTGATGTCTTTCTCCTCTATAGGCTCTATTTTCATTCCATGCCTATCACTTCTTGATATAAAAGCTTGTTCTAAAAGTTTTCTGACATCCTTTCCCATTGGAAGAACAATGCCTGTTCTTGAGAGTCCTGTCATCTCATGAATTAGATCTCCTATTATCCTAACTGGTACTTCACCTCTCCAAAATAGGTCATCATAGATCCTACTGAGTAGGATCTTGATCCATTCTGACTCATAGAACTCATATGCCGTAGCATATTCCACTATAGAATGATTTTCCAACTATGCATACTCATCCATGAAGGTTTTGTCAAGTTTCATCATTGTTTCCATGTGTGCTCTTATTCTATCCAAACCTACTAGTTCCTTCTTGCAATATATGTATGCCCTGATATCTTCCACATGCATAACACCCATGGGAGTGCAGGAGAATGCACCTTCTAGGTCGTCTAGTGTGGATTTGAAAGGATGCCTCTTAAACACATATCTCTTCTTCTCTGCCACATCAAATAAAATGGGAGTAGCCATTACTTACTTGTATATTGCTTTCCAAATGATCTCAAAGACTTCTAAATCAACGTGATGAATTAGGGCTTTTGAAACTGATCAAATGCATTGCTAATCACTAGTGAATCAATCTGCAATCCTTTACAATCAAATGCTAGGGCTCCTCTACTCTCCAATCGCTCTAAATTTGAATGCAATGAGAGATCTAAAATATTTTTTGTACTTTTTAAGTAAAAATTCTTCCATTAATGCTTGCCACGTAAACTAGGTCGTCATAGATAATTTCCAATTTTCATTTTGTAATCAATCAGCTAGTGCACTCTTGCACATAGGTTCTGCTAGTCTTTAAAAGGTTAAGTCCAAAGGTGCATACTCTGACGGTGAGTATACTGGCCGCACAGGGATATAGAGATAAATTATCTCCCCCTATCACCCTGAGGGCCATTCATCCAAATATAGAGGGTGTGTCCACTGTGGATGCATCCAATACATGCTCATCAACCTTATCCTTCTGTTCCTCTAACCAAATCATGCTCACATCTTCTGAAGCTTTCACAAACTTGACTTCTCCTTCGGTATCTAGTATTGATTGATGCAGGACACAACACTTCAGTAAAACATTAGAGCTTAGCAAAATAGAAATCTTGCAATGAAATTGAATCTAAACTAACCAGGAAATTTACTACCTTCTAATAGGTGCGAGTATGATATTCTCAGATTGGACCAAGATCAGTGACCTTGATGACACCTAAATGAAGGATTTGAATGCAAAATCTAGATATGAATCAGATGCAAATTAAGCTTTATTTTTGGTTTTCCTATGCAATTATGATGAGAAATGATAGTAAATCTAAGCTAGAATGAAAAATAGATATGAAATTGATATGCAATTAATCTAACAATGATATGAAGCTAGAATGAATTGAAAGCCAAATTGATCTCACAATACCCTTGATTCGCAAGAAGCTTTGATTCTCCAAATTCCAATTCTTCAAAATAGTTGCGCAATTTGTAGACGATTTTGGCAGAGTAAGCTTGCAAAATTATGAGATAAATTGTGAAGAGCTGAGCCTTGATTTTATAGAAATCCAGGGCTTTGGAGGTGCATGAGAAAAGCCATAAATCACTCTTGATAAACTTAGGTTGATTTTTGAGTTATCAGGAATTAATTCATAAAATCATGCAAAATCATGCAAGAATAGATTTTTAACTCAAATTAGAAGTTTATATCAACTTTTGAACTCAAAAAGGATGTTGAGTTCCAAAAAGTCAATAACTTGCATTGATTTTCTGATTTGAAGTTTAACTGTTCTTTGAATGTGCATAATAATTATGAATTAATTTAATAAATAAAGTGATTTATTCTCAACTTAACTGATTTTGAAAATTAAAACAATTGATTTATGGGTTAATCAATTATTAAAATCAAACTTTATTAAAAAATAATATCATTAAATATGACAACTTGCTTTAATTAATTAAATAAGAATTTAATAAATTAATGATAGGAATTTTGATTTATTGTCAAATTTAAATAATAATAATCTAGGAATAAATAAGATTAAATTCAATTTAATAATTAAGTGGCAGAATTAAATCTAATTAATTAAATATTCAAAATATTCCATTAATCAAACTTTAGGATAAATTAGATTTATCACCAAATAATCATCAAATAAAAATAATTAAGTTAATTAGGAATATTGCTAGGAATATTCCCTGATGTAGAATTTAAGATAATCAATTAGAATTCGATGATGTTCAGATGTGCCTTAGGTTAGGACTTTGATGTCGATTTTGTTCGATTTGTAGATACAAGAGATTAATGAACCTATAACCCATTTTTGGGGTATTACATTTTTCCCCTCTTTGAATTGATGTGCAAAGTACAATGGTTTAAATACAGTCTGTGTATGATGCTGAAACTGATATGGAAAGATAAACCAATTCTAAGATATAAATCTATTGAGAGATTTGAAGATATTAGGTCCTGAATGACCAAAGATATGTTCCCTATAGCAGCGATGAACTGATGATTAGGAAAGAGTGTCAAAACACTTGATTCCAAACCTTATGATTATGAAGAAGTGAGTGACCGATTCTAGACCCGATTATCCTTATATTGAATCACATTGGTATCACATCTGAACCCTTCAGTTACAAAGAACCAAGGAAATAACTCTAATGAACCGATGGTTGTGAAAAGCTGATATAGTTTACAAGATTAGGAAAATACTAGATTGATATGGATCTCGATGAATCTGATATGCTCCAAGAGATGATAGATTTTCCCCAAGCGATGAGGAATTTTTGATGACTTAGCAAGTAGACATGGTTGTTGTCTTGATTACTGAGGAAAGATTGATTAACAGATATAGATTTACAAACTTGAATGATATCCAATACCATGCCCCCTTTGGAATGAAAATTGAAATCTGACAAGAAAAGTCAGCGTTGAATGGTTTAGAAGCATGTCAATTGATTTGAGAAGTGATTATACACGTCTAGGAACGCGTTCTACATCATTTGGAGGTCTTGGAGACCAAGTTTGACTAGGTTGACCATAGTTGACCAAGTTGAAATTTTGATAGTTTGATGTAAGATAATCAGTTAAGTTGAATACTAGATTTCTATGATGATCAAAGGTGGATTGTGCAAGTAGTAGATAATCCTAGGTCCAAAAATTTTAAATCATGATTTTGACATAGTAAATGATCTTATATTTCAATTTTGATTCTGAAAATGGATTCAGAACGTCGAAATTAGCCAGGGGTGCAATTTTCATGGAAAACGGAGCACTTTTGTAAATTAGGTCAAAAGCTATATAAAGGCTGGAAGGGTCATTTTCAAATCATTTCAACCATTTGACTTTGAAAACCTTGTGGAGCCCTCTGAGTGAGAAAATGGCAGAACCAAGAGAATCAAAGGTACCTATGAGTTCGCATTGATTTGAGCATAGCCAGAGACACCAGAGACCTCATCAGTATGGATATCTGGTATGTGGACCTTGTATGCATCCAAAAATGGTCGCCTAGACTTTGAGCCCCATTTATTTGATTTATCAATCCTGAATCAATTTTATCAATAATCAATATTTTCAACATTATCAATTTCTTGATCAAGTCTCAATTTCGATCATATATTGGATTTTTATCCTTGGGCTAACCATTTATCCTAAGTCTTTATTTATTCAAAAGGAATATTTCCTCCCCTTTTGATTAAATAAAAAGCCCCCACTTTTCCTCTTATCCTAAGTTGCACAAATAAAGCATTTATTTTTATTTTATAAAAGGGGAAAAAATGCACTTTTTGTCTCATATGGATACTAAAGTCAACTCCTATTTTCCTATTGGAGGATACTTGTGCACATGGATTGCTTCTCTTTCAAGCTCCACTGTTGAGTAAGTCTTTTGCCTCTTAATCTCAATGGTCCATTTCATCTCATTTCTTATAAAAGGAGAGCTCTCTCCTTCATTTGCATATCCATCTTTTTTATGCTAATGTTATGTTGCAGGTTTTCTAGGTCATTTGGAGCTTTCTTTGAAGACACTTTTGCATCCAAGCTTTGAAGATCTTTGTTGCATTTCATCTAGTTTCATATTTGCTTCCATAATTTCATGATAATGGCATTCTTAGTGTAGATTTCCTTTTATGCAATAGATTTAACTCACATAGCTTAATAGGAAGGATTTGTAACACTTGTTCTTTCCATGTCATAACTTAGTTGCATTGCATTTTCATTTCCATAGACTAGTTTGCATTGCATTATATTTCATAGTGATTCTTGGGGATATTGGCACTGTTGCCCTTGTCCTCATTTGAATCTCTTATTGTGTGGTTGACTAGCAAGGTCACAAGCTTGTAGCTCTAGCTAAGAGCAAATACATCATCGTCCCTTGCAACTCCATGCATAGAGAGCTATGAGCTGCTTTGTGAGGCCTCATTCTTGAGCAACCTTGCATGTAATGGTTCATAGAAGTGTGGTCATTTTTCTACCATACATTTTTGGTGCCCACCGTGGGGCAAAGTAGATTAGCTTTGTCCTTTAAATTCTGCATTTTCATCAATTTCTGTCAATTTTTTGGCAAGTTTTTAGCTTAATTTTTAGTCTCTAGTTTTCTGTCTCAGAGTATCGCGTGATACTTCTTAGGTATATCACATGATATACCTTATTATACCAGTGTGACACTTCATGTCAGAGAAGAATAACACGCCAGTATTAAGGTATATCGCCTGGTGTCGTGTGAAGTATCGCCTGCCTATTGTGAAGTATATCACCCAAACTGAGGTATATCACCCGGATACAGGAAACTGTATCACGCAATACTGGTGAAGTCTGAGATATATCGCCTGATCTAACAGAGACCTGCAATTCAAGTTTTATCATCCGAATTTGATCATATTTAGTTTTCTAGTTTACTTTACTGCATTTAGATAGGTCTTACCTACATCTCTTAGCTTAGATAAATCAGTTTCTTGTATTATTTGCATTTGGATTTTGATTGTGCTAACCTCATTGGTCTAACAAGTTGTGGTTGTAGGTGCTTCTTGCTTGAATATTTTGGTAAATCGCATGTCAAAGAGGGCTACTAATGGTTTTTGCAGGGCTGCCCTAAGCATTAAAACCAAATCAAGTGCTTGTTTAATTACTTTTTCTTGAGTGTGGCATATACTAGTTGTTCATTTCATAGGCACTCTAATACTTTGTGAAAGGAATCTTGGGGTGGTAGGAGAAGTATGCTCTTTACCTTTAGGTGAATCAGAAAATCTTGACCGATCTTAAGGTTTTGGAAGCAAGGGGGTAATTGGATATTTGCTTGGTGTGTTTGGGAGAAGTTTTTGAGATAGGGGAGTATGCTCTTCACCCTTATGGTGAATCAAAAACCTTGAACCTAAATATTATCCATTTTTGTTTAGTTTAGGAATCCATTAGTAGGCCTGCTCTTGAGTAATCAAGAAGAATGACTCAAGTGGGGACAACCTTGTCATCATTTTCCTTGGTGGCAAGTGATTCCAACTCACTATAATCTCAAGGCTATCAAGGACACCAAAAATCTTGATAGACATAACACTTGTCTTCATTTGATGTGAGTAGCTCATGGGATTGAGACCATGGGAAAAATATTGAACAAGAATGCTTAAAGTACTCTTGAGGCCGCGAGGTCCTAGTCCTTTATGAGGAGCAAGAGGGGTGTTATGAATGGAAATCCTTATTAAGAACCATAGATAGAAGCCACCTTATTTTAGCCGCTTATCTTCTTAGTGCAAGGATTGATCCAAGTGGTTTACCTAGATCACCTTAAGATACTCACCATATGTGTTCCTTTGGTTGTGTCTTTGACACTTCCATGACAAAGACAACATCTATTGTGGGTAACCACTTTGTGTGAGGCAAGGGGACATCAAGTTGTGGGCTAAGTTGGTAAGTATTGAGCCTTGACTTTTTAGGATAGATTTGCTTGAATTATTTTTAATTGTGTGATACCAGTGTAAACATTCTCAACATACAAACAATCGATAGCATTCATAGGGTGCAAATTCATTTTTGATATCCCAAGTGTTTGTCTTGGCAAGGTTGCTTTTGCCCTTGTTTCAAGTGTTTGAAGACATGTTTGATCCCATACTATTTGCAAACCTGTCCAAATGTTGTTAAAATTGTGATTGAAATTATACATTTTCACCCTAACATTCAGAAAGTCCAAGATCAGCTCTTAAAACTTGAAATTTTGCACAAATTGGTCAAAAACTACATCAGTATCGCCTGCTTTAAGAAGAAATATCGTGCGATAGTTCACCCTTGCTGGACTATCACCCGACCTACCTGGAGTATATCGCCTAGCTATTATGAGGTCTATCACTTGGTGTAAGGTGAAGTATCGCCCGGTTATAGGTATATCACCTTGGTAGCCTGGAGTATATCGCCCGGTTAGTTTCTGTTGTGCTTTCAGTTTGGTTAGTTTCAATTGCTGTTAGGCAGGTTAGGTCTTTGAGTAGGTTTTTTTCTCTGTCGTTAGAGACCTGTCTTGGCTCTAAATCTTTGGTTTTTTGCTTTCTAGGGACAACATTAATTGATTTACAAGGTCACTTTGGGAATAGTTGTCAAGTTAGAAGGCCATTCTTGGTGACAAGGTTCATCTCTAGGATTGTTAGCTACATTCTTGGAAAATTTTAGTACTCTTATTATCCAAATTGCTTTCATTTTTATCTCAATTTCAATTATATTTTGGCCTAGTGCAACCTCCTGGTTCAAAAGTTCAAGGGTAGTCACCCTTTGATTTAAAGCACCTCTTTGACAGTGTTGGTAAAGCCCCTTTTTCTATCTTTTCATTTCTCTTTAGACAATAGAGGACTTTGATTATCCTAGTTTGGTGTTGACATTTTGAAAGGTCATCTTATCATTAAGAGTATCTTTCTTTCATGTCAGTTACAACAAGGTACCAAGTCAATCAAGGAAAGCGACCCCCTGTTGTGTTTAACCATTTTACACCAGTTAAGACTCGTCAACAACATAAGGGAAAAGGACCCCTTTTTGATCAATCTCCTAAGAGTGAATTTGAGGTTTGTTTTAAACCAAAGGGTAATCCTAGTGAAGTTAGTACCTCTTTTGTGCCACTTTCATTAAGTATGGATATGAGTTACACTTTCACTCGACAAAAAAGGGAAGCCATGAATCAAACTCTTGAGGATATTTTCCAATGACATAGTAGTACTAGAGAGTATGGTGGTTCTTCTCATGCTAGTCCACCCAGGTCACCCCCCAACAACACTAGATATTTTGATGCTCACCAATGAGTTGCGAGACACTACCAACAAGCTCACTCAGATTCAGGGTCACAACACAAAGACCAGAACAACGAGTCTAGTGATCACCACATCAATGCAGCCAATGCCACAAGGCATTTGAGGCAACCTTCTCCCCTTAATGATACCTCTCGATATGTGAGTATGAGATTGAAAAGCATTGAAAGGGAAAAGCAAGCCTATTTAGATGAACAAGCTGCCAAAAAGGAGAAATTTAGACAACTAGAGGAAGAGGAATGTGCATTATTGGATATGAGAAAAAGAGCCACCCAAGAAGATGAATATAGGCTCTATGCAAAACAACTCCACAACCGATTCAATGGGAGGGGTACCAATAGTGGGACCAACTCAGCCCCATCTACTCCCTCACCCAGTCCTAGAAGAAGATCAAGGACGCCCTCATGATCCCCAAGTCCTAGAGAAAGAAGGATTTCAAGATATGATCATCATAGGAGACAATCACCTCATGGACATTCAAAGAAACCCTCCCAATGAGCACATCACGGCTCACAACATGGAGGAAGTTATGCCAAATTTGATCGTATAGATTTTATGACTATGCAGCA
The DNA here is from genome assembly GCA_027943335.1 of Chamaecyparis obtusa. NCBI lineage: Eukaryota > Viridiplantae > Streptophyta > Pinopsida > Cupressales > Cupressaceae > Chamaecyparis > Chamaecyparis obtusa. The sequence goes on from BSBK01000873.1 coordinate 411,537, forward strand.
AGAACCATCCTTTCAAGCATATGTAGAAAGGTATGTGGAACAAAACAAGGATCAATTCCTAGAAAGTCTCCTCAACAAAGGTGCTAAGGTCCCATATAATTTTGATGTGGACTGAAAGGTAAAGAAGCAAGATCCATCAACTAATGAGGTGATCAAACAACTTCAAAAGGATATAGAAAGGATGAGGGCTCCTAAGAGCACATTTAATTTGGACTCCATATGTCCCAATCCAATTGACAAGAATGTGGTGTTGGTTGAGTTTCCTAAGAAAGTTGAGTTTCCAACCTATGACAAATATGATGGTGTTGGTGACCCTCACGACCATGTTAGACAGTTCTACATAATGAGCTTTTCTTTTCACCATGAAGACTGCTACTTGATGAGGTTATTCCCAAGGAGTCTCAAGGGTCAAGCCATGGAGTGGTTTACTAACCTTACTCCTCTAGTTAAGACATTTAGAGAGCTTGTGGAAAGATTCATTCAACATTTTTCTTACAACTTATCAAGGTCGGTCACCATGCTTGATTTGTGCAAACTCAAGCAGAATCAAGCGGAATCCTTTGTTACCTTCCTACAACGATGGAGATGTTTATGGTTGAAATATTCAAGGACAATTCCTGAGGAGGAAAGAATAGACATTATTGTGAGCAACTTGGTACTAGAATTAAGGTATGAAGTAAGGAAGATCCCATTTAATTCTTTTGATACCATGGTAGAAGTGGCATATCGCATAGAGGATGTCCTAAAAGAACAAGGAATTTTGGCTAAATCAACTAATAACAACAATGGCCAAAACAACAACAATAATGGTCATAAGGACAAAAAGAACTCTTATTGGAACAAGAATAAATAGGTGGTCAATGATGGAGTTGTTGACTCATCCCAACCTAAGAATGAAGGATTTCTTAATCTCTCCAATGTGGTACAAGCCATGAAACTACAAACGTCTTCAGGACAACAAGAGAATAAACCCAAGTATCAAGGAAGACCTAAAAAGGAAAAGAGGCAATTTACCAAACTTGGGGATTCATATGCCGACATTTTCAAGACATTAACTGCTCATAATTTGGTGCAACCTCAGGATCCTACCAAGCATCGCATACCAGATCCTAAACCCCATTGGTGGGAAGAGAAAGCCTTTTGTGTCTTTCACAATGGAATTGGACATGATAGAGAAAATTGTTTTAGACTTAAACATCTTGTCCAAGACCTCATTGAAAGTGGATGATTACAAATTGATGGGTTAACTACTAATGCGAATCACAAATCTTTTAAGGAACCCTTGACCAAGTATGAGAAAGGAGAGAATTCTAACAACAAGAGTGGCAAGGCTGCTATTAACTACACTTACACAAATGCTGAAAATGTTATTAACATGCTTGGAGTTTCTCATGATAATGTCAACATGGTGAAGAGGAAGGACCCTTATGGATATGATGTGGATTCAAATCCTATGCTTGATGAAGGACCCGTTGTGGTACTAAGAGGTCCTCACTCACAAAGGATGTCTCAACCCCTCAATGCTGTCACTAGGAGTCAGCCTCAAGCTCCCATTATTATTAGAGGTCCTAGCTCTAGTAAGTCTAAGTAGCCAGTGTCAAAGGGTTTTCTTCCTAAATTTGCTGTTGGTCCTGCTTCAAATTATAACCTTATTGACCAATTACAATGCACACTAGCGCATATATCTATTTTTGAGCTTTTGGAATTGTCCCCTAAACATAAGCGTGTCCTTGAGGATGCTTTGCGAGCAGCCAGTGTCCCTAACAACTTAGATATTGATCAATTCCAGAATATAGTCAACCATTTGGCTAGCCCTCATTACCTCACTTTCTCAGAAGAAGATGAAAAATCCATCAGTCACCCACATAACTTGGCCTTACACATACAAGTCATAATTCATAAAACCTGTGTCAGGCGTGTATTGATAGATGGGGGTGCGGGGCTCAATATTTGTACCATGAGTTTGTTGAAGGCTCTAGGATATTTTGAAGAAGTCATTGACACAAGGAAAAAGATCACAATCAAGGCATATGATGAAGGAGAAAGAAGTTCCAAGGGATTGGCCATTTTTCCTATTCGCATTGGTCCAGTAGAAAAGGATATCTTATTCCAAATTGTCGATGTTGGACCTTTAGCCTACAATATTTTGCTAGGTAGGCCTTGGATTCATGAGATGCAAGCAGTCCCATCCACATACCACCAGTGTGTTAAGTTTCCTCATAATGGTGTAGAAATTTGCATACCTAGAGATAGTGCTTTGTCAGTTAATAACATTTCTGCTAGATCCCATGTACCTTTGAATAGGGAAGCTGATAGTTCTAGTATTTCACTTGAACAATGCAAGGAGAAGTTTAAGACCATAGATCTTGGGATGGGAGATTATAAGATTGATTCTTTTACAAAAATGTCAATCTCTCCTAGGTCTTATGGGAAACCATCACCAGATATGAAACCTTCATCATTGGCAATGACATTATTTGGGAAATTTGTTGAGTCTTTAGTTCCTATTCAGGAAGAGAAAGAGGAAGTTGCCATAAGAGACTGGATCTATCATGAGGAAAAGTACCAACATAATGAGAATTTTTCTCCTTCACCTAAAGTTTATGGGATAGGGTACACACTAGTGAAAAACATGGGATATCTAGGACACGGTCCCCTTAGCCACAGATTGGATGCTAGGTCTGAGCCATTAGATCATGCTTTATTTGCACGATGTGACAAATCCACAGTGGGTTTAGGTTTTGAAAGTGATAAACCAAAAGGTACTACTATCCTAGCTGCAAAGGACAATGATTCTGATTCTAAATACACACCTAATCTCTCTAACCAATAGGACATGACAGAAGATTGGGTGCCTTCAACTAATCTCCTTTGGGGAGAATTTCAAAATTTGACAATTGATAGTCCTCCTATCCCAACTGCGACGGATAGTGATTATATGAATGCTCAATTGACAATGGAAAGTGTTGCTATCTTAGCTGCGACGGATAGTAACAATACTAGTATTAGAGAAGGGGAAACCTTTCCCAACCTTGAGGCTTCTACATCATGAGGCCCAAATGATGATTCAGAAATAGACTCGCATGAGTTTGAATGGGATTCACTTTCAGATGAAATAGTTGATTTGGACATGGATGTTGTCCATACTTATAGTACTCAACCCAACGTGACCAATGAACCTAGTGTAGGACTAGAGGATTGGACTCCTCGAATTTCCTTAGTGGATGACGCTTTGTTTGGTAGGATGAGTCCTGATTCAGGTATCTTAGGAGAAGACTTGATGAATCCCAATTGTATGGTCACCAGAGATAACCCCTTTCACATAAATCACGTTAAACCAGTCCTTGACCTACCCCTTGTTCACTATGACCTAATTAACTGGTCTCAGTGCCATCAAGAGCCTAGATTCCCCAGTTTTTAGAATAATTATGAAATTGCCTGCTATCTGAATGGTCTTGACCGTGTAGCTTCTTCCACCAGTGAACTGACAACGAGTATGACGGAGCCTGATATTAAGTACCTTAGTCTAAAAATAAAAGAAACAGAAAAATAGGTGTGATGGTGAAAACCACTTTGTGGCGGTATTAGAACCAAAAATAGTAAAAAGAAATGACGTATCTAAGGGTGAAAACCTCTTTGAGGTGCCTAAGGATGGGGTACTTAATAACTTGCTGAGTTAGTTTTAGGACAGATCATCAATATTGATTGAGCCAACAAAACCAGTTAATTTGAACATAGAAGAGGCTCCTTAAATAGTTCATCTTTCTCAGTCTTTATTAGAAGAAGAAACCAAGGCATATATACAATTCTTACAAAAGAAGAAGATCAATTTTGCATGGACATATTCAGACATGCTAGGGCTTGACACAAATATTATAATGCATCACTTATCCATAGCTCCAGGAGTCAAACCAGTGAAACAAAGACTCAGAAAAATGCATCCACATGTAGCTATCCTCGTCAAAGTAGAATTAGAAAAAATTTTGAGAGCTGGATTTATCAGAGCCATCGATTATGCAGAATGGATCTCCAACATAGTACCAGTTTCCAAACATGATGGGTCCATTCATGTATGCATAGATTTTAGAGATTTAAACAAAGCATGCCCAAAGGATGATTTTCCACTTCCAAATATTGACATGATAGTGGACATGATAGCGGGTTATGAAATATACTCTCTCATGGATGGTTTCTTAGGATATAATCAAATTAAAATAGCTCCTGAAGACCAAGAGAAAACAACATTCACATGTGCATGGGGAACCTATTGTTGGAACGTCTTTCCATTTGGGTTAAAAAACATAGGGGCTACATACCAAAGAGCTATGACCACTATTTTTCATGATATGATGCACAAGAATATGGAAAATTATGTGGATGATACCCTGGCAAAATCAAGAAAAAGGGATACACACCTTACCGATTTGGAAGTAATTCTAGATCGCATGGAATAGTTTCAACTCAGATTGAATCCAAAGAAGTGCGAATTTGGTGTCACCTCAAGAAAACTTTTAGGATTCATAATATCATTAAAAGGTATAGAGGTTGATCCCGAAAAGGTCCAAGCAATTTTAGATATGCCACCTCCAAGAAACATTAGTCAAATGAGAAGTCTTCAGGGACATCTTCAATCAATTAGGAGGTTTATTTCTCAACTTGTAGATAGAGCACAACCTTTTAATAAGACATTGCATAAGGGTGCCTCTTGTGTTCGAAATGAGGATTATCAAAAGAGCCTTGATCAAATTAAACAGTACTTGGGTAATCCTCTAGTTTTGATGCCTCCTATTTCAGGGAAGCCTTTGATTCTATACATTTTAGCTATAGACACTTCCTTGGGGGCATTATTGGCTTAGTTAGATGATAGTGGGAAAGAAAGGGCCATTTACTACATTAGTCATACTCTAGTATCTTATGAGATCAATTATAATAACATTGAAAAGTCTTGTCTCGTAGTAGTGTTTGCTTCCCAAAAGTTGCGACACTATATGCTTGCTCATACTATACATTTGGTTGCAAAAATTGATCCTCTTAAGTATTTGCTTAGTAAGGTTTCTCTCACGGGTAGACTGGCTAAGTGGATGATGGTTTTGACTGAATTTGACATAGAGTATGTTGAGCGAAAGGCCATCAAGGGGCAGGCTATTGCTGACCAGTTAGATGATTTTCTAGTTCGGGATAGTATGCCTATTCAAGTAGAGTTCCTAGACGAACACATCTTGTATATGACTACTCGCACTTGGAAAATGTTCTTTGATGGTTCCCACATGCAAAATGGATCAGGTGCTGGAGTATTATTTGTCTCTCCACATGGGTACAATATTCCAAAGTCTTACAAACTTTTATTCCCATGTACAAATAATATTGCAAAGTATGAAGCTTTAACCAATGGATTGAAAATGGCTATAGAATGGAACATCACAGAGTTATATGTCTTTGGAGATTCCCAGTTAATTATCAACCAAGTCAATGAGGAGTATCAAACCAAGGATGATAAATTGATACCTTACAAAAAGATGGTTGAATCATTGAGACATTACTTTACATTTGTGACATTTCAACAGATCCCTAGGACAGAAAACAAAGCTACAGATGCTATGGCCACATTAGCTTCACTTCTTCAGTTGGAACAACATGAATCAAGGTTTGAATTCCTGGTGGAAGAGCTGCACCATCCCATATTTGACTCATCTAAAAGCCATATCATTTGTACCCTTGTCACGCATGAGTCTTCCCGATATGGTGCTATCTATTCATATCTTCATGATGGTATCATCCCCAACACATTCAACCATTCTGAACGTCGAAAGCTTGTCCACAATGCCTCTCGCCACACCCTTATCTCTGGTGATTTATATAGGAGGGGTTTAGATGGGACGCTTCTTAGGTGCTTGGAAAAGGAGGAATCCAACCAAGCGTTAGCTAAAATCCATGAGGACATTTGTGGTGGATATTCCAATAGTCTTGCCATGGCCCGAAGGTTGCTTAGGGTAGGATATTATTGGCCCATGATGTAGATAGACGCAGTAGCCTTTGCTAAGTCTTGTGAAAAATGTCAGAAACATGGAAACCTGATTCATGCTCTAGGTAGGCAGCTGATTCCTTCTGTTTCTCATTGGCCATTTCAGCACTGGGCCTTTGATCTAGTTGGGAAAATTCATCCCAACTCATCAGGTAGACATAAGTTCATTATTATTGCTACTGACTACTTCACAAAATGGGTAGAAGCTATGCCACTTTCTATTGCTTCAAGGAAGACTATCTCTTTGTTCATCTTGAATCATATTATTTGCTGATTTGGAGTACCTTCTGAGATTATCACTGATAATGGAGGTCAATTCAAGAATAAGGACCTCAAACATTTATGCAAAAAGTTTAAAATCAAGCAGCATTGGTCCTCCATCTACTTTCCATAGGGAAATGGATAGGCAGAAGCCTCTAATAAAACCATTCTTAAAATTCTTCATAGGACAGTGCACAAGAATGGTAGGGATTGGCACTTGCAAATCAATCCTGCGCTATGGGCTTACAGAACTAGCATTTGTACATGTACAGGAGCTACCCCTTTTGCTCTTACCTATGGCACTAAAGTGGTATTGCCTTTAGAAGTAGAGATACCTTCACTTAGGGTCTCACTCAAAGGATTGAGAACAGATGAAGACTACCGTGCCTTGAGGTTATAGGAACTAGAACTTCTAGATGAGAAGCATAAGGCTTCCTTTGATCATATGAGAGTGTATCAGAAGTGTATGTCCAAGGCATTTAACAAGAAGGTTCATCCTAGAGAGTTTCAAGTAGGTGATCTTGTTTTGTGAGAGAATCCTAAGAACCAACAACATAGAGAACAAAAGGGTAAGTTCGAACCCAATTGGCTTGGATCATATGTCATTACAACTGCTTTTGGTACAGGTGCATATTTACTATCAGATCTAGATGGAGAACAGCTCCCTGATCCCATCAACATTTTGCACCTCAAGAAGTTCTATCCTTGATGCTTGTTTTGTCTTGGGGCATCCTTTGTACATATTTTATGATCCTAAAAAAAAATACCAAAAAAATTGATATATGATGCTGAAAAAATCCTAAAAAGCATATACAGTCTTGAAAAAATACAAAAAAATCAAAAAAATTTAAAAATACAAAAAAAAATAGAAAAAAGTGCCTTGGTGAAAACCTGGAAATAGGCAACCTGGTAGCAAAATAACAAAAAAAAAAAGAAAAAATCAAAAAATCAAAAAGATTCCCAGTGGTGAAAACCTGGAAATAGGCGCTACTTGAGGCCTTTGCACCTCTATTTGTTAGCATGCATCCTCGACACTTAACCACTTTCCATCATGCCTTGACCCTATTTGACTTGGTCTGGAATTTGTCTTTGTCTTTGTCTAGGGGGCATAACTGTTAGCATAGGTCCTTTAGGTGTGTTTGTCTCTTGGGGCATTTCACAACAGGTGTTTTTCAACACCACCACAAATAGTGTTTTTCAACACTATCCTTGCGTCGAGTGTTTCTTAACACTTATCAGATGTCTTGCCTATAGTCTAAGTATGATGTGATATTTCTCATTTGCAAATGCGATACTTAGAGTTTGACTCTATGACCAACACACACGCACTTAAACAATCAACTTAATTGAGATATGTTGACTTTATTTTTCTTTGTGTACTGTCTATGAGGGTTTCTTTGATGAGTGGTCTCTCCCTGAGAAGTTTTCGATGATGCATAGCTAGAAGACTGAGGGTATGATAACATGTTTTATTTCTTTTTTAGCTTTTGGGTATATTTTTTTGATCCTAACTATCATGAGCATTTATGCTAGTCTTACTTGAAACTATGGATTGACAAGGTATTATCCTTGACTATTTTGCGAGTGCATGCTTCTAGTTATCTTGACTTTCATGTGTCTTGATATAGGCATAATCTTGCCATATCAAACTTAGGTAATCTCACTGCACTAGTCATCTTGACCTATATGTCTTTGATGCCTAGGTGAGATTTCCACATTTCTATCTGATAAAGATCATATTCATATCCACATGGTTATGCTAGTGTGCATTGTATGATCTTACGATGCTACCAATAATGCTCGATGATGATAATTAGATGTCTATAAGCATTGTGACCTTGCAAGTCAACCACTTTCATAGTAGCTTGCATTCTTAGGTTCATCATAGTTTAGTTTTTGCATCTTGCATATGGAGAGAGCTCTTCTTTTTATCATCTACGGACTAGTTGGTCAACAGTGCTCTTTTTCTAATTCTTCTTGATCATATCTTTCATTTCTGGTCTTTCATGTCACATCATTTTCTATCCATTTTTAGACTCGAAATCAAAATCTGAGTCGCGTTTCCAAATTTTCTCATTCTTCTACGCAGTTGGCTGACCTTTTGAGGCATAATTCTTTGATCTTTGATGGAATTTTCTTCCTTTCATGTCTTTCAACTTTCTAGTCTTTCATTCGCCCTATTTCTAGTCTTCTATTTCTATTCTTCTATTTCCTCACTGGGGCATGTTTTATTGCTTGATGGTTAACCTATTTGACCTTTACCTTCAATTATGATTTCATTTTGATTTAATCAAAATCTTTACCAATTCGTTATCTCTCCTCTACCTAATTTCAATTTCAATTCTGAGGGGGCAGTATTTATGGGATTCTCATCCCTGATTTCCTTGATTCTCTTGATTCAGACATCTTTTGTGAGCTTTTGCTCAAATTTGAGATTCTTATCTCTTACTTTGAATGTGATCCCAAATCGGCCTCATGTTCAAAGGCCTTTGTTTATGCTTTGTCCGGGTGTGATCCTGAATCGACCTCACATCTGAGTTGTTTTGTGATCCCAGATCGATCTCACATTGCAACTTCATTCTTTGACTACATGTGTTCCCAGATCGATCACACATTAGTCAAAGAGGGGAAAATGTATGCACCCAAAAATGGTCGCCTAGGCTTTGGGCCCCATTTATTTGATTTATCAATCCTGAATCAATTTTATCAATAATCAATATTTTCAACATTATCAATTTCTTGATCAAGTCTCAATTTCAATCATATATTGGATTTTTATCCTTGGGCTAACCATTTATCCTAAGTCTTTATTTATTCAAAAGGAATATTTCCTCCCCTTTTAATTAAATAAAAATCCCCCACTTTTCCTCTTATCCTAAGTTGCACAAATAAAGCATTTATTTTTATTTTATAAAAGGGGAAAAAAGGCACTTTTTGTCTCATATGGACACTAAAGTCAACTCCTATTTTCCTATTGGAGGATACTTGTGCACATGGATTGCTTCTCTTTCAAGCTCCACCGTTGATTAAGTCTTTTGCCTCTTAATCTAAATGGTCCATTTCATCTCATTTCTTATAAAAGGAGAGCTCTCTCCTTCATTTGCATATCCATCTTTTTTATGCTAATGTTATGCTGCAGGTTTTATAGGTCATTTGGAGCTTTCTTTGAAGACACTCTTGCATCCAAGCTTTGAAGATCTTTGTTGCATTTCATCTAGTTTCATATTTGCTTCCATAGTTGCATGATAATGGAATTCTTAGTGTAGATTTCCTTTTATGCAATAGATTTAACTCACATAGCTTAATAGGAAGGATTTGTAACACTTGTTCTTTCCATGTCATAACTTAGTTGCATTGCATTTTCATTTCCATAGACTAGTTTGCATTGCATTGCATTTCATAGTGATTCTTGGGGATATTGGCACTGTTGCCCTTGTCCTCATTCAAATCTCTCATTGTGTGGTTGACTAGCAAGGTCACAAGCTTGTAGCTCTAGCTGAGAGCAAATACATCATAGTCCCTTGCAACTCCATGCATAGAGAGCTATGAGCCGCTTTGTGAGGCCTCATTCTTGAGAAACCTTGCATGTAATGGTTCATAGAAGTGTGGTCATTTTTCTACCATACAGACCTATGTGCCTCTCTGAAATGTCAAAATTTCCATGTTTTATAGCATTTATAGGATTTTTCATACGTGTTTTGCTTTTTAATTTTTGTATGTATGAAAACTCATATGAGTCCTCTCCCAGACTCGTATGACATTTAAATTTCATTTCCTTTTTCATTTCATGACCTACCTAGTGTCGTATGAAAGGGACCCATGAGTCATACGACATTTCATCGGGTCCCTTGAAACTCGTATGATGAAGTGTCCAGTGTCGTATCACTAAGATTTATCATTTGGTCTGTTGTGGAAAGTCGTGCGACTTTTCATGCAAGTCTGGACTGTCGTATGAAAAATAGTGAGCCAAAAACACCATCTTAGGTCAAAAATTTTACTATTCTAATTGCTTAGGCTGATAGCTGACCTTTTAACCTACCTTCTGAAGTACCAAACTATTCAATTTCTACACTATTAGCCTATTGTTGAACCAAATTTCTGATAGAATTCCCTGTTTCTGTATAATGTAGGTCTAATTCCCATATGTACATGTCTAACATTCATATCCAGTGACAGAGATTATGTGTTTCACTTCTTGACCCTATGAGGGTACATCTTGCTACATGTGGGTTTGAGTATCTGATCCATTTACCCGATATTAGGGTAAACCATGGCCTTTTGACTGTGCTTATCGAGAGATTCCACTCAGAGATGCAGACTTTCCATTTACCGATTGGGGAGATCACTGTGACACCCGAGGATATGTACAAGATATTACGCATTCTGTTTCATAGTAGTTAGCGCCTTGAGTATGTGAGTACTAGGAAGATAGGTCTTCATGCCTTTAGGCATCTATTTGGGGATGATACACAGTTGATTGGGTCCATTTCTTGGGAGACTCTTGTACAATGATATGGGGTTACACATAGATTAGAGTGCATCATTGCCGAGATGATTGGCAAGATTATCATGTCGGGCTATCAACAGAATGGTTTCCTAATGGGATGGGCCTCGATGGTAGTACTTCTTATGGTGAATCTGACTAAGCTTTCTTGGGGTCAGTGTCTTTTGGCACATATGTTTTCAAAGATGCACAAGATCATGTATCAGGATAGCAAGAGTTTCATTTTTGGAGCTCTAGTATTACAGATATGGGCCTGGGAGCATATCCTAGTTATGAGGCCAATTTTTCAGACACAACGTCAGCCATAGGAGCTAGTGATATATGTATATGCTAGTTATGTCACACAGGTCCACATGGGACATACAGAGTACTTTAGATGATACCTAGATGATATGACATATGTAGTATGGAGACCTTACTTCCAGATAGAGGCTTGGCCCACTGTGAGGGAGTAGTTTAGCTTTCTTTTTCAGAGTCGTGTACTCATTGGTCGGTCATCCACTATTTTGGAGAGATTTTTGATTACTAGAGTTTGGCATCAGTATGGACACATATAGGATGCCCATGTGATTACACTGCATATGCCCGCATAGTGCGTGAGATTGGGCTTGGATGGACAACTTGACTTACATATTCTTTATGTTTAGATGAGTATAGCAGTATTATTGAGAGAGATTGGGACTACCTTCCACAAGTTGTCGATGCAGAGGTCACAGATGGATTCATTTCTTGGCTTGCCAATCACCCCATCCATAGATTCTCAGATCCTAATAATTTGATACCCTCCATGGAGGAGGCGATGGATATTATAGGTGCTCTTGTTGTACAGGGCCTGAGACCCCAAGTAGTGCATCCTACACCACCGAGACCTAGAGCTATGGCTCCACCATAGAGACTAGTAGCGTAGATGAGGCCCCCTCATCCCACTACTTCCATAGTAGCGAGGCCTACAGGATCATAGAGACAGACCAGGGGTGAGAGTAGTACTTTAGGTGGTGTTGGTTCAGCAGAGGAGGTATTAGTAGCTAAGCAGGTTGTTGGTGGTGGCATAGATATAGGTGTAGATGATCCATTTGATCTAGGTGCTAATATTAGACACTGTAAGGTGCAGAGAGTAGGTACCTCAGAGTAGTAGCTAGAGCAGCCATCCCTAGACATAGATATGCCCGCAACTGAGGATGAGCCTAGTGTACCTATGACTACACAGGATGTTATCAGATGCCTCATATTATAGGTCCGGGACCTGAAGGTATAAAGTTCTAGATGGGAGGAGAATTTCCTTGAGGTAGATAGGGTACATGCCGATCAATGTGCAGAGATCCAGAGATTGTAGACAGAGGTGACCCATTAGACCTCTTAGGCTTCATATTATGTATTTGCGTATTATGCTATAGTCCTTGCTATACAGAGGGTTCTGACCTATTCTCAGTATATGGCATCATCAGAGGGAGCCAGGGCATCGAGAGCAGAGGCAGTACCTGAGGCATCACCTCCACCTTTGCCAGATACAAAGGATCAGGCTGACAACTGACCTATTTCCTTGTTCTGATACACTGTTTTGACTTTGATAGCTCTCATGAGCTCATTCTTTTGTACATCATGCCATTATTGCACCCTTGACTAGTTCTAATTGATGATATATATGAGATTGATATTTTGGTTATGACATCATTTTTACTTGTCATGTTTTGATTAATGATTATATCATGTGATGTTTATGCTATAAGTAGTGTAAAATGTATGTATGGATCAATGCAATGAAATGATTTCTTTCATATGTATGGATGTTATGAAAATGTATTTGATTATGGAAAGATGTATGTATGATGTATGCTTATGCACATGGATGAAATATAATGCAACACATGATTATGATATATAAATGCAATGATACACATGATATGTTTTGTAGGTATTGATGAAGACAAGTACTCCATCTTATGTCAAAAAGGATGTTTAACTTAGGATGGTTATTGCTTGCGGTTCTGTGAAGAGACCTTCAAATTTAGACGTCAGCTCTTGTTAGATGTGAAGAATTGATATGAAGAATCATGGAAGCTTTGAAAGAGTATTCAATCATTGTGAGATCATGCAAACATGCAAAATGCAAAGAGTTATGCAAAAATGAAATGCATCTAAGACCTAGGACCTAGTCACTGATCATGTGTCGGTCATTTTCATCATAGAATTTTTAGGTAACCGGATAAATCAATACAATACCCACTAGCTAGGAAACCATAGACATATGAATATCGATTTTATGTGCAAGAATCAATACAACACCCACTGGTCAAACAACCATGGACATATGAATATTGATTTTGTTTTCAAAATGTTGGATTAGATATAAGCACCAAGGAAAAAACGCCAAGATGACCTGAATATCATGTCCATTTTGATATAGCAATTTGTATAAGTATCAAAACATAAATGTTGTGATGACTTGAATACGCCTTGCATTACAAACACATCAAATAGTCAAGAGATTATCCTAAATCCGGTGTGAATTACCTGTAGTGACCCTTTATCGTTCACCTCCTTAGGCAAGATTGCATTTCACAGTAGGAGAAAGAACTCACTCAAAAAAGATATTAGTTAGATCAAACTTCCTTGAATTTTCTGGGTTACAATGGTCGAGGTACGCATGGACATCCAATTCGAGATAGAGGCTCTTACAGTCGAACACTATTTCAATCCAGAATTTTCAAAGTTGTTAGATTGTCACATACAAGAAGAAGACAAAGAAAAGATTATGCCCCCAGTCATCACTCTATAAATCTTGTAAAGGACATCATCGAAGAGCTCAAAGGGACACAATATGCAAAAATATCAATGCGAATCAGTAAGCATACAAGGAGATAAAAAGCATGTGAAGCATAGATTGTTTTTAGTTTGATGTTTGATTGCATTGTTGTAGATGCAAAATCCTTTCTGGAGACGAGATTGACAGACATACTCAAATGAAGCTTCAAAGGACTCTAATTGAATATGAAACATCTAAAGTATACTAGAGGCCATAGGATATGACATTGATTGCCCCCAAGTGTGAAACATTGATAGGATACAGATGCTTTTGCCAATGGTGTATAGACCGACTTATTGAAAATAGGAAAACAGGAATGCAGGAACAAACTGGGAGATATGTACAAACTAAAGCACGATTGAAAGCTGAGAAAGACCAAGATTGCACTGATAGATGGAGCATTTTTGAACAAGTGGTGCCTATTTGCTGAGTTTTCACCATCTTGGTAGAGATTCTAATTTTTCTACCAAGGTGCCTATTTCCAAGTTTTCACCAAGGTACTTTTTCTTTTTCTCATTTTTTTGTATTTTTTATTTTTTAAAATTTTTTTTGTGAATCATCAAAAGGTGCCTATTGCTAGGTTTTCACCAAGATGTTCATTTTTTTTAGGACTTTTTCTAATTTTAATAATTTTTTTAGGACATGTTACCATAGACTGAATGCCTTAGGCATATAATTTCTTTAGATGGAGAATGTCGATTGGTTCTTGGAGCTGTTCTCCTTCAGTCATTGAGAGTTGATAGGCACTAGAGCCAAAAGTAGCAGTGATAACAAAGGGACCTAGCCAGTTGGGTTCAAACTTCCCCTTGTGCTCTCTATGTGATTGATTTTTAGGATTCTCTCTCAAGACTAGATCGCCAACTTAAAATTCTCCGTGTCTGACTTTCTTGTTGTAGCCTCTAGACATTCTTTTCTGATACACTCTAAGATGATCATACATTGCTTATCTGTGCTCATCTAGTAGTTCAAGTTCTTGTAACCTAGACACTCTGTAGTCATCATCAGTTACTAAACCATGCATTTTGATTCTTAGTGATGGGATTTCAACCTCAATAGGCAGTACCGCTTTAGACCCATAAACTAAAGTGAAAGGTGTAGCCCCAGTAGGTGTTTTGATACTTGTTCTGTAGGCCCAGAGAGCTGGGTTGATCATGAGATGCCAGTCTCTTCCTATTTTATTAACTATACGGTGCAAAATTTTTAATAAGTTCTTGTTGGAAGCCTCTGCTTGTCCATTCCCTTGAGGATAGTAGATAGATGACCAATGTTGAGTAATCTTGAATTTGGCACATAAATCATCTAGGTCATTGTTTTTGAATTGTCCTCCATTATCTATGATTATAGAATGTGGAATCACATATCTACATATGATGTAGTTCAAGATGAACATAGAAATTTGTTTCCTAGTTGCTTGTGTTAAGGGAACTGCTTCTACCCATTTTGTAAAATAATATGTAGCTGTGATTATATGGGTATGTCCATTAGAAGAGTACGGATGGATAGCACCTATAAGATCAAAAGCCCATTGTTGAAAAGGCCATTGTGTGGTAAAGGGAATTAGATATCTCCCTAGAGCATGAATCAAGTTTCCATGTACTTGACAGTTTTGACAGTTTTTAGAAAATTTGATAGCCTCTTTTTCCATCTCAGGCCAACAGTACCCAGCCCTAATAAGTTTTTGAGCTAGTGTTAAACCATTTGAATGTGACCCACAAATACCTTCATGGACTTCCTCTAATGCACATTGAGACTCTTCCCATTATAAACATCTAAGTAGCATACCATCTAGATCTCATTTGTACAAATCATTACCAATGATGACATATCGGGATGCATTGTGGATAAGATTTCATTTCTCAAATCAGTTGAAGGAATTGGGAAGGATTTGGTCTTGGAGATAGGAGAATAGGTTTTGGTATCTAGATGAATCATGACCAACAATAGTGTAGATCATGCAGGTTTCAGGGGAATCATATGCAGGATAAGATAGTGCTTCCACCAGGAACTCATAGCATAGCTAATGTTCAGGTTGTTGTAATAAAGTAGAGAGTGTTGCCATTGCATCAATAGCCTTATTCTTCGTTCTAGGAATTTTCCCAAATGTGATAGGTATGAAATACTTCTTTAGAGTATCTACCATTCTCTTGTAAGGAATGAGCTTTTTGTCCTTGGTTTGGTACACATCATTGACTTGATGGATAACAAGTTGTGAGTCTCCATGAATGTGTATCTCTGTCACTCTCCACTCAATTGCTATTTTCATGCCATTAAGAAGGGCTTCATATTCGGAAATATTCTTTGTGCAAGGAAAATTTAATCTAAATGCTTTGGGTATTGAGTATCCTTGAGGAGTTATGAACAATATTCCTTCTCTAGGTCCATTTTGTGTATAGGAGCCATCAAAGAATAATTTCCATTCTCTAGAAGAAAGATGCATGATAGAAGAGTCTGGAAATCCCATTTGTAGTGGTGTATCATCGAACAATGGTGCTTCATCCAATTGATCAGCAATTACCTATCCTTTTATAGCTTTTCTATCAACATATTTGATGTCAAATTCACTCAAGAGCATGACCCATTTGGATAATCTACCTGTGAGGGAAGCTTTTCTTAGTAGGTACTTCAATGGATCAATTTTAGCCACCAAATGAGTAGTATGAGCTAACATATAATGTCTTAGTTTCTGTGATGCAAAGATCACAACTAGACAAGCTTTCTCAATTATTGAATAGTTCTTCTCATATGCAACCAATGTTCTACTGATATAGTATATAGCTCTTTCCTTATTATTCTCATCATGTTGTGCTAGCAATGCCCCCAGTGATGTATCTGTTGCGGAGACATATAAGATCAATGACTTCCCATGTATGGGAGGCATCAAAATAGGAGGATTTTCTAGATATGTCTTGATATGTTCAAAGTTCTTTTCACATTCTTCATTCCATGCAAAGGTCACACCTTTATGTAATGTCTTCATGAAAGGTTGTGATATATCTGCAAGCTATGATATGAATCTTCTGATAGATTGTACTCTCTTGTAATGTTCTCATTTGACTGATGTTTTTGGGAGGTTGCATTTCTATTATAGCCTTCACTTTAGCTGGATCAACTTCAATGCCCTTCTTTGAAACTATGTATCCCAAGAGCTTTCCAGAAGTGACACCAAAAGCACACTTCTTAAGATTTAGTCTAAGACTAAATGTTTCCATTCTATCTAGGATCGTGCTTAAGTCATTTAGATGTTCCATTCTAATCATAGATTTTGCTAATGTGTCATTAACATAATCCTCCATAGTTCTATGCTTCATGTCGTGAAAAATGGATGTCATAGCTCTCTGATACGTAGCACCACCATTCTTAAGCCCAAATGGCATGACATTCCAATAGAAGGTACCCCATGCACATGTGAAAGCAATTTTCTCTTGATCTTCTGGAGAAATTTTTATTTGGTTATACCCAGAGAAACCATCCATTAAGGAATACATCTTGAAATCCATAGTCATGTCCACTATCATATCAATGTTAGGTAGTGGAAAATCATCCTTAGGGCATGCTCTATTCACATCTCTAAAGTCTATGCACACCCTAATTGAACCATCTAGTTTTGAAATAGGTACAATATTAGAGATCCACTCAGCATAGTCGATAACATGAATGAATCCAGCTCTTAGTAGTTTCTCTAATTCATCTTTGACTAATAGTGCAACATGTGGATGCATCTTCCTCAATTTTTTCTTGCCAGGCTTTACATTTGGAGAGATAGATAAATGGTGCATGATAAGATTAGGATCCAACCCTGGCATATCTGAATATTTCCATGCAAAGTTGATCTTTTTCTCTGTTAGGAATGTAGTAATTTTTTTCTTCTCTTCTTCTGACAAGGATTGTGCTACATGTACCAATTGTGGTTCTTCTGTTGTACCTAGATTGATAGATTGCATGGGCTCAATTAGAATTAGAGATCTTTCCTGTAAATGACTCAGAAGGACATCAAATATCTCATCCTTAGGTGCCTTAGAGAGGTTTACACCTTCAGAAGTCTTTTATTTTTTACTTTTGTAGGTTCTGAGACTGCCACAAAGTGGTTTTCACCCTCAGAACTCTTCTTCTTTTTATTTTTATTCTTTTGACTAAGATACTTGATGTCTGACTCGGTCATGTTGATGCTCGGTTCACTGATGGAAGTCCTCATAGGTTCAACTGCATTGAGGTATCAATCAAGGGCGTAGTCATTAGGAAAGGTATAAATACCATAGCTTGGATTGGAGGACATTTGGTCAAGAAGATCAGGATGTTGGATGGTCAAAGTGGGGCAAGATTGGGAAAGGGTGTTTACGAATATGGATCTGTCATAATTGGTCCTAACCCAACACTCAAGTTCAAAGGTGATATTACAACTCAAGACATTCAATTCATGAATAGGCTCAATGTCATCATGGGAATCCAATTTAGCGATCAGTGGATCAGACTCGTTAAATTCATTATTTCACTCTAGACTTACATTGGGTTGAGGTGCATATTGGTGAATAACATCAACATGTTTTTTTGTGATAAGCTCATCTTCCTCTGGAATGGCTCCCCATTCATAGTCATTGGACCCATCCTCTAATTTAGGACTTCTAGGAAATCTTAGAATATGGGTGAAGTCAGGATGTATTCCCCAAGTAGGATTACCTTTAGATTCAGATTTGAATTCATACTCATGAGAGTCTGTTTCAGATTCACTAGATAGACCCAAATGTTGAGCTATGGTGATAGGTTTTCCTTCTTGTGTTTCTACTACATTGATTCTCCTTATTGGATCATCTTCAGCATCAAGGAGATCTTTGATCTCTTTAGGTAGACGTTCATAGGGAATAAGCTCAGAGCTGTTAGAATCACTATCTGAGGATTTTGTTTCTTCCTTCTTAAGAAGGGGTTCTCCTGGTGCGATCTACTTTATGACATGAGAATAGTTTCCCTTAAGATGAAAGGGTTTCTTCTGAAAGCCTAAGCCAATAGTATTTTTGTTAACCCTACCAGTATGTGAAATAGGCATTGTGAGACCTTTTCCTCTGACTCCTAGAGGTCCTTTACCTAGATATCCCATCTTATCTATTAATTTATCTCCTGGGCCATATGACTTAGAAGGGATTGTGGATGCTATAGAGTCACTAGTTTGAACAACTTGGGATATAGGTTCATCTTTGTATAGCCATGCAAGCACAACCTCATCTTCTTCAAACTCTTGCTTGGAGACTTGTTTTGCCACAAAAATTTTCTTATATGCCTCTAGAGGTTCTTTAGATTCTGACTTAGATGGTTTCAAAGACTATCCATAAGACTTAGGCGAGATATGGAGAGATGTCAAAGATAAGACTAGCTCTATGGTATATTCTCCCATACCATTTTCTTTGATATTGACCTCTTTAGCAATGTCCTCCATCTTGGATGTGGATGCTTCTGTGATTGAGTTGATGGAAGATTCTCTATTATTGGGAACAAGTTTATCAGCATTTTCCTTTAATGTATTGCAAGTGGTAGATATGTCTACTGGAATAGTAACTTCTACTCCTTCATAAGGAAACTTCAAACATTGATGATATGTAGAAGGAATAGCTTGCATTTCATGTATCCATGGTCTCCCAAGAAGGATGTTGTAAGCTAGAGGAAGATCAGGCACTTGATAGATAGTATCTTTGATAACCAGACCTACTCTGATAGGTAAGACAATGGTGCCTTTAGAAGATCTTTCTTGTTCATCATAGGCTTTGATAGTTATCTTCTTTCTAGGATCAATAGCCAACTCTGAAAATCCCAATTGTGTGATCAAGCTATAAGAACAAATGTTTAGGCTAGTGCCCCCATCTATCAACACACGTTTGACTCTATGGTTCTAGATCAAGACTTCTATATGCAAGGGCTGGTTATGCGGGTGACTCAAGGAGTTGTCATCTTCCTCTAAAAAGGAGATATATTGTAGAGATGTAAGATGTCCAACCATAGTCTGGAACTTGTCTAAATCAAGGTCATCAAGAACATTAGATCCGAGAAAAGCTTTGTCGAGAATGGCTCTGTGAGTAGGAGATATTCGAAGCAACTCAAACATTGAGATTTTTGCATTAGTGTGTTGGAGTTGTTGAACAATGCTATAGGATGTAGGCCTCGTATCTTTAGGATTGGAAGATTTAGAAACAGCCTTTTGTTTGGAAGTAGATGAAAGATTGAAGGGGATCTTAGGGATGTTTGATGAATCTGGGATTGGTCCTTTCAGATATGCCTGAGCTTTTGATCAAGTAACTGCATTAGCTAAAGAATGACCTCTTTCTCTTCACACAATTGTGATGACATTGCAACTCTCATAGAGACATGGTTCAACCATATTGATGATAGCATTATTTCCAGGGTAGGCATAATTGACCTTGGCCCCTACATTAGGCTGGGAAGATGAAACTCCCTGACCTTGTTGTGGAAATGGTTCTGTGAATGCTATATGATCATTATTTCTCTTAGGATTGTCAACCGTGATATCTCCCTTATCAATCAGATCTTGAATAGTATGTTTCAAGCGTAAGCAGTTGTTAGTTTTGTGACCTTTACCCCAATGGAAATCACAGAATTCATTCTCTCTCCACCATTTTAGTTTAGGATCAGGATCAGATTGTCAGATCTTAGGCAAAGAGATGATGTTATCAGCCAACAGAGTTCTCATAGCTGATTCTAAAGATTCTCCAAGAGGAGTGAACTTTCATTTATTATCAGTGGACCAAGATTTGTATTCTGGCTTCTTTTGATATGGTGCAGAAGCTTTTTGTTCTGAAGTTTTGATGGCTTGGGTGCCAAGAATTAGATTGTAAGCTGGTGCCTTTGATGGGTCATAGACAATATCAACAATGCCATCTATGACGATGCCTTTGTTCTTGTTCCAATTTTTGTTCTTATCTTTAGAACTAGATCCAAATTTGTACTTGTCCTTTTGAAGTGTGATATCTCCTTTTTTCAGAAGCACTTTTTCAATTTTGATCGCGTTATCTACCATCTTATCAAAGATGTATGATCTTGCATTTGTAAAGGGTAGTTTAACTCTGGAACAAGATTATTGATAAAGATTTTGAGTTTCTCCATTTTGGGAATTGGTCTAGCATATAGAGAGAACTTCTTGCGCCACCTGTTGAGGAATATCAAGAATGGTTCTCCTAGATATTGCTTTAGATTGCAAATATCAATCATGGTGACAGGATGTTGAATATTGTAGGAGTATTGTTGATAGAACAATTTGATCAACTCCTGAAAAGTTTTGATGGTAGATGGTAATCGAGAAAACCAATGAATGGTTGCTCCTCCTAGAGATCGAGGAAAGAGACACATTAGATAGGTGGGTTCATGCATGAACTCCATGGATTGTGTGCAAAATTCTCTGACATGATCTTGAGGGTCAGAGTGTCCATCATACTTCGGCATCTCCACTCTTTTTGGGAATGGTGGCATGTACAAGTCTTTGTGAAGTGGAAAAGGACATAGGGCCTCCATGGAGAACTCCTTGGGTTCCTTCTCTTTTTTGAGTTTATTCAGTTTGACTTGCAAAGCATGCACCTATTTCATCATGGCCGTTATTGGAGTTTCTTCCTCATGTGTGATAATATCTTCAACATTAAAATTAGTAGGAAGTTTAGCTCCTTGATGAGCTAACTCCAGAAAGTATGTTTCTCTATCTTCTTTCAAGAAGTGTTTCATCATTTTCTTGAATTCATTGTCATTTTGATATCGGGAAATTTCTTCAGGTGTGGGTTCCTGATCAACACCATGTTGAGAATGAGCTCCTTGAGAGCCATGGGTTGTTCCAGCCTGAGACATGGTAGGAGTTTTAGGACTCCCTGGGATAGATTGATGAGGGGTTTGTCGACTACCTCCGTGAGTTTATGGAGGAGGTATGTAACCTATTTTTAATCAAAAGTTGCCAAGACCATCATCTTCGTAAAGACTAGAATTGTAGAGCTGTTCAAGAGTAGGACCCTGGGTAATGGTCAGAGGTGCAGTCTGAGATGTTTCTCCTGATTTCTCATGTGAGGAAGCTCTAGTTTCCACCATTAACCTTGGGCAAAGCAGAAGAATAAGATATGGACAACTGAAGAATGAATTGAATCAAGAAGATCAAATGACACAACCTTGTCAAGGTTTGATTGATTGAAGTTTAGATTTTGACTAAGGTGAAAGATATTATGCCCTGGATGTATGGGTAGACGCCCAAAAGATAGCAGACATGAGTACACAACACTTAGCCATTTTGAAGATTGATAGTTATGACAAGGTTTTTGACATAAGATTAAAAGGATTCAAATCGATTAAATAAAAGACTGAATCTAATTCAAGAGGTCACTTTAGAAAAATGATTGGATTCATGATAGCTACTGCTCTATTCTTGATACAGTGATTGTTTTGACAGATTTTGGAAATAGGCTGAAAAAGCTAAGTATCTGGCAATTCTGACAATTTTCTGACAACTTTTCAAAAAATTTCCAAATGACTTTCTACAGGCTTGTACAATAGTGGGTAGGCTATGAAACGATAGTTGACAAGCTCGTACGCATGACTGTTATTAGCAAGTTTTGACTTTTTGAATTTGACTGGCAACAAGACTCGTATGAAACTGGGTTCTTGATCATACGACAGTTGGGTAGTAATGAAATGACAGTTGAAAAAACTCGTACGACTTTTTGACCTCCCAAGATGACTTTTGACTCTAGAAAGGAATTTCACTTCAAATTTTGCAAATTTAGGGTTTTTAGTTTTGGATTGTTTGCAAATTGTACTATCCAGATTTGAAGATTATACCAGATTTGTTCATTTTTAGTAACCCAATAGATAAGAAAGCACGCAAAACAATAAGCAAGGGAAGCAAGTACATCTGAAAACAATGAACAAGGGAAAAAGCAACCTTGCACATGAACAATCAAGTGATTGAATTTGTGCTAATCCCTAAGAGTGCTAACTATGTATGTTCCAAAAAGTTTTGTAATGATGTACATATTCCTAAAAAATGAGAATTTGGCCTCGCTATGGTTTTTAGTAGTGGTTTGACTCTGCAACTTGTATGATCCAAAGGGGTGAACTCTAATCCTAGTGCACCAGGGTTTTGACATAGTCTGAGAATTTAATCAATCAGGAGCTGCTAGGGAGATCTGACAACCCAACAATGAACCACACCTGTGAAGATTTCTTCCACAAGGACATTTATATAGCGATTGTCACTACCATGGTAAAAATGGCTATTATCGCTTGAGGTTCTGTCAATGTGGTTGGCCCAATTAAGGGAATGTCCACTATGGTTAACCCTCTCTAAAGGTGACTCACAAAATATACCACATGGGGACTGGTTCCAGATTCAAGGATTTGAGTTTCTGATACTACCCAAAAAGGGAGTAGAGCATAGTCCTCTAGCCTTTTCACTTTTAACCAAGACAAAGCAGACAGATAAATCCAACATGCTAAAACTAAGATTATCTCACAAAGATCTATGATGCCAACCCCTCATGATCTATCAACCTCTCCGAAGAGAGAATGTATCAATCAAAAGTTGAGGACATGCAAATATAGAAGAATGTGAGACTCTCAAAGTATCCTCCCCACCTACAAGGGATCCTTCATTGAGAAGAGTTTTGCTAGAAACCCACTCTCTCAAGATCCAAAAATAGTGTTCATGGGGCCTATTTACTATGTGGAACAAAGATGCTGAAAGCAAACTATGTTCATTTTTATAGCCCAAATGAAATGTGTGATATGAAAGCAATAAAAGTCACTCAAGCTAGACACATGAGATGTTTGTTTTAAGTCCAAAATTGAAGTCTTATCAGTTGAGAAGATTACTTGAATTCCTCGCAACATGCTTAGTAGATTTTTACCTATTTTTTAGCAATTCTTGCATTTTTTCCAATCAAAACTAGCAGAAATCAATCAAAAATAGAGAATTTCAATTGTTAAGATTAGCTATTAGTCCAAATTTGAAAATAAAATCTGACAAACTACCCTGAAAAATGAAACGACAATTGAAACCTGGTGCCAAAACTCGTATGACAGTGGGTCTTCTTCCAGGCGACGGTCCATAAACTCGTATGACACTAGGTGTTTGATGAAATGAAAGTTGAGATTTCAAACGATAGTGTGTAGTTTCTGGCACGATCCTCAATCCAATAAATTATCATATGATAGTGGGTATAGTCTGGTATGACTTTGTTAGAAACTCGTACAAAAATTGTACAGACAGAGAATTAAAAATCACAATTTTGCATAGAAATCGAGAAGAAAAAGACATAAATGATAGAATTGAATTGGAAACCCATTTCAAGGCCCCACTGTGGGTGCCCAAAATGTGTGTGTGAATTTTGTACCTAGCTGTAGGACACAACACTTCAGTAAAACATTAGAGGTTAGCAAAATTGAAATCATGCAATGAAATTGAATCTAAACTAACCAGGTGATTTACTGCCTTCTAATAGGTGTGAGTATGATATTCTCATATTGGATCGAGATCAGTGACCTTGATGACACCTAAATGAAAGATTTGAATGCAAAATCTAGATATGAATCAGATGCAAATTAAGCTATATTTTTGGCTTTTCTGTGTAATTATGATGAGAAATGATAGTAAATCTAAGCTAGAATGAAAAATTAATATGAAATTGATATGCAATTAATCTAACAATGATATGAAGGTAGAATGAATTGAAATCCAAATTGATCTCACAATACCCTTGATTCGCAAGAAGCTTTGATTCTCCAAATTTCAATTCTCCAAAATAGTTGTGCAATTCGTAGACAATTTTGGCAGAGTAAGCTTGCAAAATTATGAGATAAATTGTGAAGAGCTGAGCCTTGATTTTATAGAAATCCAGGGCTTTGGAGGTGCATGAGAAAAGCCATAAATCACTCTTGATAAACTCAGGTTGATTTTTGAGTTATCAGGAATTAATTCACAAAATCATGCAAAATCGTGTAAGAACAACTTTTTAACTCAAATTAGAAGTTTAGATCAACTTTTGAACTCAAAAAGGATGTTGAGTTCCAAAAAGTCAATAACTTGCATTGATTTTATGATTTGAAGTTTAACTATTCTTTGAATGTGCATAATAGTTATGAATTAATTTAATAAATAAAGTGATTTATTCTCAACTTAACTAATTTTGAAAATTAAAACAATTGATTTATGGGTTAATCAATTATTAAAATCAAACTTTATCAAAAAATAATATCATTAAATATGACAACTTGCTTTAATTAATTAAATAAGAATTTAATCAATTAATGATAGGAATTTTGATTTATTGTCAAATTTAAATAATAATAATCTAGGAATAAATAAGATTAAATTCAATTTAATAATTAAGTGGTAGAATTAAATCTAATTAATTAAATATTCAGAATATTCAATTAATCAAACTTTAGGATAAATTAGATTTATCGCCAAATAATCATCAAATCAAAATAATTAAGTTAATTATGAATATTGCTAGGAATATTCCCCGATGCATAATTTAAGATAATCAATTAGGATTCGATGATGTTCAAATGTGCCTTAGGTTAGGACTTTGATATCAATTTCATTCAATTTGTAGATACAGGAGATTAATGAAACTATAGCCCATTTTTGGGGTATTACATTTAGGGCTTTCCTGACTTTGCGACCTTGATCTATAGAACTTTGAGATGTGTCCAACCTTGTTACATGAGTGAAAAATAACTGGAGGCCTTATATTCCTCGGCGCATTGACATGGGTTACCATTTTACACTGTCTAGTTGAGTGACCATTATAGTTACATATCTGACATGTAACATTCTCAAAACTTCTTACATTTGACTGATTCTGATTTCTCTGGTTATGCTGAGTCTTGTTCTTCTGACTTGTCTTACAATTCATAGCTTTACGACCAAATATATTGCATGAATAGTAGTAACCATTGAAAGGTCTTACCTTTGTACAGTTCCTTGCTATATGTCCATGCTTTTTACATGTATAACAAGTTTGATCTACTAGCTTGTGCTCATTTTTGGATGGTTCAACATGATCTTTAGTTTGACTTCCAATATCCTTAGCATCTGTGGTGTCTTTTGGTGCTTTCATTCTTGCTCGCATGTTGTCAATCTGGTTTTGTGCTTCATTAAATCCAATACCACTAGTATCTCCTTTAAGCTTCTGAGTATATAATTGAGATTCAAACAGATCTTTTCTTGTATGTAATTTATCAATGTGATTTTTAGCCTCTTTCAATTCAGATTCCAAGCTTTCCTTGTTGTTTCTTAACTCCAAGTTTTCCATGTTTTCTTGCCTTAATTCAGT
Source organism: Chamaecyparis obtusa (assembly GCA_027943335.1). Taxonomy (NCBI): domain Eukaryota; kingdom Viridiplantae; phylum Streptophyta; class Pinopsida; order Cupressales; family Cupressaceae; genus Chamaecyparis; species Chamaecyparis obtusa. Next base: position 437,438 of record BSBK01000873.1, read on the forward strand.
TGAAGGTTCTCCTTGATCTATTCTTCATAGACATCTTCATTGTTGGTTAGCTTATGATCCAATTATTCATTTTTTTCTTTCAAGGATGAATTTTCTTCATTCAACTTCTTGATCATTATCCCTAACTCACTGGTAGAGCATTCTTTCAAATTGTTTCTTAGCCTTTTGATGACTTCTTGAGCATCACTGACTTTTTCTTTTACTTCTTCAATTTCATTTTCAGATCCGTCTAGGTCTTCAAGAGAAGCTTCAAGATTTCTTTTCATATGTTTCATTTCTATCTTGTCCATGATCTCCTCAAGTGGTCAAACTTCTTTGCTAAGGACCAAATCTCTAATACCAATTGTTAGGAATGGGAACACTGAGAGGGGGGGTGAATCAATATTCACTTAATTTAATCTTTTTGATTTACTTCTTAAACTTAACTTGAATGCTTAAGTACTGAAATGAACATCAACATAAATAAGAAATATGAACTCAACACATAACACCAATGTGGTTACGAGAAAACCCAAATAGGTAAAAACCCTAGTGGAAATTGACACCCACTAATAATCTATACTAGTGTTTTATGATCCTTGCTAGAAGATCCCTAACCCTGTTAGGAGTTGCTTTACAATGTATTTAGTACAATGACCTTGTCAAGAGTCGGACCTTGTTAGGAGTCTTTACAATAACCCTATTAGGGGTATGGACACATTGTCCTAGAGCTCACTGCTCAAGTGGTGAAGGCTACAACCTTCTGATCTTAGACACACACTATATCTGTTGGATGAACTGGCACTGTGACACTGCTTGTCTGATTAGTTCCTTTAATGCACTGCTTCTTTGACCTCTTGCAAAGCTCTAATACATCTTATGAAATCTTTGCATACTTCTACTATGCTTCTCTTGACTCTATGTCAACTCTCATGTTTAATTACAATGACACATCTAATATTTATATGCACATACAAAATAATTAACTAGGTCAGCCCTTTAACCAATTACATACAATGCTTCCAATTGAATTAGCTCAAGCATGTTTAAAAATAAACATAATTATATGTCTACAACCTAATTACAATAGGTGCATAGCCTTTACAACATAATAATATAACCGCTAACTAGAATACCAATAGTCGACTGCTTGCTCTGTTCTTCTCTGGCATTCACTGTCTGTGCAACTTAAACTCTTTGTATCTTCCTCATACTGAATCTTTTGATTATGCACTTTTAGACTTAGCATGAATATGGTTTTACCAGCTTAAATTCTAGGGCAGATACCATAATTTTGTCGTATGCATGTGCGATGACACTCTGACCTTCAGGTACTCTGTAGACTCTCCAGTCTTCAACACTTAGCCAATTTCTGATCTTATTATCATGAGCACTGACTCCAAAACATCATATGACTTTGTTGCCATAATGACAACACTATATTAAGTCATATACACCAGTATAGTCAACTTTCCAATAAGCATCATCTCCTATATTTTTTCCATCAAAAGTAGGTGGCGTGACCTTTTTAAGGTCCTTGCTTAGTTCCTCAATGATCTGGTCATTATTTAGATCTCCTGCATTAGCCCCAATATCGACATCTCTCTTACATCGTTCCTCATTCATCCTATCCTCTTCTTCATTCCAAAGAGCCTCAAGCCTTTGATCTTCCATCTATTTCCTATGAGCTTCATCATCCTGATGACCCTCATTCTTTCTACCCCTTAAGTCATTTTCAATGACATTCATTCGATCATTTTTCTTCTACAGAATGTTACTATGTTCATCTAAGAGGGCTATAATTCCATCTAGCCTTTGATTTGGAAAACCATTTTGTTCATTCCTAGTTCTAGATCGGCCGCTATTTTGGGTTTTCAGGTTGTCAATCTATTCCTGATCCATGCACAAACACAACTTTAGCATAGAAGACCCAGGCCCTAGGGTTGAACACAGCTCCGATACCACATGTAAAGACCGAATTTTCCATAGAGAATTAAACATATCACAAGACTAAAATACTCAAGATCGACAAAATATATTCCATATATGTGGTCAATGTTACATAATTCAACCATAAAAGTTGATATACAATAATGATAAAAAGGTGTTACAAATTACAACATTCGACCATATCGTCGAGATGTACAATCATATAAATAGTGTGAATACATCATAATTAAAAATTCATCTCGACCTTCTGTCGATCCAAACATATAAATCAAAATATACAATAATCAAAGAATAATATTTATTTACCAAATCGTCAAATAAACGGTAACAAGGCACCACACTGCAAACAATCCCTATCACCTAAGCCTCTAGACAACACATCCACCTACAAATCATGAGATGCGAGTGTGGCCTAGGCACTTTTTCCGCCCAACCATGGAGTGGTTAGCTCCCCCGGGGCTTACCCTGAAATAGAAAGTGCACCGACCCTACTCGAGGGGACTAGCATCCCGACACTGATGAGTCGGAAGAATATGAAATAACTACGAATCTATCTACTTAACAATCTTTAGTCTAAGTAGAAATCCTAATCACAAGGTGGCAGAGAGAAAATACATATCTAACCAAGCATATTAAATGTACATATGCAAAATGAAAACTTTGGCCAAAGTGTCTTTTTCAAAATCAGATCTACTGACAGATAATACATCAAAATTACCATTCTCTATCAATTCCACATTACGCTTCAATTCAAAATAAAATTTAATTGCACCCTTAGTTTGAAAAAAAAATCTACTTTATTGATTTCTTCGGTATTCAACACTTAACAGTAATGAACAGTAGATAAAACAAAATACTAGCAAATGGTATGTTGAAAGCTACAAACTAATTTATTAAATTTAGAGAAACATATAACTAGCTTTCCCATAATCACGCAAATAACCACATCATTATTCACCTGTCCAAAATGTGTAATTCTAATTTACATAAATTTATTAACAAAAATAAATATAAATAGTTTAGTTTCCCTGTATTTCATATTTATTTAAAGAGTGAGACTTTTCCAGAATTTTGTAAGTTTTCTGAAAGAAGATAAGTTCGTAATTATTTCTAATTTCAGTGATCTATATTAGATTAATATTCTTTATATTTTCATTTATAGGAAGAATTCAACATATTCATTATTTTCCAACCCGTAATCTAGGTATTTATTTACCCTACAGAATCCCAATTTATACAGGACAAAAGATTCAGTTTTGGCAACTACTAGTTTTATAAAAAATTAATATGTATCTGCGTTGAAGTTATCGACCTTAAGAACGGTTAATGCAACAACGCTAATATCTCCCAAATCCCAAAATTGCAAACTTTCTAGGAGCAGCCTAACTTATAATTTTTCCTAGAAACGCTAACAAGTTCATAGTTTGTTTTAGTATCATACTTCCAAATCATAGGGAAAGACTGTGTCTTCTCATTTAAGTTTGAAGTAAAATTATTACGAGAAAGAAGAGCTCTACACATCCGCATCAGGCAGTCAGGTGGTTTTCTTTTTTCTTTTAAACTACAATAGCTGTCAACTGAACACCCACTATGTATTTCTTCCCGTTATCAATAAAGGTAACCTACTTTGTTTTAAACAGTCAAAATCCTATCATGAACACTATACACAATGTCCAAGTAGTTTTAGATCCATCCGCAAAACTCTAAACATAAGCATTTGATGATAGGTAGCAAAACCTCAAGAACAAACATATCGCCAGGCTTGAGCTGCGTGAATCAATATTTCTGTGTTGTAGGAATCATAACTTACAAAAAAATTGCCCGTGTCTAAACTTAACAAGAGGTGAAAAAGACAAATTCATTTTAAAAATTATGGATGAGAAAGCATTATAATGTGGAAAAGACAACTCATACCCAGGGAAGGCTCAACCGCATCACACACTAGAGTTGAAAACAAAGAAATTTAACAAAGTTCCCATTTAAATTAACGTTGCCAGTCAAACAGTTAAAAGAACAAATAACAAAGAAAGGAACCTGGATTTTAAGCGGTATGACTGTAGAAAAAATGACCTCTCCCAATGCGTGCGTCATCCACTTTCCTTTCCACTGCGTTTTCTTCTATCGTCTCCTCTTTCTTTCTACACAATTCCTATTATTTTTTCTATATTCTCCTCTAATCTGCATTTTTTTCCTTCCCTTCAATTTTCTCCTAAACTGCCAATACTCTTCCTTTTTAACTCCCTTTTTCACCGTCCTCTGTTTTTCCCTCCGTGTCTTCTCCCTTTACTCTCGTTTTACCTTCACCTTCACTCCAATTTCTTCTTCACCTTTTTTCCTTTCTATTGCATCTCCCCTCTTCTTATTACTACCGCCTCCTCTCCTTTTTTACTCCACTACGTAGCTCCTTCTCCCCCTTTGCTACGCAATCTCCTTCTTTAATTACGCACTCCTCTTCTTTAATTACGCACTCCCTCTCTAAACTCCTATTGCCCCCTGAAACTAATGTGTCACCTCGCTTCTTACGCCATTCAAACTCCCACTTAGCTGCAGTCAACTGGAAGTTTTTGAAGAGTCCAGAATATAGGTAAGACTCCCCACTTCTTCTGGTAGTACAACCCTCTAAAACAACAGTCAACTACTCCCTTCATGCCAGCAAGACAAAGATTAACGTATAGATTCAAATTCAAAGAAAAAAATCAACACTCCCTATCGATAGTAACAGAAGCTTATTAAAAATCCATCCTAAAATCTTTCCTCTAAAACATGGCCACTAACTGATATTCAAGTAAAAACTTGAAAATAGTCAATCATACTCATTCTAATATAAAGTATATATGAAATTTATATTAAATACAAGAGAAATCAATTTGATTTTTAATATAATAAAATTAACAAACATAAACTTCAAGATATAGGTATTAATAAATTATAATCGATAACACATCACTATTTTCCTATCATTAAATTTTATTTAACCATACACACCTCATTTTCTAGATAATTCAATCACAACAAAACAGTGCTATGCCAATAAATAAATAAAATCTATGTGGTTTGTGGCATTTCTGTACAATTCCAACTCATCCTTACTGAGGAGCTAGGTTCCCCTACCTTGGCCAAACCCCCATCTACTGTCCTATCCAAAATAGAGCACTCAAGCTTCACATTAGTAGGTTAGTTCTCAAATTTGATAATTAAATCAACTCAAAAAACATTCATCATGAGCATAATTAATTATCAGAAATAGAAATGATATTTATAACATTTAATCCATTCTTTGCATGAAAATCAATAATTACATTTAATTTTTTTCATCTAACGAAAATATAAATTCATGCATTCACATTTTATTCATCAATGAAACATATCTGACAATGCTTAATCAACTGACTTAGGTCATCTACCAGCGACCAAGTCAAAGTCAACAAAAGTCACCAGTTATTTAAAATAGTTTTAGTGTTAAAAAATCAGTTATGACAGGTGTGCTTTCAACCAGCCTCAATAGTATCAGAAATTGAGCACTCCTCTTTAATATATGGACATGGACTCTGTGGTTAGAAAAAATTAATCGAGGTCCACAAATTAGTACTACAAGTTTGTGAAATCGGTGCTACCATGGTCATATTTTTCGTTTTTAGTTTTCTTCTCAATCAAACACCACATGGAATTGTTAAGTTGTACAAAGATGGGACCACAAGGATTTGATTTGACTATGTCATTGCATGAACCGATGATAAAAATTGTTTGGGAGAAAATACCAACATGGACACAATCCATTTGTAAATTTTATTCGACAAGGCATCCTTGCACGGGCTGTTGGAATCTATGACATCGCATAGTCGAGCATCTATACTGGTCCGATGTCTTGGACTCCATGGCTGAAGATTTCATTGCAGCTAATGTAGTTCATGATTATCACTAAAGTGGTGTGTTTAAAAAAATATCAGAATAGTTCTTAATAGAAGTATGAACAATGTGTGTAATTGTGTTATTCAATGTAAATGTAGAACCTGGGTGAGTGGACTTTTCATAGAATAACTATACAATAGGTGATTTAATATATTATATACGATTGACATAACCATTGCACTCTTCAAAGATGCAAGTGCTAGTTTAAAAGAGTTTTCTTCGTCTTGAAACATATGGAACAAAAATTAGTTCTTTGTCTAAGAAGAAAACTGAAAAATAAATAAGGAAAGGAAAGGAAAGCTCCTTTTATAGTGTAAGACACCAGCCATTTCTTTTTGGGTCTACATATGGTGGTAGTGATATGAGACTACCTTGTGCTCCTCGCGGGAGGCACTAAACTACGCTACAAATGAGGCGGGCATACCCTACCCTTATAAGATAAGTAAAATCTAACAAATAAGAATATGACCCATTGAAATCGTTTCTATGTTTCATGAAATGGGATGTAACTTTCTTTTCCTATTTCAATGAATTTTCATCAATATTTTTCTTTTATAGATCTTAACATTGAGAAACCAAAAACATGAAACCCTAACCAAAAGTATATATACTTGGATTACCCTATTGATTTGAACATTCTCTGGAAGCTAGTCTGGTATAATTTGTGCATATAAATTTTCTTTCCATCCCACTAGGGTTTAGAGTTTGTAAACCTAGATAGAATTTTTAGGAAAAACTAATACGATCTGTTAATTAGGGAAAACACACCTTTTTTATGTGAATAGAAAATTTGGGGGAAAAATTCTTGCCACTTCTTCCTTGCATGTCATACTCTTTTTGCATAGTGGTTAGCCTAGTTAACGCCCATATAGGGACACCTCAATGATGAAAATGTCTAGATAAGACATCATAAATTATGTAATTTTTTTAATGAAAATGATAATTTTTTTGGCCAAAATAAAAATGACCAATCAAAAATAGCAATAAATGATGAAAATTTTCATTTTAACAAGAATATTACAAAAGACTTTTGGTTTGTGTGTGTGTGTGTGTGTGTGTGTGTGTGTGTATATATATATATATATATATATATATATATATATATATATATATATATATATATATATATATATATATATATATATATATATAAGCTTTTCTTTAAAAATTAAACTAATAGAGAAAGTTTGGTCTCAAAATGTAAATCTCTTGTCTAAAAGACAGGGACTAAGAAAACCAATAAAAATATTTTACATGTATACAAATTTCATATATTGAAGACTTTTGACGATGTAATTTTTTGAGTGGAAGACAATTAATGATGAATAGGGATGGCCACAAATTACAACCCATTGAAAATTTAGACAAAATGATAACACATTTTAATTAATAGCAATATCACAACACATTTTTAATTTTTATAAATGATTAAAAAATATATATTCAATAATAATTACAAAGACAAAAACTAAAATAAAATCTTTGAGAATTGTAATAAAACTTTCTTTAAAATAACTTATTAAATAATAGAATATTAATAGTTATATCATCCTCTCCATGTGTCGCAATAGTATGGTACATAGTTGGAATGTAGAGCCTAGTATGTGTCTCTAGATGGTGGGACATTTTAGGATGCACCTCAAAAGAATGGACCCCTTTATTGTGCAATGTTGATGGTGGAGGCTCTTATCGTACATAGTTGAATGGAGAGACCTCATATTGTGGACTGTCGAATGGTGGACCACCATATTATGGGCCGCCAAATGGTGAAACTCTTTATGGCGGAACATTGGATGGTGACCAACTATATTATGCATCACCAAAAGGTGAGACAACCAGATGGTGCCGCAGAGGACTAAAATATGATGGTCGTATTGGTCATTTTTTCACTTTTAAGCCATATATGACAAGCTGAAAATTAAGGACGCGACTAAGCTCCAGACAAAGTGCACTGTTGACTAAATTTCAAAAAAGAGAAAACACATTAGATTTTCATGAAATTTTCAACATTTGTTCTTCATGATTTGCACATTTTGTGGGCAACAACCACAAAAAAAATGCAAAAAAATCACTGTGTTTTCACAAATCTGAAAAAAAGAGTTTGACATGCTAATTTTTTTATAAGACTATCAATATAACACTTCAATTTATTAATAAATCATTAAAATATCTGTTATAGATAATATAGTATTTTATTTAATAATTAAAATATATGTTTTTTTTAAATATATGATATATATTTGTATGATAAATATATACTATTTTATAATATAAATATTTCTATTTTGTTTATTATATACTTTATTAATTTAGAAACTTGTCCTCAAAATTTAAATTTGTTTGCATATATTACTAATTTATACTTAAACATTCTTAGAAAATTCAAATCTGTTTGTATATATTATTAATTTATACTCGTTTTCTAATTATAAAATATTTTCATATCAAAATTTTTATTTTTTATCAACACACTTTTGTATCTTAACAATTATAGATAATACTATATGTTTCAAAATAGCAATTAATTTATTGGCACATCATATAAAAAACCTTATTGCATGGAGGGTAACCATAACCATAACCATAACCATATGATGGATACATATAATGTGAGAGAACGGGTGGTTCGGGACCGTATTGTTGGCCACCAGATGACATTGGCATACCGTATGGTACGCCAGATAGTGGAGCTCCCTGTTTTATGTCCCAGGGTGGCGGGTTGCTGTATCCTCCAACCCCAATCGGTGTGATCTCGTATGGTGGGTCGCCATATTGTGAACTGCCGGATGGTCGAACTCTGTATTGTGGGCCAGTTAATGACATATATTGTGCTGCTGCGACCTGCCGCCCTGCAAGCTCCTGTGCTGCTCTCCATCGCCCTTCCGTAAATTGAGATCTATACAGCTCCCACATGACCCTCTGTTCCTTTTCCGGGAGTTCCTTCAGCTCCTGTTCCTTTCGCCATAGTTCTTTGCGCATCTGTTCCCTGCGCTCGAGGTCCTTCTGCTCCAATTCCTTGTACGACAGTTCCTTCAACTCTTGTTCGTTCTGCTCCAGTTCCTTTTGGACCTGTTGCCTACGCTCGAGGCCCTTCTGCTCCAGTTCCTTGAACGACAATTCCTTCAACTCTTGTTCCTTCTGCTCCACTTCTTTGCGCACCTGTTCCTTGTGTTTGAGATCCATCTGCTCTAGTTCCTTCCGCACCTGTTCCCTGCGCTCCTGGTCCTTCTGCTACAGTTCCTGCTGTAGTTTGATTCGCACTTGCTCCACTTCCTCCTGTAGTTTGATGCGCTCCTGCTCCTTGCGTTCCTGCTCCTTGCGCTGCTGTTTAATGCTTTCTTGCCTCTGCTTTACCAAGACCTCTTTCGACGCCTCAACCTTCAATGTTACAGCAGAGTCAGACTGCTCTCCAAATCCCATATGACCCAATAAAACCCACACCTGACTCAGAAATTCACCTCCGCCAGCCAAGCACTCTGCATGAATTCTCGCCTTATTGTAGGACGCCACGTATATCACCAACTGACCCGAGTACTCCGCCAATAATTTCCACCTCTCTTCTTTTCCTTTCTGCTGCAACATGTGTGCTGGCCGCTCCTAGTGGAGCATTGCCTTCCATGCTTGCCGATTCTATAGCCTCAGAATGAGAATGTATCGCAAAACCCCCCAATATTGTGCTCTTGTCTACCTTCAGAAGTTGCTCCACAAGTTCCAAGTATGCAATCCTTGCCATATCCGGATGGAGAGGCAAAAGGTTGGGGTGCGACAGCAGCAGATACGCACAGTACCTTGATAGTACTCTGCTGAAACGTACATTGTCGTTCTCTCCGTCTTCCACCTCTTCGGGCAATACTCTCTTCATGTCGCACATCGTGGTAGCTAGATGCAATATCAGAACGATCTCTTCCAGAATGTATCACTGATCCGTGAATTCATGCATCTCCTCTAGAATTTTCTTGTAAATATTTGCCATTACTTTTCCTTTATCACAATCCTCAGAAAGCTTCTCTTTCAGGATAGCAAAAATGAAGCACTTGAGATCATCTTGAACAGACACATTGTGGATGTGCCTTAGTCTGATGTATCCGGTTACAGCAAAAAAATCTTTAGGTAAGAATCTAGCCAATTTCCTCACGAAACGAGAACTATTAAAGCAAGTCTCGATCAAGCAATGTTGGTGGACTCCACTGCTCCTGTAGCCATGTCCTCCAACCAAGTTGTTAATCATGTCCAGCACAATGACAAATTTCTTTATTACCATCATTCCGAAGTCCCTGCTCCACTTCAAAGCGCCCTCAGGGAGGGGATGCTTCAAATCATCAACAGTAGCACAAATTAAGCGGACCCTGGTCCAGTCTGATGTCATAATGCGACAAAACGGAAAATTGGACTCGAGATATAATATCTGCGCGTACTCAGAACAACCGAAACAAGCTGCAGTATCATGCTAAGAAGCAGTAGAATCCTTACCAGCCATTCCTCTGTAATCCGGAGTGCAAAATCTTGCAAGACGCTTGACAGCGAACGACTTCCCGCATCCATGGATCCCAAACAAGAAGGGACGAGATGGCAAAGGAAAACACAAAGCAACCACACTCTAGTCTTCCTCATAGTAACCTGCAGCTTTATAGATACCATTTTTATTTTGATAAAAATTGACAGCTCATGAACTTCATAACAAGGTTAATAATAACGATATACTGATAATCTGGTCTAAACGGGGGCAAAAATGAATACATTCCCATAGGTGAAAAAGAAAAAGCAGGTTAATTATTCACCTATACAACGAAGCAAATTGATTCTTTATCTTCTTTGATAAATGTTTTTTGTCGAAATCGTTTGATTTATTCTTGTTTCTTCTTATACAATCTTTATACAAGAGAAGAATTAAAATTTCATAGGAACTAGGAAAAGGTTGCCAGAAGCTCGTCGCTTACATTTATGTAAAGAATGAAATTATAATTATTTAGAGGCTTTTCCATGAAGATAAGCGTGTTTTGATCGGGGTGGGAAGGCAAACCTATCTGTAAAGAATTTATTAAGCTGATAGGCTTATTTCGAGCGAGAGTCCCGCCGGATTGTTCGGACATTCTGGCATTGTCTTATCCCGGTAAACAAGCAGCCGGCGCCGGAAAGTCGTTGCTCAAACCTTTTTGCCTACTCTCACGGTTGGGACCCTGTTCGAATTTGCATATTTCTTACAAACACGGACAAAGTTCAAAATTTTGTGGATAACTCAACTCATGTTTGGTTTGTATTGAAAGTTTGGAGTGATCGAAATGCTATCTAGCTTTTATAACTTTCTTTTTTACATTGTCTTCTTTTACTATAAAAATCATATAGACAAACAAGGAGGGAAACACTAGGAAAAAATATATGTACACTTTTGAATTAAATATATATTTTTAGATTATCTTTATAACTAATGTCAACATATATAAATACTATTATATTCTTTTTTGTCAAATTTGCAAATAATGCATCAGAAAGATCATTATAATTTTTTCAATTTTACAATAAGATGACGTTGATGTTGTTGGGGAAGGGTGAGAGAGAAAGAAGCAGGGTGGGGGAGTTATATAGGAGTGCAAAGAGACAAAGAAATAATGGGATAGAGACAAAGGGATATATGGTTTTGAATTATTGATTTTAAAAAGCTAGGTTGTCTATTTCATATAGGACTTTCTTAACTCATTTAAAAATTAAATCATATTAAAATAAATTGAGCACTATCTAATCACGCATGATAGATGGAGTCACATCTTCAAATTCAATTATTAGAGAACTTTTAAGAATTAACACTATTTTCAAAAAATGCTTCTTTACATGTCTATATGATGATTTAAGATTTTAGGTTTTGTAGCATCGAGATAGAATAGATAGTCCAAATAGGTACCTATTGTTTAATTTTTACTTATTGCAAAAGATACATTATTTCTAATTTTAAATATTATTTAAAAATGACATATTTACTGATTTATTTTTATTTACTTGTTAGTTATTGTACAAAAATGTTGAATGTTGAGGAAGAGGACTATTGTAGTTGATGACTTCTTGCAGCATGATGATCTTTACAAAATTCATGGTGAAGAAGAACTAGCTACTTGTCTGCAAAATGACTATTATAGGAAAGGGGTCTAATTATATATCGATCACCTTCAAAAAAAATTTTGAATAATTTCTATAGAGATCCAGAAGTTTCTGAATTGGTCAGTTGTAATGAATGTAATGCACCATAAAAATATGATGTCCCAAGCGAGGTCTGGTTTCAACCAGCTTCACTAGTATTTGTAATTGAGTACGCCTCTTTGCTACACGAACATGGAGTCCGTGGTTAGAAAAATGCTTCAAGATCCACAAATTAGTACTACAAGTTTGTGAAATCAGTGCTACCATGGTCAAATTTTCCATTTGCAGTTTTCTTCTCAATCAAACACCACATGGAATCATCGGATTGTACAAAGATGGGACCACAAGGAGTTTATTTGACTTTTTCGTTGCATGAACAGATAAGGAAAATTGTTTGGGAGTAAATACTAACATGGACACAATCCATTTGTAAATTTTATCTAACAAGGCATCCTGGCACATGTTGTTGGAATCTATGACATTGCACATTCGAGCATCTATATTTGTTCGATGTCTTGGACTCCATGGCTAAAGATTTTGTTGCACCTAATGCAGACCACTGTAGATGTGATTATCACTAATGTGGTGTGTTTGAGTAAACATCATAATAGTTCTTAATAGAAGTATGAACTATGTGTGTAATTGTAGTGTTCAATGTAAAAGTCTGGACGAGTCAAATTTTCATAAAATAACTATACAATAGATCATTTAATATATATTATACTATCGGCGTAACTATTGCACCCCTCAAAATTACAAGTACTAGTTTAAAAAAAAATTAAAGACTTTGTCGTGAAGTACATTTTTTTAAAAGGAATCGAATCCACTAACCCATGTACAGTACATTTTTATACGTCTTTTAACATTCACCAATATTTCAACAAAATGACTCTGAACATTAATGCATTTTGAATATCTTAACTTGGATACTTCTATTCTTAGTATTAAATGATGATGAAATCTTAACGACATCAATAAAAAATAGATCACTCTTTACATTGATATTGATATTTTATATAAGACGCATAAAGCAATGTCTTTGTCTTAGTAGCCACATCAAGAAACATTTATTTAACGACGTGTATCATGATCATCAAGTTGCATTGTATTCCTAATGCACCCCACGTGCTCTTTTTTTGTGTCAAGTTTTAAGAGAAATTATATATTATTGAGCATCATCAGTAGAAAATCTGCATTCAAGTTGGCATAACATTTCACAAGATTGCAAAGTTTATGAGCTTCTAAACTAGCTGCACACAAGTACCGAGAGCAATGGAGGTCCTATCATTTAATATGCACCTTTAGTTGGACATTTGTAATTGTTATGTTGTTATGTACTGCTGTGTTCTCTTGTTTCAACAACCATTTTTGTGGTTGTTGTAGCTGCTATAACGTGTATGTAATCACTGTGGTTACTTCATCAGCTGCTCTTGTTTAAATTTTTTTACTTAAACTCGGTCTACCACTTCTACATTTCTTCCACAGTGCCAGTCAACAGTGACTGACTTCCTGCGCTCATTGGCTCCCCCAAGGAGGAAGAGGGAAAATAAAAATAACCACAACTTTATAGATGTCATTCTGATTTTAATAAAATATGAAATGTGATAAACTTCATGGCAAGGTTAAGAATAAAGATATGCTAAAAATCAACTTTAAATGGTGGAGCAATGAATACAATCCCACAGCTGGAAAAGAAAAAACTAAAGAGGAGGAAGAACCAAATTAATTCTTCATGAACTATGACTATCTCTTTAAGTGGAGATAGTTTGATTTTGAAATTTGTTCTTCTATAATTTATAATAGAAAAGGTGAGAAAAAAAATTTAATTTGAGCAAAAAATAAAATTTTAATTACAATTTTATAAATCTTTCAAATCAACATTTTAATAAAATGATATAAAATATAAATATACTTTTGAATATCTTAATTAAGATTAAAAATTTTTTGAGGAAAAGAATCTACTAATTTATCTTCATTAGAATTTTATAAATCTTTAATAGTTATCAACATTTCAAATAAATGACATTAAATATCAATATACTTTTGAACATCTTAGGAACATCTTAGGCAAAAAAACACTTCTTTTAAATATGAAGAAGAAAAGAATCTATCAACCTATCTTAATTAAATTTAAAAAAACTTTAACATTCGTCAACATGATAAGTAGGAGATGTTTTTCACAACAAGTCAAGTTATGATATTACTATTAGGATTCAAATGTGTAGATTTCAAGTCAAATTCATTGATTCATGTTTCATTAGTAATGGTTCAGAAGACCCTACCTGTCATGAGAATGAATGATCCACTTAAAACTTATTATATTTATCTTGGAGGAAGCCCCATGATTAAGCATTCTTAACTTGAAATAGTACTTAAAAATTATATAATTGAATTCTAATGCCAATATTATAATTCATCAACAATTCAATAAAATAACATTAAATATGAATATACTTTTTGAACATCTTAATTGAAACATTTTAATTCACTAGTTAAAATGATCTGGTAAAATTTTAAACTATATTGTGAAGGAAAATGATTTCCCCACAAGAGCTTTTATCTCACATAAAAAGAACACCTTTATATAGGTCATATATGGTGAAAGCTATCTTTGAAACCTTGAAATAAGTTTGTGCCATTTCAAATGAAAATTAATAAATATCATATGTTTTCATATATATAATCAATTTAAATAAATAGTCATTATACATGGATTTAATAAAATATTAATCATATATCATACTATGATTAATAATTACATCACTAAAAATAATAATGATAAAATATCTTTTTCAATTAAAATGTTTAATAATAATTTAAGAAATATATTATGTCATTATTTATTAACTATTCTATTTATTTCTATTTCATATTATTCACTAGAAAAATATTAAATGTAATTTTGAAAAGTTACAATATTTAAGTGTAGGAAGAGTTAATTTTCTTGTTTAAATAGAATATTTTTGTGGGATTGGTTTTAAAAAAAAACTCAAATGTAAGTTAGAAATTTATGTTAATATTATTAATAGAATAGATAGTTGACCATTTCATTGACCATAATCTATATAGAATAACCATGAATATAATTATGATAGACATCTTTAAATGTATTTTCAATCTAAAGAAAATTGTAATTGTAAATATAAATTTTTTTGGGTGTTATCCTTTTAATATAAAGTAGTTCAATAAAAAATGTTATAATGTGAATTTTGATTCTTGTTTAAAATACAATTGTTAAAGTACTATACATGAAGCATAGATCAATGAATTTAACTTGAAAATTGCGCATTGAACTCTGATAGCAATATCACAATGCAACCATTGATAAATAAATAAACATATTAATTTATTATTAATATTGATGTATCTATGATTTAATTATTATTGTACAGTAAAATTTATAGTTGAGAATTTTTTTAATACTTTAGTTACACTTTTTAGTGGTTTTTTTAATAACTACAAAAAAGTGAAGTGGGAGTCATTTTGGAAAAGAATCTAGCATGCAAATGAAAATAGACATGGGCAATTTTAGATGGCTAATTTTAAGTTAAGATATAGCTATGGACCAAGCATAGAAACCAGTTGTGAGACTAGTCTTCTAAGCTTTGAAACCTACATTGTGATTAGATGCATAAGGAATTAGCTATTTAGATCCACTAAGTATGATCAAAACAATCATGTTATACAAGGTATGAGTTAATTTTAAAAGAGAAACTTGAAAAATAGAATTTGAAATAGAAAAGGAGATTCAAACACAAAACACTAAAGAACAATTTATAGTGGCTCACCATAAATATTTACGTCTACTCTTCACGTAGGGAAATAATTTTATTCACTTGTTCAATACAATTACATCCAATCTACACTCATATTTATACAAATATTTCACTCTTCTAATATGAAGAGACATCAATGAAATGAATAGTTAGAGCAACTGAAAGGTCATGATTGTTGGATTTCACATTCAAAACAATCTCCATCTTGAAATCCAATGTATATTTCTACAAAAAAAGATATCCTTTTCACTTTCATTAACATTGCATTTTAATCAAATCAGAGAATCTTTGAAACTACAACCTCTCCAAATTCTACTCAAGAATACTTTTGATAAACCTTATCCATGCCAAGTTAGAGTTGATGATTTTGGTCAAAATATTCTTGCAAGGACTGAAATTAAACTCTTTAAACAACCTCTTTTGTACTCTATGAGTGACATATTCACACCTAAATATCCCCTTGATAAACTACTCTATATTTTTTTCCTTAACTTTGTCAATAATCTTTGATTGAACATGTGTAATGCCCCACTAGGGAACCTAGGAGAATTAACCTAAAACATGTTACTAAGTTTAGATTTGGAACCTCATCATCTTCTATGAAATAGGGGAGCTCAAAAATGAGAAAACTCTAATCATTCAGCTTCAGATGTAGAAAGGGAATGTTATCTTCTTCACATGATTATGTCAATTGTGTCCCTTTCTGATTTCACTCACTTTTTTGCTTTGAGAACCAAACCATCAGATAACCTTTGAATAGTGAAATAATGTCTCACATTATGGACTGGAAAAATAACTATGAAAAAATGCTCCAAATAGGTTCATCTTTCATCGAACATGAAAATTCTAAAGCCTCTTTGTGCATGGCATGGATCTCCATGATAGTATATTAGCTAAATACAACTTAGTAGAGGAGGCCTCCAAAATTAATAAGGAATGCCAGAGGATACTTTGTTGTTATTCAAGCTCAATAATCCTCTACTCATGTTGAATATCTAGAAACATCTCCCGAGCACTGGGAACTAAGTCCCCATGATAGGGTTGAGGAGAAACCCAAGCAACATAGTTGTAGTAATTTAGGTCCATGCCCTAACTAGACCCCAATTGATGCTCATTGTGTGCACTTTCTTCCTACAAAAAACCAAAAACTCCAAAGCATGCATTGGCTTTGGTGACTGCATTCAGCTCTCTCTTGAAGGGTGTGCTACAAAAAAATGTTGATCCCTGATTTGCATCTCATGTTGATTATCAAGGGGCAGTTCTAAAAGTATTACAATGGTGGGATGGGGTGTGTCCTAAAACACAACCTATGGGATTTTAGATACTATCTCTTCATGGTTTTTATTTGGGGAAAATGGAGGAGGACCACCTTTAATAAAATAACCTAAGGTAAAGGGAGGCAAAATGCTAAATCAAATATTTGTTGGATGGACTAAAAATTTGTTAGGTGGTATTTGTGGGGACTTAATTAACCTCTTTAGGTAGAACTGTGTATCTACATTCATGCACAACATCATCGGAGGCACTCCAAAGGTCCAAATTAAGGTACACCACTCCTAAAGAAAGTGTAGTTTTTCTCAATAGAGGACATGGTATATGACTCTATGTTGAAGAAGACATAGATAATTTGTATAAGGGTCAAAAGACAAGGCTAAACTTCCTAAAAATTGTCTTCCTGAGGAGCACATTGCATAAAACATGAACAAGCTAGACCACATCTATGAGAGTTTAGCACATGACACATTGATTAACAAAAAGGAAAAGACACCGAGTATATAGTTCCTGTGATTTATTAAGAAAAAAATCCAAGATGAGAGAGAATGTCCTGGAGAAAGTATGTGTTACAATATATGCCCCTGGACTACAAGTCATAGGGTCTTGTTCTCAAAAAAGAAGGAACCTTTGTAAATAATATAGTATATATTTTTTCTTATTGAACCGAAGTCCAATATTCCAACCACTTTTTCTTACAAATTGTTAGGGATTTATAGAACAACCCTGAATAAAAAATGATCTTAGAATTATTACAATTTGGTTACAATCAATTGACATGCCCATTAATTTGACATGGATCACTCTATTTCTTATGTCGCGAGTAAATATTTGAATCAGATTGGTTTATTGCAGCATTCTTGTCTCTTGGTATTAATTACAAAATCATGGTAGATTGATCAGAAATACCAAGATTTCATGGTCAAATATTATTTTTGAAAAGAGAATAGTTGTCTAGAAAATTCATTAGTCATTGAGTTCTTCCCAAGAAAAAATACTCCTTGGAAATGTGTCGGTGGGCCCTATCAAAATTAGAGTGTCTGGGGAAATGTAGTAGGATGGTAGACCTTTGGAGGAGTGCATTCCTTGCAGAGTGTTTAGAAGATCTGGCAAGCTTACATGTGTCATCCAACGTCGGTACTTTGGAAGCTACAAACTACTCCATGTGATCGAAGATCAAAGCTAAACATGGAAGGTATTTTAGGCAATGTAGAAGGAGTCTACATTAATCATTACCATAATTTTTTCACTACTTAAGAACCTACAATTGCCAACCAAAAATCCCCGGAAGATTATCTTACTACACTTCCTTCTCATCTTACAACCTCTTAATAAGATTTTTGTGATTAGAATTTGTCTATACAAGACCTTAATGAAGCTACATCTTCTATGGAAGATGAAAAATCCCCCAACTGTGATGGCTTCCAATGTGAATTTTATAAATCTCTTTGGGATTTTGTTGGTTTAGACCTACATCATGTATATCTTGAAGCTTTTCAAAATGTGAGTTTAGGCCGAGAAAAAATAAAGGGAATATAAAATTCTTAACTAAAACTAGAGATCCCAAAGAAATTTTTAATTGGAGGCCTATAAATTTTCTTAATGTCTCATATAAAATCATTACTAAGGCCCTTGCTTTAAAAATTTTAACATCTCCTTCCCCAGATTGTGTGACTTGATCATACTCATTTCATTCAATCCAAATTCATTCTAGATAATATTATAGTTATCTGGGAGGGTATGGAATGGGCCCATCAATCCAACCAAAATTCCATTTTCCTAAAAATAGATTTTGCTAAATCTTATGAGTTTCATTCTCGCCATGTTAAAAGCCCTTGGTTTTGGACCTCATTTTACGCTCTTTGTCCAAATGTTGTTTGCATATGCCTCTTCTTGTATTACTATTAATGGACATCAATCTCATACTTTTGGCTTGCATAGGTCCATCCGTCAAGGTTGACCTTCAGCTCCATCATTTTATGTTCTTGTAACTAAAGGCTTTGGCTATTTTCTTTCCTCTGATATCTCTTTAGGATAGGTTCAATGTATTTCCCTTCTAGATTCCACTTTCTATCTTGTGAATGGGCATTTCTTAGATGATTCTTTCCTCATCTGCATTGAGGATCAATAGAATATCTAGAATGTACTCCATTGATTAGAAACCTTTTGCTTGGCTTTTGGTTTTGTCATTCTATAGCCCAAAACCTTTTTTTATCAACAATCATTTTCGCTATCTCGCAATGGATTATTCAATATAACTAGAAGTGGATTCAACATGTTCAGGTCTTCCAGTTTTTGGAAATCCTTTTTTTTTTACACAGTTCTTCTCCAAAGCTTTAGAATACAATTCTCTCAAAGATTGAGAGAAAAATAACCCACTAGTTGACGAAGCTACTTTCCCTTGTTGGGAAATTTAAAATCTATAACAAAGTGCTTGTAGCAACATATGTTTATTCTTCTTCCTATTGGGTTCCATGCAAATCCTCATAAAACAAGATTGAGAAGTTTCTACATGATTTTTATGGGCTTCAGATACAAAGAAATGTGGTTTTCATAGAGTCTCTTGGGAATATTGTTTCCTTCCCAAGAACTCTGGCAGCCTTGTCTCATTTCTACCCATAAGCAAGGACAATCCTTGTGTGTCAAATGGATTGTTCATTCTGTGTTAGAAAATGAAGAATGTAAAGTTCTACTTTGAAATTGTATCTCTTATAGGTATCCCTTGTACTGACCATCTTGGAAAGGCATTGGTTTTCAAAACCTTTTTCTCATGTGAGAACCAGTGCAAATCCAAGGTTAGATTTGTTGTTGAAAGCATTTGCAGAGCTTGGGAAGTAGCCAAATCATTGCTTTACTAGGATGGAGTTATATTTTGAGATGGAATTTATTTTAATCAACATAATCTCTATTGGCCCCCTTCAATTCAAGTTCAAGGCCTTCCATTGGTTCATCTCCCAAGTTTTCATGCTCTACGTTTTCATAAGTGTGGCATAAGGACTCCTCAAGACCTTATTTACAAGCCTATAATGTCTCTTTGTACTTGGAAGGATTTTCAACTCTAGTTTCATCTAACTCACCAAGATCATCAGACTTTTGATCTACTTCTCTCAGCTTTTCCAGTGGAATTGCTCCATAATATTGGCATTTCAAGCATCAAACCCTGGTGGAAGGACTAGCGTTGGTATCCTTGGCTATTTGTTTTGAGATATTAACCACAATAGGGATATCGGTGGCTTTCACCACATTTTTCAATGGTTCAAGTCCTTAACCAACAATGTTATTTTCAGTCCTCACATTTAACCTGGAGGTTGCGGTTTACCACTATCTAGTCTACTATCACAGAACCCAAAAAAGCGCACTTTTCCTGGTGTATTCTTTTACAAGGATTACCTTTAGGCTCCCTTCTTCACCATTTAGGCATTCCAAATAAACTTTCCCTTTTTGCAGTCATTTTGAGTCCTTTCTACACATTTTTTGGTTCTATAGAAGGGCTCAAAATTATTGGGTTTGGATTCATGATTTCTTCTAATCCATTTCGCCTATAATTTCTTTACTAGTGTATGGTTGTCCTAGGTGATAACCCTAGGTTTCCTTCCCCATTTCTACAACTTTGGCATAATTTCAAAATGGAGATCTTATTTTATATATGGAAGGATCAAAATACAGTAGTCTTTTCACATGCTATAATTGATACCAATGTCTCTATTTTTTCTAAAGCTTCCATATGTAATAATGTGATGCTATAGATACAAGTACAAGCTGAAAAGGTGACTCTTTAGGTATCCCACTTGTGAGAGCTTTTGTAGCATTGGAGAAATGCCCCTTATATGGTTTGTAGGGTGCCACCATATACTTCTGTTATCGGTGGTCATTCTCCTTGTCATGGCCTTTGTCAGGGTCGTATTTCTTCTTACTGTTGTTTAGACACACCCTATTCACAGGCTCCATGACAATGACTACTTGATCATCAAATTGCACCACATAGATGGTCTAACACCCCTCCTCACCATGGGTCCCTATCTAGGTGGCCTCCTACAAGTGGTTTTCCTCTTGTGCCTTTAGGATGGCCCGCTTCAAGTACGGATTTAGGATGACCTTACTCTTCCAAATGCTTTCCCAGATTAGCCTTGACAATCTCTCTGTGTCAAGATGAGAAGGAGAATGAGGATGACAATGTATATGGATGGACTCTTCCAAACCTTGAATCAGATCCTACAACGGGCTTGGGAAAGAAGGATGAACCAGATCCTCCTCCTCCTTTTGCTACTACCTAGGCTGCATAGGAGTGTTCTGTTTCTGGGCTATGCCGATGTTTTCATTTGGTTTCTATATCTGAGCAATGCCCATATGTTAATTTGGTTTCTATATCTGGGCAATGCCCATATGTTAATTTGGTTACTGTGTTCCAGACTAGGCCCATATGTCTCTTTGGGAGTGGGTTTAATTCCTCCCAAGCATAATACTTTTTTATTCTTGTGTACTTATGTTTTTAAGTTAATATAATTGATTAGGCTATTAAATTTAAAAAAAAAACCAATTCATACGAAAAGACTCTTTTATATTAGAATAAAAAATATCAAAAGATATAATCAAATTTTATGCAATTATTTAAAAATAATTTCTATTAACTAATTGTTTAGACATACTAAAACATTTAAAATTGTTTAGGATAAAGTAAGAATAGGTAGTGACATACTATAAAAAAATTCTTTGAAAGCGATTTCTTGCCCTGTGAACTCATCCTAAATTTTAGTATTAAAATGTATAGAGAAATCCAACAGTAAATATGCTTCATGATAAAGGAGTTAATATTTAAATAATCTGATTCTCTTTATCATTAATTAGACTTTCCTGTGGGGTACCGGTACACCATGTTCTACCACTCACACGATTCTGCATTCCTTCGAAAAAGAACAGTCAAGGTGGCCCAAAGGAAAAAAACATTGCAACCGCACTCTCATCCTCATGATAGCCTCACACCTTTATTGATAATATTTTTATTTTAATAAAAAATTAAATCCAAAAAAAACTTCAGAGCAAGATTAAGAATAAGAATGGCGATAATCCCTTTTTAAAGGAGTAGCCATCAATACATTCGAACAATTGGAAAGAAAGACGAAAAAAAGCCAAAGAGTAAGAACAACCAAGTTAATTTTTTATCCAAAGCAAGGTATCAACTTTGATTATCAGTTTCTGTGATGATTGTTTGCTTTAGATTTTTCTATTTTCCTCTTTAATCTTTGTTGAAACATGGATGACCATTTCTAAAAGAATTAAAAAACGTCAAGAGAGGTCTTCTTGAAGGCAAACATTATAAAATTTCAACTTAATATCTGTCAACTGCATTTGCTTGAACACTTTTAAAGCCTTTTCAATAATAATATCTATTTGGTACATATCTTCGCATTCCATTCCAATAAATGACAATTCCTTGAGGAATTTTATAAAACATTTAAATCGCTAATTCTATGGTTCCACATCTTGCACACATGTCTAACTTAGCACTTCCAGTTACAACATCTCGCAAATCTTTTCTTTGGTTGCTGCACAGAAGAAAGAACTATGGAATTTATTTTTATGCCAGCCAAGTGCATTTCCTTTGACATATTTAAAAGCTTGTTAAACTGATCTATACATATCCAAAAATCATTGCGATCCATTAATTGACATTTTATTGAGTGATTATGTCAGATAGTTTGTTGCCTTGTATATGGTTCCACATTTGGCGTACGTGTTAACCAGGGCAGTTGTATCTATAGCTTCAGTAAAAGCTTTGTCTCTTGCTGGTCGGACATGGGAAGAGGGAAGTAGAATTTGGCTCTACATAAGCCAATTGCATGTGCTTAGATGTTTGTAAAGTCTCTGAAAACAAAATTGGCGTATTTTGCACTATTATTGCACTCAACACAATGACATTTCTTTGAGGGATTTTGTTAATAGTTCACGTGCGTTGATCTATGATTCCAGATTTTCCAACCAACTTTCACTTGAACGTGTAAAAGTTTCTAAAGCTTTTTTAACAAATCTATTTTACGCAAAAGTGCAACCTCAAAATATTAATTTATTGTCAATGGACGTTTGGTCTGCCGGTGAAGTTGAAAGGTTCTGAATGAGCCCACCAGGGATCAAGTCTTGCTGAGTGCAAAGCTTCGACACATAAGGGATGAGGCCGGGATCGTGCCTAGGGCGAATTTGGCAGCGTGGATGCTCCTCAATCCTTGGCTGTAAGCTAAAGAGGCACATGTGGGCCCGTATCGGGTTCCTAAACCCTCCATCAATATATATATATATATATATATATATATATAAACTAATTAGGCCGGAGGGTTTCTTTATATGAGAATGATTACCTCGTTGAACGGTGTAGAGTTCTCCCTATGCATGCAAGACAATTGAATTAATCTCAATTGTTTGTTCTGCATTTAAGGTCGGTGACATTTTCATCTTGCCTACGATTCATCGTTCCCGTCCTTCCCATTTGCCAATATAATTGTCTTCCTCCTTTTGCCGAATTGAAGTGAAGTTTTTAATGCTATTTGTGGTACTTAGCAAATATGGCAACATAATGAAAATATTTTGTAAGAATTTTTTTTGAGTTGTAGAATATAATTTAATTCTCTTACTTCCAATTTTTTACTTATTCTTGTTTACAAAAGTTCACATTATTAAAATAATAATAAATATATAATATATTGATGCTTAATTATATATTTATTTTTTTAATAATAATTAATATACTAGTATTTTATATATTTATTTTTTTACATCATATTTGTTTACTAGATATTTATATAAAAATATATTTAGTTTTCAATTTCAATTAATTATTTTCCTGATTACTATTTTAGTTAGGATCATGGTTAGGGTTAAGGGTTAAAATTTCTACTTTAGAATAAATTTTATATTTCAATTGATTGGAATAGTTTTGTAAGGAGTAAGGTCTATGTTCATTTTTATTATTGTAAATAGTTCTTAATTCGAATAATAAAATGATTAGAATATTTGATATGGTAAGTATTTCAATACAATATGTGTGTACGGAAGATGAATTATGTAAATAATTTGAGGGATTGATTATATTTCCAAGAATTTAAAGAATATTTATATCAATGGTTACCAATTAACATATGACCTGAAGACTATTAACCAATTGTGTAGGAAAAATTTCATTAGCAAGTTAGTTGAAAATTGATTGTCATTATAAGTAATTCTTTCTGACAACTATGTGACATTATAATCCTCTCAAGATGATTAGGATTATTATACATAAAATTATTAAACTTTAATTTCTATTAGAATTGATAAGACCATAAAAATATGCAAATTAGCTAAATGAAAGACCACAATACGATTGAGATAACCAATTCTTCTCAAAGAGAAATGGTACTTTTTGCAATACTTTATCATGAACACAATTATCAAACCCTAATTGATGATAAAAATAATCACAAGGGAATAGTACTAATAAAAAGTACATCATGCAATTAGTACACATTGAAGTTAATATAATGTATATATAATATTTACGAAAATACAAATTGTATCATTACTATATACTAGCACTTGCACCAGAAGAAGGTGCAAGGGGTACGCTGGTAGGCCATAAAGTTGAAAGCACCATTCAATAAATTGTGTAGTTGTAGAAGGAAGACTTGTAGTTAGCAACATCCACTTTGGGTGATTTGAAGTTGAACTTTAGGATATATATATATATATATATATATATATATATATATCAAAGGTATTTCCACCAAAATAATGTAGCATTTGAATTATTTGAACACATTAGAGAATTTTTTTTTGGTTAAAATAAGCACAAGAAAGACAAAATGCAATAAAGAGCTAGGCAAACTAAACTATTCTTTACATAGCATAGACATAAATTATAGAACAATAAAACAAGATTAAGATACTTTGGTCGATAAATCCAAGAACCTAACAAACCTTAATATTCATTTCAATCAACAACTACGTAAGTGGCAGTTTCCATAGATGCAACTTGGTACCTGAAGGAGAGGATATATAGTCACAAACCAAGCATGTGTTTTGACTTTTGAAGATTGTTGTGCCTCCCACAAACTTAAAAAGCTATGCAATTTTGAACACTACACCACTTATTTACCTACAAGTTGATGCAAAAGAGTATTTGAATTTTTGCATAATAGGGGGAAGTGTATTCAAGTTCCATTGTAGGAAGATGTATAGTACATAGCAAAATCCACATATGATGAATTAAAGTTACAATATTGAAGGACTAGATTTGTATGTTAGATTTCCCAATAGAATGTAGCAATGAAATAACTAGAACACCAAAATGAATGTTTCTGCCTTTTTTTTTTGTTCATGTATATTCATTAGGTGGGGTACTTGTAGACGAGGGAAAATTACAAATGGTAAGCATCAAAAATGTGATTGAAGTAAAAGAAAGAAAAAACATGAACCGTAGAAGAAAAAGAGAGGGTGTGCAAGTAAAATCACATACTTGGGTGTCATGTGAGAGAAAGTGTAGGAGAGCTTCTTCTCTCTTTCTAATAATGTTGTATGGATTCCTTTTCATTTTTTAGTAGCGATCAAAAGAGAAGGCAGGGTCAATGCGAAGGCATTGTAGGGATTTGACTCTGGAGACTGTTGTAAAGGTGAGGCCTTGTCTTTCAGTTTTACCTATATCAATTGTGGCCCTATCTAGGGTAAGCCCTTGTGATTTGTGTATAGTGATAGCCTAGGCGGTAGTAAGTGGTAGTTGTGTGTGTTTTCCTCAGGTTATCAGTTGTATTGGGACAAGGTTTGGATGGTTTTCATCCCATGGTGGACCATGGTAGTTATCAAATTCAACTGTAACATATGTTGGTAATTGTGGGGGCTTAGAGCCAAAGGGATATACAATATCTTTGACTTGTCCAAGAGATCCATTGACAAGGCCAACTTCTACCCATAGATTTGTAGTAAGCATTACACACTAAGATCTACATAATAAGACTTCTTGTCACAATTGGTCATCATTGTCAAGTTCATTGGGGCGACGTTGTGTATTGAGTGCAGCATAGAGCACAATAGCTACACGTAGTTGTTGTAGCCTTTTCCTATTGTGGAGTGATACCAGTTCATTTGTAGCAAACAAATGTATTATTTGGTTAAAGTCTTTTTCTTCAATTACACTTAGATGCTTGTTTGTGCGCGTCATTAACAACTACCAATCTTGTTTGGTTGGTTTTGCATTACGCGTATTTTTTAATGCTTGACAAAATTTAATCTGAATTGGATCATCACCTTCTTGTCTAAAAATCATATGCAATGTTAGAACAGTACTAAATTTGTGCCATAGATTTCTTGCAAGTGTGTGTGATGCATAGATAGGTTTATCCATAATAGGTGGGAGTTGGGAAAGGTCTCCTATTAGAATTATAGAAATGCCACCAAAGGGGAGGTGTTGTTTATGTGGTATTGCTTCACATAATCGGCTGTCAATTTTAAAAAATAGTTTTGGGCCTATGAAGATCATCTCATCAATGAGAATGTATTGTATAGTTTTCATGTCTTCTTGAAAAGTTGTCAATGTTTGTCCTTGTAGGGGTTTCATTTCTCTAATTGGAATCTTGAGGGCTACATGTATGGTCAATGCTTGTATATTAAATGTTGCAATTCCTATTGGAGCAAGAACAAGGAGTCGTTGTACTCTTTCCAGTCTACAATTTTGAAATGATTTTCTTATGCAATTAATTAGATATGATTTTCTAGTTACTACTATTCCTTGTATGACCATGTACAAAGGTTCTATTGCATAATTAGCCATGGAGTGGTCCTTAATGAGAGAAAGGGCCATCTGTTGTTGAGGTGATAGACTATAGTTTTGGTTGCAAATATTAGTTGAGATGAATATGTTGTTGAGACAACTTGTTCTAGTGTACAAATTGAATTGTAGTATCATGCAAGTGTGAAGGAACATTGTTTTCTTCCCATCTATTAGTGTTGTCAAAATCACACTTGCCCAAAAGGTCAAGTTCATCTAGGTTGACACTATTAGCAAGACCCATTTGGGACAAAAATTCCTACTCGTTCATTGGTACAATGTCAGGTATGTCCACCTCACCATCAGAACCATTTTCATCTTCAAAGGTGGCTTTATTTTGTTTAGTACGATCAACATGCCACACATTATAGTTTTGTGTATTCAAGTGCCTCCAGTTACTAATGATTTCTTCTTTGGTAAGGCCAATATCACAGTCAATTTATCTAAAAGGTTTGTAAAGTAGCAACTCAGTCTAGTAGAATGTCTCATATTATTCAGAGTCTTTTTATGGAATTAAAAAAAACTTGGGAAAGACCTGGACTATTGCTTTCTCTTTTCTAGAATGCTATTTTCATCATTTGTGAGCGGTAGCATATGTGTAAGATCTTGTTGATTCAATTAGTGTAACCTGTTCTAAGTGAGGTGGATGTTGCAAGTAGGCTTGTATGTAGCTAGATTGTATCTCATTACCATTGCTTGTGTGCTTTAGGCAGTGCAAAATATTTTTTCCAACATTCAATGATATAAATTGTCAGTTGCAAATAATGAGAGGCAATTTTTGTAGTAAATGGCAAGTTTCTTGTGTACTAATGTCTCTCTCTACGACAAGTTGAGCCATGAACTTTTGGTATGCTTTTATGGCATGATCTTGTAGGCTTGCATCATAATAGATTCTTTCCAACATATCAACATAGCTCTCTAATTTTCTTTTAGCTTTAGATGCATACTTGGTAATGTATTTGAGAACAAGTTGTCATGAAGTGATAGGTTGACAATCTATATTTGCTCTCCATATAGAGAGCATATGTGGGTTATGGATGTTTAACCTATCATCATTTCTAAAGGGTTCAATGTTTCCTAAGTCATTGCAAACTAATTTTGACTCTTTGCATGTTTTCCAAGGAGCTTTATATCTACATTCCATATTCGTACCTTTTTTACATAGGCAAGTTCACTGAGTACACTTTGTGTGTCTTTGTACACAATTAACAAGCTCTTCATAATCAACATAAGGATTGGTAGCAAATATTTCAGATGTATTAAGTAGGCATGGATCATCTGTTGGAGTTCTATGTGTTACGTTTCCTATTTTAGAGCTTGGGCGAGGGTTCCAAGTAGTGACAAATTTGTCAAAGAATGTTGTTTCTCTTTTTACTTCGTTGGGGTTTTCCCAATTCAATGTATCCATGTTGCGTGCATTTTTTAGCCAAATAAATCTATGGATATGTGCCAAACCTTGACTCTGCCATTCATATCGGTACTAGTAGTTAATAGCCCCCAAGAGTTTCTCAATTACTTCTTCATGAAAAATTGTGAATCGTTGATGCAGATATAGTGTTGTTGTGTGTGGGTTTCTAATAACATTATCTGTGCATTGTTTGTTGGAGAGAAATGCAGGTATGTCACTTGGTGAAAGAACATAATGTAGATCAGGCCATTTTGTGTTAGCTGCACTTAATGTAAAGAACAATGTTGGAGAACCTATTTGGGTTATCATATTTGTCAATTCAGTGCATCGCTTGTTCCAATACGAGTGTGTCACCTACAAGGTCAAGCCAAAATGCATCGATTCCTCTACCAATTTATTGTCAGGTAGGGTCGTTAAGTGGCTACGAAGGTCTTAAATACTAGTTGGTATATGATCATCCACTTTTTGCTTAATGAACACCGCAACAAGAGACTGGCTATGATGACACATCATAAGGTTTAGAAGGAAGTATCTAAAGCGTGGTTGTTGGCCAAATCTATTATCATGATATTGCATTAGATGTAAAGAATATTCATGGAGTTGCACGGTCCTAGCCCAAGGTTGCATGGGTAGTGCATTTCCATTGGGGAAAAGAGTAAGAAATACCATGTCAAATAAACCCTCAGTAGTGTACTCATTAATGGGGGTTGAACCAATGTGTGGCCGGTGAATAATGGTGTCAGGGTTATTTGGGAGGTGCAAAGTTTCTTTAATAATTTCTAGCTCCTGACAGTTGTTTGGAAGTCTTGCCATAAATGAGGTTGAATATTCTATTCCACATTCTAGTTCACTTTCTATGGTTTCATGTTCAACTTCCCCTAATTCTGGAATTTCATATTCTCTTTGAATTGTATGAAGCATTCCAGAAACATCAATAGTGGTAACAGGGAGAAATGATAATGTAGAGTCATTTATTTCAACGTCCTTTTAGTATGGGTCATATTTGACCTTGTATGCTAGTGTATTATGAACATGACTTCTACTAATGTAGCAATCATAATCCTTTCCATGTGTATTAAGTCTCTGGATTATTAATACATCCAACTCTTGGATTGTACATGGCAATGAATTTGAAATTGTTTGTATATCTTGGGGAAGCTAATTGTGTGACCACTATATTTGTATTGTCCACCATGAGCATGAGTAACTTGGAAAATTGGATTAATGCATGCAATTAGCATCTCTTCTACTTGTGTGAGAACCCTCAAAACATCTAGTTGCTCAAGTGGGTCCATATTGTTGGCTGCACTAAAGTGATGTATTGTTTTCTTAGTAACACATCTCCTATAATTGAGGCCACCAGGGGATGAATAGACATGCATACCAGGGTACTGTTCCTTACATATAACACATGTGTGTAATTGTGAAAGTGCATCTAGTCTAGCTCTAAACTTTTTAGTTGTCTCTAAGAAGTTAGAGGACATGTTTATTTCTTGGTTGGAAAGGGAATGTGGATTGTGAGGCTCATGTGTTGGTAGAGGTGTTGGAGTGGGAGTACAGGGGTGTGAAATTTGAGAAATTGTATAATCTTGCAAATGGGGGGGCAATAGGGAATGTACTGGCTAGGACAAGTTGTGAGCATGCCTGATGGTGCAACATGCACTGATTTCTTCTCTATGACGAGCATAGTAAAGGTGACTTCTCTTCTGAGATTGTAGATTAATAGACATACTATGAAGCAACTATCTCTTGGAAGCTTGACCATTTGAATCCATTGGCTAGAACACAAAAAAGGGGAAAAATGTATTGTCAGTATTTTCTGAAATTGTAACTTTTATACAGGGCCTCAGAGTAAAATGCTAGAAGAAAATTAAGATCTACTTGTTTTAGCATTTCTTTAATACTTTCAGAAAATAGATGTCTAGAAACTATTTCCAAGTAGAGGTTATTTGAATTTGAGAGCTCCTAGTCTGAAGTAGAGATAGCAATTTTGGGCAATGGAGAGATTTGTGCATGACATAAAATCCAAAGAAATAACTTGAACAAAAATAAGGTAAAATAATTCCATGTAGAACATAAGGTAGACCATGGTTGTTGAACATAGTAGATGCAATAGCATAACCATAAATACAAGCATAATATATAGTCAACAAAAGGAACAAGTTTTAAAGGGGTCTTGGGACCCTGTACAAAAGAAGTTGCTACACCAATAGTAGTTGATACAAAGTAGAGAAATATGAACAACTACAAGCAAAACTGCACAACATTTTTTTTTTCACGTGCTACTGGAAAATGGCACAGGAATTTCTTGTAACAAAAAGTTGATTTCATTTGTGAAATCAATCCTATCAACTTCAACAATGGTTGTTTTCATCCATGCTTCATTGTTATATGTTTCCATATTGTTAGACAGGGTGAAGAGAAATTGATTGTATTGTAGATTTCTAATAACATTCTCAGAACTTGCATATTCTTCTTGATTGAATTGTAGCATATAAAGGTCTTTTGCAGGCATGCCAACGAGTCTAGTTGCAGCTTCGTCAAAAGCAGTCACCCATATAGATCCTGTGGGGTCTTCAAGCTTGGCTTGAAGAACATATCTATAATCACAATCTGGAAAAGTAGGTACACACTTTAAACAAAACCATTGTACTTCATTGTTTTGTTCAACTCTTTTTTTACACTTTTTTCCCTCAATCTCCATGGGACAAGCTGGATAACAATTTTTTTTTGTCTTGACAAAAACCAAGGTTTCTCTAACGATGCATTGTAGGGGCTTTATCAAAGTTGAAGGATCTTGTGCAATATTGGGCATTGTCTTTCGTGCTAAGAGTGTAGGTGCATCTAGAAGGTCTGTGGCTGGTGTGAGAAGATCAACTCCATTATGTGAAAACCAAGTTTGTAGTTGTTTAGTTTCTTCGATGGTAGGGTTGATAAATAACTGGGAAGTGCCTAGTGTACTCACAACCTTAACATTATATTCTGCAACCTGACCATTTTTTATTGCAAGCACAGTAACCTTTTGTAGATGGTACATCTCCTACAATTGTGTGCCTTCCTTTTGAGCTGATTTTCCTCACAAAGTAACATTTATGGTGGAGGTAGACATATCTATCATTTTTAGACTCCTCCTAAGGACCTCAGTTGCATCACTTTTTCTTTTTATTGTAGAGGAAGGATCCACACATATGACAATTCCAACAAGATCTACATAATAGTTAGTAGGCTAATTGTGGATATCTGCAATGGGTGTGAATGAGAATTGAAGCGTTTGAATTAAGAGGTCGTCATCACAAAGGTTGGGCCTTGAATCATCTATTAAAGTGATTTCTATATCACTATTAAGCTTATTGTAAAACTTGTTTTATATTTTGACGGTACCAAGAGATAATTTATAAACACTCCCAACTTGAACTTGTTGAAAATAGAGGTCTACAATTCCATTGAAACAAGTGACATGAACTTTAGTCCACTCACAGTCAATCAAGTCAAAACTAAACATGTGGCCATCACCATTTTTGTTGCTGAAGTGGTGGATTTCCCTCTTCAAAGTCACATGACCTTTTATCATCTATTGTGTTTGAAATGGATTCAATCTCCTTATAGGAGTAATAGTAGCAAGGGGAGGTTTCTTTCGCAGATATGCATGCAAGCCAAACATCAATTTTGCAGGATTGGGATGTTGAGTTTCAACAATATCTACCACATTTGTGCATGTACCTGATGAAGTCCCTACATGTTGTTTTGTAGGTTTTTTCGGTTCTTTGAAGAAGAAGGTGGGTTCACCTATGATATCATGATCTATGCAAGAGACTTCTAATTTGGCGAGAACAATCCACCTATGAATTCATAAGATATGTACAATTAGTAATGTGTTATGATTGCACAAGGAA
Source organism: Chamaecyparis obtusa (assembly GCA_027943335.1). Lineage (NCBI taxonomy): Eukaryota > Viridiplantae > Streptophyta > Pinopsida > Cupressales > Cupressaceae > Chamaecyparis > Chamaecyparis obtusa. Next base: position 469,541 of record BSBK01000873.1, read on the forward strand.
GCAAAAATGTTTAATTGCAATAAAGACCTAGTAGCTATTGCCTCACTTGGAGTTACAAATAGTAGGAATAGTGAATCCTTTGAGTTGTACTATAGACCCTTTTTGGATTTTCCTTGTTGTTATGAGATCATTAAACTTACTTGGGAAGGTTGCTTTTTGCAAGTGTAGACCATTTGAGAGTTCTAACTTGTATCTATTTGATGGCCCGGTTTGTTGACCAAATGTTGCAATGGAAAAAACTTGAAGAAGGGGATGTAAATCTAAGTTGCCATCATTGATAAGCTTTATTGCATTCTCCATTAAAGAGTGAGACATGTCTTAAAGGAGAGACAACTGTCCTATAAATTTGAATAGGTGGCCAACATTATTTATGGAATAGAAGTACTAGGAAGATTTTAAGAGTACAAAGGACAATGCAAATTAAGACCATAAATAAATGACATGCAATTCTAAATCAAATAGAAATGGATTAAGTTACACATGTAAATCAATGCATATATAACAAGTGTTTGAAAGGGTAATCATAGTATGTGATTTTTTTTAAAGACATGGTGTATCAAATATGTAGGGACAAAATAAATATTGTAGGCACTTTTAATTACTAATCATAATGGGTGATGGAAATTTGCAACACTAATGGAAAGATAAGAAGATGTAGCTTCACCCAACAAATAGAGAGAATTTAATCGAACAACTTGTTTAGTCAAGACAAGTGTGCTCCTACAAATGGGGGAAAAATAGAAATCATAGTGAGAGAACACAATTTAATGTGTAATTTGGTTAATGTTGGTTGTGATGTTGTAGCAGGTATCATCGCTTTGTGTTAGTAAAAAAAACATATTCTAACAAATATACATTCAATTATGAATGGGTGATAGCTTAGACAAACAAGTAAATATAATTTTATTAATCCACATTGTGGGGATATATAAACAATCTTAGAATGAACATAAGATAGATTAATTGAGAGTACAGTAAGATATAACTACTACAAGCATAGATTACGAAACCCAATGCAATATTGTACTTTTTTGGGGGTATGAATAGTTGAAGCAAGGTGGATCAAGTAATGCACCTCTAATTTAAGTCATCTCGCAATGAACAACAACTGATGTGTACATTTATAGTGAATGAAAGAAAGGGGTAAAGCAAGAACTTAAATGTGAAGGTGTGTAGAAGATACAACTTAAGTTTTCTAAAATGACAACAAAGTGTTATAGGAACTTGATTTTGAAATCAAATGAAATAAATATTGGGCGTGAAATGTAAACAATCCATAGTGACAAAATAGATAATTTGTCTAATTTCAACACACACAACATGAAAGGTTGAATCGAGCATATAAATGAAAAAGTCTTGGAAACATAGATCATACTTTTGTATTGCTAGTGGAATCAACTTTGTACAAGCTTCATTTATAGTAAGAGCTAGTGGATCGAAGAGGAAGGAGTGGAATATTATGCTAATTACAAGAGGTCAACAACTTCAACTTCTCCCTTTTTGTAATCGGGGCAGCGCAAGACCAAATCAAGACAAACTACAAAGTGAAGCTTTAATATACAATGTGTTATGGGCAATTTAGGTAGGCTTGAAATGCACATCAAATATCAGGAGCATTGCCTTCTCCATAATATTTGTCATAATACATCTCTTGGAGGAAGGTACAAAAGCCAGAATATTTCATGTAGTATGCATGCAACTCATGTAATGTCTTTTCCATGACTAGGATCTCAAAATATTTGACAACATTAGTATGAGTAGTTGTAACTTGTAGTTGTTCAACATTCTGCTGGCAACAAAGGGAGATAGTACTTACAACATTTTGTAGTTCTGTTTCATGAAATCCATTCCAATTGATAGACGTATTTGAGCCAATGGATGGTTGTGGAACAGTGATTTCTAAGGAACTACTTGAAATCTCAATAATCTATATTGGATGTGGAGGATTTTCCATGACCTGAAAAAGAAATGAAAATATTAAATCTATGAAAGGAACTTGCAAATAGTAGCAACCTTTTGTTTTGTTGAGAAGACGACATCCATTTTAACAAAAAGTAGTGATGAATATATAATATATCCAACACCAAGAAGATAGGTCTAACAATTTTGTTATATTAGGTGTTCAAATAATTTAGATTATAGATATAGTTTTATAATACCAACTAATTTTCCAACCTAATAACATTCAATTTTCACATTCCATCAATAAATATAATTTCAATAATAATTATGCTTACCATATATTTCTAAAATTTAAAATTTAATATTATCTAAATTCCATATAATATATACTTTAAAATATGTTACTCCATTTAAAAACAAATATTATATTTTAATAAAATTGACAGCTACAATACCTCATACCATATTTAAAAAACATTGAAATATCCAATGACAATGTATTATTTTAAATTCAATAAAAATGTTAAATTTGCAAAAACAAATTGTTGTGTTTTAATATGCTACTCATAAAAAAATTAATTAAAACTCAAAAAAATTGAATTTATATACTAGTTTTTTAATGTTTTTTTCTAAACTAATTTTGATGGTTCTCAAAAGCTATAAAAACCTCAAAATATTGAATAAATATTCTGAGAAACCACAAACAAAAAAACCAATAGTCTTCTGATCGCAAACTATATTTTTACTACCTTAAAATAATCTCAAACGTTCTTTTTAGAAATTTTTTGCAATTTTTTAAAACCTATACTGAAAAAAAAAATGCTATCTTCAGAAATTTGACTTCGGCAATGAACTAAAGCAAAAGGCTTAACAAAGTTAAGGAAGTGGGTGGAAAAGGAATATCGGCGCACTGTAAAATGCAAATTGAAAAATTGGATAATTTATCACGAACGTAGTCTTAAGCTTATCTGTAAAAACATAATATAATTATAAATAATTTTAAAAAACAAATATAAATAGATAGTTTTCATTATTTAGAGAATCAAAATGAAGGTAACTAGAATCGGTTTAATCCAACAAAAAAGTATTAAAAATATTGTTGTGCAACAGATAAATTAAATTAGTTTCAATGTTGTTTTTGTCAAAGTTTCCTTGTTCAATCCTATTATTACACATATGGCCTGAGAATTTTTTAACATAATTTTATTTGCTATTTTTAAAATTAAACTACTTCAACTAGATTTTCCATGCTTAAATGTTTCAAGCTCCATTCATTGTTACTCGTTTGAAGCTCATCTCCGATTCAGCCAATTGACTTTCTGTTGAATCTTAGTACGGGTCATTATTTTCATTGTATCTTGTTAAAAAACCAAGCATATTTCTTTAAACCCTAAAATATCTTTGTGCTTTATTTTAAATGTTGTCTGGTATTCAAGCAATCAGATTTTAAAACCCTAGTACGTGGTGTCCATGAGTAAATTATGGATCTAACTTCATGCCACACCCTTTTGACCTTCATTAATGTGGACTTCTTCTCAAATATAGAAATTATTTTCCACTTAAAAAATTAAACAAAATAAACTAGTTTATCTAGATTTTCCATACTGAAAAGTTCCTGATGAATCGTAGACTTTAAATTCATCCAAAAGTAATTTTTTCCTTGCACATTACATTGCTTAAAGAAGTAAAAAACTCTATATTATTTATAAACTTAAAAGATATCAAAAATCCTGTACAATGTGTTCTCAAATAGAAGAGTTAAATAGATAAAATCTTGGTCAATAGTTACACAAAGCAATCACCTTTTCAGTTATATTCTTAGATATATTTCTTTTCTTGTACAGATTGTTTAGACAGTCCTTACACCTATAGTTTATGTCAACTAATTGTACAATGGTTGTTTTTGTAAGACCTCATAAAAAATTGATGTAATCTTAGCATCATTTAAATTCAATACTGAAGTAAAATCTTTCATAAATTCTAGAGATATTGATGTGATATCCTGTCTTACACCAGTTGGAAAACCCATTAATGAGGGAAAATAGGGTCTTAATTTTTCTCATGGTACAAGATACACTGAAGTCTCAGTAAGAACTCAAACTCACAGTACTTATAGGATGTGAACTTGAATAGGGGTAAAACGGTATCACCACTATTCAAATGTAAATGACGTGTGTGTAGAATGTATGGGGGAAATATGAGATTGTCTCCCAAATCCAAATTCCAAAAGGAGAGACCAATTTGATCAACCAAAAGGTTAATACACAATCGAATCAATCTAAGGAGAATATGAAAGGTACACAAAAACCCTATATTTCCTTATGGTTAAATTATGCTTAAAATTTGAAATAATTGAAATACAAATACTAACCTCAAATTAGGGCAAATCTGGAAAATGCCAATTTCTAATATCTATGTGTACTTTCGGGCAATTATGCAACTTGTCTCAGACTGGAAATGTCGAGATGAAGAAAACCCAGAAACCTTTCATCTTTTTGATGGCAGGTAGTCTTTGACCTTCATAAAAGGTCAAAGGCTGGATTCTTTATTTGAAGGTTGATTCTGAATTTGTTCGTAAATCCCAGAAGTTCACCGAAAAGAGTATCCAAATCTTCTCTCAGATCTGAAATTCTGCACCTGCACCTGCAAGGAAATGGGGGTTTTGTTTGTATGGGGGGCTTGCCTTGGTCAAACTCCAAATTAGGAATTAACCTTGAAATTGAATTGAAATGTAGTATACACAAACAAAGTAATTGAAACAATTCACCTTGCTTATATTGAAGTCCTTGTAGAGGATTTGAATCCTCAAATCCACAACTAGGAATGCTTCAATGGATGTAGAATGAATGTAGGATGTCTCTAATCAATGACATTTGATCTTCAACACCAATCTTGAATTGATCTTTGCATATGAGGAGGCTTTGATGAATGTAGAAGGATGGATCTTCAAGGGGGCTCCAAAGAGATTGAATCATTCAATGGCTAACAATGGATCTCCTTAATAGATGAATGCTTGAACACTTGGATGCTTGAATGCTTTCTTGAATACTTTCTTGCACTTGAGAGCTTGAGAGATTGCAATTACTTGAGATGAGATGTGAAAATGAGAGAGGAAGGTCTCCTTTTATAGTGAACTAGGGAACAATCCTCAAGAGGGCCCACCTTGGAGAATAAAATCCCAACTAGGTGCTAACCTTTAGAAAATATACCTAGATTAAATGCACTTTAAGGATTTACCATTCTGAAACTCGAAATGGTCAATCCGGAGGAGGGAAAATAAATATCCCCGAAAACCCAACTCCCAAAAATAAAGGAAATTTGAAATTTGGACAGGGGGTCAAGGACGAGCTTGGGACTGACTAGGTTAGGGTCAAGGTTGAATTTGACCCTATAAGGTTGACTTTGACCATATGGTCAAAAACCTCATAATCCTAACCCATAATGCTAGGAAATGTAGGTATGAAGTGAAAATTAGGGTTAGAGGAAAGCAGAACAGGGGGAAAATCCAGATACATGCAAAGACTCGATCAAGTCACTTAACATGACCCCAAAACACCTACTTGAAGGGCTAAATTCTCTCATCATGGAAGTGCTTCCATTTTAAGATGATACATTAAGCCCCCTCTTTAGCAAGAGTATGGACTTGATGCAAACTCTTGGTAAAGGAGATCATAATGAAAAGATAATCTTATCGTAATCCAAGGGACAAAGAGAAACCTTAAGCCCCCAGGGACTCAAGTCTTTGTCGACTACTAGATCACAATAAGAGAGACATCTCTAGAAAGAGAAAGAAAGGGTGTGATTACCTCGCCCAATGAGAGCTTATGCCCCATTGTGAACCACACAAGGAAACAATGCAACTAGAAAGATGGAATTGAACCACCTAGTGAATGTGGCTACTCACTAGTCAACCCATCAAGGATTTACCCTTAGGAATATTCTATTCCATAAGAATAAAATCAAAAACAACAAAGAGATATAGTCTTAAGGACACCTCTGACCTTAAGGGATCAAAATATGTGTATATTTGAAACTGGAGGGATCAAGAGATCCTAAAATATAAATCCATGCTTTAAGGATTAGTTACTAATCCAAAAAGGGAGAAAAGTACCTTGAAAAATATGTGCGTATTCAAAAGTGCATGTGTACAATAGGTAAGCAGAGTAGATGCCCCCATGTTAAAGTCATTGCTGACACTTTAACAAGAGTAATGACTTTAATGGAAACATAAACAACTCCACTAAATATGTTTCCACATTGAGATGTCCCCAGATGAAGACAAATCAAGGGAAATATCATAGAAACATACATAGAACACAGGAGGGATCTACCTACTGTGGGGGTCAGTATGATCATAAGATAATATATATATGATAATATCGCAAATGAATTGACATCATTCCCTAAAGAAAGTATAACTACAATCACAAAAGGAGGAAATATCACATAAGGTATACGAAGGAGAATCTTTTCAAACCATGACATGGAGACCAAAAAGAATTAGTGCTACCATATCTCGAATCTAGGTAGATTACACAAGGAAACATTTATGAACAATAGCACAACTATGACATAACATTGAACGATGCAAAGAAGAATAGAGATACATATAGAGGAATTTGAACAATAGTTTTGATTCCTTCATCACCTTGTACCAACTAAGTAACAAGGATCATATAAAATAATCTAACAATGTTTAGCAAACACATTACAGGAGAAGCATAGTACAATAGGAAAACACACAACAAAACTACCACGAAGGACAAGCCGATCAAGCATGCGGCCTACTCTCACCATCTCCTTCTATATCATTTTGGGAAGGTGGGTAACTCACAATAGGGACTATATCCAACATAGTAGGAATGATAGCTAGTTCCAAACAAGGATCCTCTTGAGAATCACAATGTTTGATATGTAAGAGTTAATTGTGATGAAAGAATATTAGGTAAATCAATGTCAATGTCAATAATCTCATATTCATCATTAAAATGATCAGTATCATCAAGAGTATCTTCTTCATCCAAATTAATCAAAATAGGATCTAAGATACAAATAGAATCATTATAATCATGCATCGTAACATCATTATTAGTAACCACCTCTTCTAACACATCATGCATAGGTTTATCTAAAGAAGGTAGATATCTTTGAAGAATAGAATTATGATATTTAGCATGAGCATGACACTTTTTATGACATTCATTAGAAGATTGATTTCATTTTGATTTATTTGAAATAGGTTGAGAACTAGGGGGAACAATCATAGGACCCTTCATAGGTTCTTTAGGAAGATTAATAGGTTCAATAGAAGGAACTTGATTAATAGAACTAGAAGCCATAGTTAAAGGAGGTATAAAAGGTGTAGGTGAAAGACCACGATTAAGATCCATATGAGGAAAGATTAATTCAATAATCTTATGATGTTTATAAGCTTGATATGATCGAAAAAGATTATCAGGTCATGGAGGACATGAATTGGGTAATGAAGGCCAAAAGAAATCAATAGCAGCACAATCTCTGGGCCTAGAAGGTTGATATAGACTATGATTAATCATCTTCACTTCTTCATCATAAATGAACTTAAGACACTTATGGATAGGTGAAGCAATAGCATGCATGGCATTCAACCAAGGCAAACCTAGCTTAACTTGAAATTGATCAGAAGTAGGAACCACAACAAAGGTAGTGTTCACAATTTTTCCACAAAGTTCAACCGGTAAAGTAATAGAACCAAATGATGGATAAAGAAAACCATTGCAAGTTTGAATCCACACATCCAATTTATCATAAGAATCACATTGTAAGATTTTCATAAAAAGATTTTCTTCAGTAATAACATTGACTAAGGATGTAGTATCAACAAGAGAACCACGAGTAGGTTTCTGAGAAATCCTAGAAAAAATGTAAAGGGGAACATCAGGAGCTTTAATAGTCTCAGAATCATCAAAGGTAATCAAAAGTTCCTGAGGTCTTTTATTCTTAGGTTGTTGTCAAGGTTTAGGTTGAGTTTTTAATTTAGGTTTAGGCATTGGTCGAGATTGAGATTTAACTTGAGGTTGAATTTGAGGTTGAGGTTGAGGTTAAGGTTGAGGTGGAGATATAGATTGACCAACATGCTCCACTTGATTAACAACATGATTGAGATCATCCATCTTTGAATCATACACAATTTCCACAGTAGATGGTTGAGCAATGGTATTAGTATCATGCGTAGGTAAAGGATTCATATAGATTTGAAGGTTTTGATTAGGAGGAGAGACATATTTGTTCCCACTACAATTGAGATTATCAATAGATAAGGCATTAGAGTCAATTAAGTCTTGAACCTTATGTTTTAAAGAATAACATTTCTCAGTATCATGACCATTATGATGATGATATTCACAAAAAACATTTTGATCAAAAGATGTAGATCCAATTGTAGCAGGTAAAAGAGGTCGAATAGGAGGTAAAGTAATCATATTAGCAGTTAACAACCTATTCATAATAGCATGTAAAGATTGAGAAAGAGGAGTAAATGGACAATTTAATCGAAAAGCAGTGGATGCAGAAGTGGCATTGTGAGATGCAACAACAACTGCATTCTCTTATTTGTTTACCTTGACATAATTGTTGAATTATTGAAATTTGTTTGGATTAGGAGTAGCATCACTCTTATCAACTGGAATAGGATCCATTAGAGTGTTTCTCTCAAATTGACTCACTTGTAATTGATAATGATGAAGTGCGGGACAGAGTTGTTGAAAAGAGGTAAATTTAGTAAGAAGAATCTTATCTCTAATATCCTTTTGCAAATTTGAAATAAGCATACATTGAATATCAATATCAGGAACAAGATAGGAAATCTGAGCATGCAAATTCTTAAATCTACCAATAAATTCAGTTAATTTTTCCTTAGCACTTTATTTACAATGCATCAAATTAGTCAAAGACACTTGTGGGCCAATGTTGTTTTGAAATTATTGAATAAAGGCATTAGCAAGTTGTGGAAATTAATCAATGGAATAAGGAGGCAAGGAATAATACCATTGTAAGGCCTTGTCACAAAAGGTTCTAGCAAATAGTTTGGCTAAAATCCTATGATCATGAGCATAATCACTACAAAGGATTTGGAATGTTTCAACATGATGAATAGGATCTCCTTTTCCATTATAATTCTCAAGATGAGCCATCTCACCTTGTTGAGGAATAGGAGTATGAATAATATCCAAGGACAAAGGACTTCCCATGTCACATGTAGCGATACTAAACTTATTTCGAGTTAAGGAAGCGAGTTGTTGTTGTAAGGATGACATAGTTTGAGCCAAATTGATGATTATTGAATCATTAGAGGAAATAGGAGGAGTAGCAACATTAGACACACTAGGTAAAGTGTAAGAAGCTGCAGGAATAGAAGACGCAACTAGAGGAACACTAGGAACTACAGTTGGAAGTAGATTGGAATGAGTAAAGGAACATTATGATATGAAGGTTGTGATGTAGGAAGAGACAAAGGAGGAACACTCATAGGAATAGAGGGAACCCTCACAGTCACCAAAGAAGGAGTATAGGTAGGAATACTAGATAAAGGATTAGAAGGAGGTTCAACACTAGTGATAGGAGGAATCAACCCTAAATCTTGAGCTTCTTGAGCTAAAGGTTTAACATTTGAATGCACAAGGTGAGTAATACCACACAAGAGGTTAACACCTTGATCACTATCATGGAGAAATTTCTTAAGAGCCTCTATAGCTTGAATGAAGTCTTGATTATGGTTCTCTTGAATAAGCCAATACCCATTTTATCAAGTTCAGTTGAAAGTTTTTGGACTTGTTTAGGAGGAACTCTTAAAGCATCATCCTCATCATGAGATGAGTGAGAAGAGTTTTTCTCCAGATGAGTGAGAAGAGTTTTTCTCCATTGTAGGATTGGAATCATGAAGAATCAAATTATCATCCGGGATCCTAAGGAAAGGAGAGGAAGATTCAGGATTAAAGACACCCATGAGTCTATGACTTCTTCTAACCGGAATGTTATAAGTAGGACTAGTAGTAGTAAAGATCATAAACCAATGTAATGCAAATGCACTAGACTAAGAACACATAAAGCATGAATATTTTTGTATTTTTGAAATCTAATTAGCATGCAAGATCTAATAGAAAGGAGAAGTCTAATACTAACAAGATAAAAGGAAGACACAATAGGGCATCCAATTCCACAAAAGAAAAGAGAGTAAGTATGTTGGGTTCACCAAAATGAATAGGGGTAAAATAGAATCACACCTATTCAAATGTAATGATGTGTGTACAGAATGTATGGGGGAAATATGAGATCCTCTCCCAAATCCAAATTCCCAAAGGAGAGATCCAATTTGATCAACCAAAAGGTTAATACACAATCAAATCAATCTAAGGAGAATATGAAAGGTAGAGAAAAATCCTATATTTCCCTATGGTTGAATTATGCTTGAAATATAAATTAATTGAAATACAAATACTAACCTCAAATTAGGGAAAATCTGGAAAATGCCAGTTTCTGATATCTGTGTGTACTTTTGAGAAATTCTGCAACTTGTTTCAGACTGGAAATGTCGAGATGAAGAAAACCCAGAAATATTTTATCTTTCTGATGGCAGGTAGTCTTTGACCCTCATAAAAGGTCAAAGGCTAGATTCTTTATTTGAAGGTCGATTCTGACTTTGTTCGCAGATCTTGAAAGTTCACCAAAAAGGGTATCCAAATCTTCTCTTAGATCTGAAATTCTACACATGCACCTGCAAGAAAATGGGGGTTTTGTTTGTATGGGGGGTTTGCCTTGGTCAAACCCCAATTTAGGAAATAACCTTGAAATTGAATTGAAATGTAGTATGCATAAACAAAGTAATTGAAACAATTCACCTTTCTTATGTTGAAATCCTTGTAGAGGATTCAAATTCTCAAATCCACAAGTAGGAAATCTTCAATGGATGTAGAATGAATGTAGGATGTCTCTAATCAATGGCATTTGATCTTCAACACCAATCTTGATTGATCTTTGCATATGAGGAGGCTTTGATGAATGTAGAAGGATGGATCTTCAAGGGGGCTCCAAGGAGATTGAATCATTCAATGGCTAACAATGGACCTCCTTGATAGATGAATGCTTGAACACTTGGATGATTGAATGCTTGAATGCTTTCTTGAATACTTTCTTGCACTTGAGAGCTTGAGAGATCGCAATTGCTTGAGATGAGATGTGAAAATGAGAGAGGAAGGTCTCATTTTATAGTGAACTAGGGCACAATCCTCTAGAGGGGCCACCTTGGAGAATTAAATCTCAATTAGGTCCTAACCTTTAGAAAATATACCTAGATTAAATACAATTTATGGATTTACCATTCTGAAACCCAAAATGGCTGACCCGGAGGTGGAAAAACAAAATTCCCCGAAAACTCGACGCCCAGAAATCAAGGAAATTTGAAATCTAGACAGGGGGTCAAGGATGAGCTTGGGACTGACCAGGTCAAGGACAAGGTTGATCTTGACTAGGTTAGGGTCAAGGTTGACTTTGACCCTATAAGGTGGACTTTGACCTTATGGTCAAAAACCTCATAATCATAACCCAGAATGCTAGGAAATGTAGGTATGAAGTGAAAATTAGGGTTAGAGGAAAGTAGAACAAGGGAAAAGCTAGATACATGCAAAGACCCAATCAAGGCGCTTAACATGACCCCAAACCACTTACTCTGAGGGCTAAATGCTCTCATCGTGGAAGTGCTTCCATTTTAAGATGATACAGAACTCTATTATCCAACACCATGATAATCATATTCAATTACCAGGTTAAGGCGTCGACAGATTTGGAAGTTAAAGATGGTTGTAGAGAAAAAAAAATTTCCATCATCTTAAAAAAACAACTAAAAGCAATTCAGCCACCACTTTTAAAATGCCAAATCTATAGTAGGTGAGCAATCAGAGCAAGGTGATGACAAAGGTAAAAATAAGAGGTTTTTTCATTTCGAGAAGTTTCTACTTGGCAAGGAAAAGCAAAACCAAAGTTGTCATTACAGACAAAGAAGAAAAGAGGAAGGGTTTTAGGATGATGAAGACCAATATAACCCCATGCCCATTCCATTGTTGTGGTCATGAAAAAGGAGGGATCAAATATATAGAAGAAAAAGGACAACATGAAGATGTCAAGCTAAAGCAAATTATAAAAGTTTGTTGGAATCTTGAAAGAAAACAAGCTTCTCTAAGAACAAATAAGAAGCTTAATAGTTTGGAAAGAGGACAAGCTTACATTCAAGCTTAACAATCTTAATAGGAATTTTAACAATTGTATACATTCAAGCTTGACCCACATTTAGAAATCTTAATAATGTGATCCAAACTCACCATGCGTTGTGGTAAAAGAAGTGCATAACCTCACCCATATTTACCAAGTAAAAAATTTGTATATTAAAATCCATAAAATGTTTGTCATCCAATGATTGTTGGATAAAGTTGGTCTAGTCAATCTCCTTGTTTTAAGAATGGTTATACCTACTTCAAATGCGCTAGATTACAACCATTAAGAGCTCCGAACAGGCTTAGGGTTCTGATGGAGTCCTTATTAGCAAATACCACTACTAACTCATATTTTAAATTCAAGTTTATCTGGGCCTTCCCCATGACACATTAATCCATTTTTTCAAGCTTATATTAAGAGAGGAGCATTTTAAAAGAGTCCCATCCTCCATAAGGCTGACCTTTGGAAAATACTAAACAAACATAAATCAATAAGAATAATAATAGTTGAAGATAGAAGATGAAAGGTATTAAAGATAGACATAGATGGGTATGGCCGTTGGGATAAGTGCTCCAAGTACAACACACAAAGAGACAAAGTGAAACCTAGTATCCAACTACATATTAAACACATCATTTTGCACAAGCCCAAAACCATATTATATATAAATCAAAGAGAGAAACAGTGCTGATAGAAAATGAATGCATGAATCGAAGGAAATAAAGGCATTTATCGTATAACAATACAGATATATTTTTCAATTTTTTTATGGATGACAAATGTTAGAGAAATACTATATTTGTGAGAAGTGTCCAAACATTATAGAAGATGAAAAGAAGGAAAAAAAATTATTTTCCATCTCTGGATGCGTACTACTCAGGAACACACCAATACAATTATAGAGAAGAAACTGTTAATGCCAAGAAGCGATTCTATGACTGACGAATGAGAAATTTACCCTCACACTTTGTTTTCCTGGTTCCTTAACTAAAAGACTCCACATTAATAATATTTTATGTAAAGACTTCGATTGGATGGGAAAGAATAGACTGGAGCAGGAACACGTGAATAAAAGAAGATATTGCATATCACATTTTCTATAGTTTTGTCAAATCTATGACTTCAAGAAAATAGATTACCATAGCGCCACTGTCAAACCACTATCGTCCATAGATGTTCAAAACCCACTTCAGGAAAAACAATAACGGAACTACCAAAATACTTTGCAGTAGAGCTAGGAGAGAAAATTACCTTGAAACACCAAGAGGTTGAATTCATTGGACCACAACAGACACCACCTATTCCAGCCTTGTTAGCCGAGTTCTCTACAATAAAAAATGTTTTGGTTTTTTCGTATTTAATGGGTCGTAAGAGAAAATGATAAGCATGGGAATGGGATATAGGTGAGAAGTAAATGTTGTAGGGGTGTCAAACACGACACCATGATAGAAGGTCTGAGATTTGTGTGTTCCCTGCACTACATTCAATCCTCCCAGCATGAAATTGGTAGATGCAGGAAAATGATGAAAACGTGAGGTGATTCCAGTTTTCAGAAGGTGTATTTTAGTGTGCTGCATCAAATTTTGGGAAGGTGTGTAGCATCCCAAACAAGGATGGTTTTTGAAACCACTAAATAGGTGGTTTTCAAGCGTGAGACAGGTATTAAAATTGCTCACACGATAAGCCTATCGGCTAATTAAATATCTATAAAAGAAATTAGTATATTAGATTCTATAATAGGGTATGTGCAAGATCATGAGGGGCCAAACTATGCCCTTAAGTGGCAATGAAAAATCAGCAAATCAGGGTTAGTCAACTTGACATGAAAATTTCAATTAGCTATGAACCTAATATCAAAAAATTGTAAGAATAGAATCTATAGAAAATTTAATGTAGTTTCTAAACTACTAGGCCTTTTTTGAGAAAAAGTTAGTATGATTGGTGAAAAGTATAGATTTCAATGTAGTAGTACAAAAATTTTAGGAAAAAAATAAGAAATAGGTGTATGTTTGACCACCTTAATCATAATCAAATGATAATATTTTATTATAAGATTTTATATATAAGTAGTAGACTCATGCCTGGATGTGACACATATTTTTTTGTAATTTTATTCCAAAAAAATAATTAATTATGAATTTTTTGCTACAACATTTTCAGAATAAAAACAATCTCGTGTCTGACCACCTTAACTCATTCAAAACTTCACAAAATTCAAAAAAATAAAAATTCCTTATAGTAGGCAAAGCATAGAATGTGACGCATTTTTTAGATTTCAAAAATGTTATACTGTCTGAAAGTTATAGTCATTTTTCAATCAATATATAAATCAGCACTTTAGAGGTAGCTCAATTAGAAAATAACTAATAATTACTTACTAAATTCAAAATTTGACAGTAATTATATCGATAGAAAGCTGATAATCTCCTTAAGATACCCTTTTTCATTTTATCAAATTTGGGTGAAAAAAAAGTCATCAACTACATTGTCAAAGTTTTGAACTGACATCGTCACTTTTTGGCCCCTCATGATCTTGCACATACCCAATAGAAATTAGTATATATTAGTAAGGTTTACATAATGATTAGAGTTAATAATATATTTCATTCATCTATCAAAAGATCAAAGGATGTCCTTTATTTGTAGTTGTATATTTAATAATACTTGTCTATATAATAGATTTAATATTAGAATTAAATTAAATATTAACTTAAAATTATAGTTATAATAATATAATATATTAAAACATATATAATATGTAATTATATTAATATAAAGATACTTGATTTTAAACTAAGCTCATATATTTATATTTTATAATTATATATGACTTGCATTAGTTATCAACAATTCATGGTTTATAATACATGACAATTTAAATCTATAATTATACAATTAGTATATATAATTGCTAATACTTTAGTAATATGTTAAATATTTTAATAATTTAAAAAATTATATTTATCTTATTTACTTTTTTTACATTAGTAATATGCTAAATATTTCTAATAATTTTTAAAATTATCTTGATATATTATTTACAATTGTATATTTTATTTGTAGTTGATTTTTGAATAATAATTAAAAAATTATTGTAATAAATTTAATTTATAGTTATTTATCTTATTAAAATTATATTTCGGGGTACCTATTGCACACCAAAGTACAATTACTAGTAATAATTTTTTCTATGTGTGTTAAACTTTACTGATTAAATAATAACTTCTTTATAATTATTAAAATTATTTAATTTAAGAATTAATTAGTAAAGGTTAAATGTAAACCTACGTCTAAATTTAATCAAACAATATTAGACTTCATTTTTAACATATCTTTTATATTTAGTGTCCAATGAATATATAGAATAGAGGGATAGTATATTTGTCGATAAATTCAATAAGTGAATCAATCAGCTTCTTAGCACATGTAATCAATTGGCTTGCTAAAATATGCACCCTTAGAATAATATGCCTCCCACACACCCCAATCTATTGTCTAACACTTGTCCCTCTTTACCCATTTTGAGCTAAAGAAATAAATAGTAGATGCCATCTTTTAAATGCATGAACATTACTAAACCTATTGTGAATTTGGCCTACAAGCCACAATCAAATTGGTCCCCATTAGACATAGCCCCCTGCTTACTCACACATTGAGATGGATGCTCTTACCATGAGGCTCGCCCATCCCATTGGCAATGACTATCGAGCCAAATATTTTCCATGCCCCCATGGCTATGGCATACCATTGCTCCTGTCTAGTCTAATCCATATTGTCTTTAGTCCATGACAATCTTCATCCAATCCAATTTACGTTGACTTTTGAGAGCGGAATGCCCGAAGGGTTTAGCGGTTGGCTCAAAATCAACAATTTGGTGGGATCAATCATGGCAATATTTTTATATGTTCTTAAAATTATAAGATTAGCATTGCAAATTTTTTATAGATGATAGTATTCTTCATATTTTTAGTTTTGTTGAATAAAGGAAACATAAAATATATAAACTAGTAATTGCAACTTGGTTTGTAATTTTTACGCCGAATAGATGTTATGTTATTTAATTTTTTAGTTTTATCCTTTTTTATTTGTAGATACGATTGTTCATGAATAATTATTAAATAGAAGTAAATTATTCATGATTACTGGAGGAAGGTGACCCATATTAACAAAGAGAATCATTGAATGACCTCCAAATATATATATAATTGAGTTTCTTAATTTTATAATTTAACTATAGTATATTTTGTAATAATAATTTGTTAGTTAACTTTAAATTGAAATGAATAATTTGATTTTAATTTTAAATATTGATTAATTTATAACGATATAAAAATTAATGTATTTAATATAATTACTATTTGTCAATATTAATTTAAAAGTGTAATTTTTAATTTATATTTTAATGATTACACACACACACACACACAAAGAGAATCATTGAATGACCTCCAGATTTATATATAATTTAGTTTCTTAATTTTATAATTTAACTATAGTATATTTTGTAATAATAATTTGTTAGTTAACTTTAAATTGAATTGACTAATTTGATTTTAATTTTAAATATTGATTAATTTATAACAATATTAGTATTTGTGAATATTAATTTAAAAGTATAATTTTTAATTTATATTTTAATGATTATATATATATATATATATATATATATATATATATATATATATATATATATATATATATATATATATATATATATATATATATATATATATATATATATATATATATATATATATATATATATATATATATATATATATATATATATATATATATATATATATGTACACACACACACATGTATGTGTGTGTGTGTGTATCTGTGTGTGTGTGTGTGTCTACACACACACACACACACACATATATAAAATTTAATTTTAAATATCGAATAATTTATACCAATATAAAAATTAGCAAAAAATTGAATGTATTAAATATATTTAGTATTTGTGAATATTAATTTAAAAGTGTAATTTTTAATTTTTATTATAATGATTATATATATATAAATACAAATTAGTAAAGTAAAGTAATATATATATGTGTGTGTGTGTGTGTGTGTGTGTGTGTGTGAGGCCTCACCCCTAGCCTATCATAGCCATTCAGTTCTGCACTTGACATAGACACAATTTATGACTTTATTTTGATGTCTTATGGGCTTTACCGATACTATATATGATGTGGTTTTATCACTAGTTAGTTTGATGAACATTATATTATGATTTTATGATGATCACTGAAACACTGATTTGGGACTTATAAGTGTGTTTTGATCTTAATTTATGTATGTTTATGATGATGAAGTTAATTGCAACTAAAATGTGAATTCATGCCATGATTATGTTTCAAAATTAATTAAAGTAGGTATATCATGTTGAACTGAATGTATGATAATCAATTATGTCTTGTAATTTAAGAAATTGTCAAATGAATCAATTTGATTTTAATGTTATGCAATTTCATGATTATTTTTATCTCCTTGGACTACCGATATTGGAATTTAGTTGTGCAAGGAAGTAGGCCAAGGTAAATTCAGGGAAACATCACAGAGACCTAGGTTATTCAGTTTAGCCAAGGTTGTTTCTGGAAAGAAGCTAAAAACCTCGTTGTAATTGTGTTTAATTTGTAAATGTATGAGGCATGAATGTTATTGAATTACTATTTCTAATTTTGTTATTTATGTTTAGAGTTGCTCATGTGGATTTGCCACTTGGATGGTGAAGTGAGTTATCTTGTTGTGTCACTTGACACATGTGTTGTGTTTTGGGCCATGGCTTGTCCTCTAGTGTTTTTGATGACTTCACTCCTAGGTGGTACCAACCTTAGGGTTAACCTTGTAAAACTCTGTTTAGGAAACCTTGAGAGGGTTAATCTTGTGTGAACCCGAAATCAGACTTCAGGCACAATTTAGAGAGGCTTAATGAGCCCTTAGGATGTTTCTAGGGACCCTTTTAGCCACCCTAATGGTTTTACCTTGGATTGAGAGCTTAAATTTGGTAAAAAATGAGCCCATAACTCATTTATGGACCCTAAATAGTACCCCTCTTAGCCAATTTCGAAAATGAAGGATGGCAAAGGAGGTGATACCCATACCTCTTCCATATTATTGGTCTCCACTGCATTTATGAAGGGAGACAAGAAGGATGGGGGAACTCCCTGTGCCATACTCATTTTATGAAGGTTGGTTGAAGAATTCCTTTTAGTAGGAATTTTGGAGAGAGTATGGGGTTGACACCCACTCTCCAATTTAGGAGACTCGGCTAGATTTGGAAAACCTTGGATAGTGGACTGCTCTTCTACAACTATCTTCCTTAAGCTTTGGACTTTAGGTTGGTGAAAACTCCTTCCTTACTTTTCTTGTTTTGTTATCATGTTGAGAGGAAAAATGCTCTCTTGTAAGCTAGATTCTTGTATGCAAGATTTGTTTTCCTTATCCATTGTTTGTGTGAGCTTAGTGTTGTTTTGTTTATGGAGGTTTTCATGTTCTTGTTGTTGTAGTATCATGTTCTTTTGTTGAGGGAATTATGTTTTCCTTGTAGATGTAAGGGAATCAAGAGCTTGTAGTAAGCATGATTCTAGTTTTGATAATGTGAAGTTTCATTCTTTGTTCTTGGTGATTTTGTTTCATTCATGTCTTGATGAGTTTTTGAAGGAGTTCTCATGGCCAAACTCACCCTTGGGAGGGAAGAGTAGCCATGAGGGTGAAGGGAATTTGTTGGGACAAATTAGAGTGCAGAGTCTCTCCTTTGGAAAGGAGAGGGATGCATGCATGGATGTTATGGGCTCCATGTAGCCATCTCAAATTTTGTTTTGTAAAAATTTGGGGGTCATAAAGAGTTGAGAAGAGTATGTTTGTGGAGAAAAATATGTGTTGAGAAAGCCAAGTGATGGCTAATCCTCAACAATGAGATGTGCTTCTCCTCTTTTTGGGTTCCACCTTCACCCTTACAAGAGTCTTATTGTGACTCTTTGTGAGAAGCCTTGGGAGGGAAGATTTTGTGTCGTTATTTTATGTTGTAGTGTTGAGGATTGCTTGTTTGTTACCCTTGTCTTTGTGATGTTTCCCCAAGCTCGGGGGTGGCTTCGTAGAAGCCTAGGTTTGGAGGTGAGCTCTCCTTGGCTTTAAGTTTGGTTATTTGCAGGATATGGTGGCCAAAGAAATCTTCATGATGGAGATGGATACTTGAAGACAATCCTATTTTGATGTTCTAGTTTTGAGATGTTTTTCCCTTGCATTGTCTATTTAGTCAATGTATGGATATCATGAGATATCCAAGAGCTCATTGTATTGTTCTTTTTATGAAGCCATCTCTCCAAGATATGTATTTGTATCATGTAATTGAAGTTTTATCAAGAAGTTTGTTATATTGTTTATTTTTGATATCATTGCAATAAAGCTCAAGAATGATGGATGGAACCTCAAATAGATATTAATTTAAGGATGGAAATGGAATGTTGTTTTCATTTCGTAATCATTTAGTGAATTGAAATCTTATGTTTAGAAATATAGAATGATCTCTATTTCTATCTCTATTGGATATTTTATTGTATTGATAATTCTTATGAGAATGAAAATATAAGAGATATAATCATATTATAGACATTGTAATGAATTCTTGCATACGTTTTAAAAGATCTCTCTCTCTATATATAGATGAAAATACTCTCTTTGCAATGAGTTATCAATATTGAAAGATTAAACATTGTATCAATTTCCTCATGATTTCTTAATTGGATTGATATATGTATATCATAGCATCATATTTGATGAACCATATGTAATGATCATTGAAAAACATCCTCTAAATGTGATTCATATCTTACCTTCAATCCTAACAATTGTAATGAATCTTCTATGAAAAACTGAACAAATTAGTTTCTATAATGTTACCTCAATTTGATTTGCAGATCAACTATATTTAATCCTCATTGAAAACACTATCACTGTTAAAGCTATAGCCTTCCTAATACAACAAAGAAACTAGTAAAATGATAATATTCTACACTTGGTTGAGGAGAAAATTTGATTATGTTCTCATACTTAGAAGAATTCTGTGTAAATGAAAAATATTGGCTTGCAACTCTCTGCAAATTGTATGGGAAAAGAATTCCCATACAATTTCTTACACAGTCATTATTATAATATTAACCTGCCACCTTTTTGTGACATAAACTAATAAAATAACATCTATTTTCTCCCCCCCTTACTTCATTAATACCATCCCCTTGACTAGGCATTGGTGGAAGGATATCTTGTCAGGTTTAATTATGAAACTTATTTTATTTGGCAAGGAAATTGTCCTTGTTGACTTTCCTTGTCTATTACTAAATGCATTTTATCTTTATGCCTTCATAACCTACGTATGGAATTGCAGCCCATGCTTAGTATTTATCATCAAATTTGAAAAAATCCTGCACATGAATTAATGCCTATCCCCTTCATTGGGTGGCGTAGGAATTAGGAAGTCTAGTTTTGCTTGTAAGTGAGGGGACCCACATTTCCCTTTACTTTCAAGACTCCCACTTCCCCATGCATGTATGGATGCAGCCCTTTGGAAAGGGCATTTAAAACTTGTTTTAAACTTTGCTTTCCCTCTCCCTCTTTCTACGTACCCACTCCCTTGTACTTGTATTGGAAAGTGGGGAATGGGGGATGTGATGGGTGTAGGGTGCTAGGAGTAGGGAGTAAGACTAGTTGGCTTAGTAGGTTAGGTAGTATGAGTAGGATATTTAGTAGAATTAGTAGGTTGTTAAGATAGATTAGGTTGTTAATTAATTTAAGTTGTTATGTTATTTTGAAGATATTGGTTGTTATTATAATAGATAGTCATTATTCCTTTTTAGCAATATTTAAGTTATTTATTTTGTTATTATGGTACCATGTGCTAATGTTATAGCACATATATAATATTAATTGATATATTATAGTATATTAACTAATTAATAATTATATTAATTAATTAATATATTATAATTATTAATTAATTTTCATATATAATATTTAATTATAATCCTTGAATATATATCATTAGTTAGGTTTATCATTGATTTATTGATTAGTTAATAAGTTTATTAATCTATTGATACATTGTAATTAAGAATTGAATTAATACACATTCATTTTGCAACGGTTATTGGTGTAGTCGATCATTTGGTTTTATATCTAATATTCCCATAACTGACAATCTAATTATAATAATCAAAATGGGACTTATGGATAATTGTTAACCTAGATATATAATAATATGATCAAATAACTCTTCTATCATTCTTGGTTAATCTATAAGTTTGTCAGATTGTCGATCAACGGAATTGATCGTTAAGACGATTGTAGAGGTTGTGTCCTCATGTCTCATTGAGATCTTGTCATTATCACCTTTTTACCCGCATCTTGAATGTAGAATACTTTTATCCTTTTAAAAAAAAAACTTGTTGGTTGTGTTTTGACCCGAAATTTTTTTGGGCATCACAATATATATATATATATATATATATATATATATATATATATATATATATATATATATATATATATATATATATATATATATATATATATATATATATATATATATATATATATATATATATATATATATATATATATATTACTTTATTAATTTGTAAATTTTAGTATAGTATATTTAAATTTTAGATATCTCAAGATGAGTTTAGTTGGCATTATCGAAATTGTTCGGCTGTTAGTGAATACATTTGGAGAACTAGAGATTAGCTTGGTCTACCAATCAGTCAGTTAAATCGGTAAAATCCTAAAGATCTCAAGAATGGGATAATGTCTTAATCATGCATTCTTCCAATTTTTGTGCAGTTGGTAGTTTCATTTGGAGATAATAAGAGAAGGGTACAATTGTCCATTAAATATTTTTTTGGGTATATCAGAGTTAGTTGTTCATAGCTACTAAATCTGAAATTAATTAATTTCAATTGTCGGTTGGGTTTTTGTTTTTAAATATCTGTTAAGTATGCTGCTTAAACGAGTTACCGAAATGGTTTTAGTAAAAAATTGTGCAAATGATTGAACGGATGTCGCATCTTCTCCAAGAATCTTGTGAAGACTTGAGGTCATGTGACACCCCTTGATTTTACTTTATTGGTAGGCATTTCAAAATGGTGGGTTTTCTACGAGGTGTACATGTGTGTACCATATAAGAAATAAATTTAGAATTACAAATTTCACATTAGATAATATCAATATTATATGTAAAATTAGTTTAGAACAGTCAGAACATTGAATGGACATTTGTGATATATCTAAGAAAGTTTTAGTTAATTAATACTTTTCGTAATTGTATAGAAAATCAAAGCATCGGGGATTTATATGCCAGCAGTAACTCTATCCGACATTGTAATGAGTAGGCACACTTTCTGAATAGAAGTATTTTGCTAAGTCATGTATACAACATAGTTATTTTCTGATGTAGTAGCCCTAAACAGCTAAATCTGAAATGCCAAAAAAAATTTAATGGGTGAAAGCAGGTTTTGAAGATAGTTATTACTAAATCCGATTGTATTAAATGATGGATTTTAAGGTCATGAACATGTACATCTGATATCTGAACTAAAAGCATTGTACTATAATATTTGTAAGAATATACACTTGTACAATGATCCAACATGTTAATTTTTAAATGATAAAATACATTCTATATCTTTATTTAAATTAAAACAAAATTAAAAATTTTTATTGTTTTTTAAATCTTATAATTAAGTTACCAATTTAATAAGTGTATCATATATCACAGAAATTAAGAGTGGTAGGCTTCGCATTAGATGACATTGATATTATAGATAATATTAGCTAAGGAGAGTCAAAACATTTAATGCTCATCTATGAGAAATCTATGAATGTTTATGTTAATTAATACTCTTTTAAATGGTATAGATAGTAAAATATTTTTATTCAATGCACTGTATTTGATAATCAAATTTATATGGCAGTAACTATTAATTCCAAATTTGGTTGTCATGAACATTGAATTCCAATATCGCAACAAAAACCATGTTAAAGAAAATTCTGATCTAAATGAGATATCAGATAAGTTATGTGTGTTAGAATTTTTAGTTGATGACTTGGATATTATACATAAAATTAACTGACAACAGTGACAAGATTTAAAGTACATTCGTAAGAAATCTTATAAAGATTTTGTTATAAAATGATATTAAATTATTTTTGGAATTTTACAATATGTCACATCTATTATTAAATCTGAAGTGTTTTGCATATAACATAACTTAAATGTGTCAGATTTCACTTAAAATGACATTGATATAAGTCATGAAATTAAGTAACAAAAGTCTTTAACAATTAAAGTACTTTTGTACGAAATCTACTAAAGATTTTCTTAAATAATAATCTTGTAAAACTTATAGATAGCCATATATGTGTAAAATCCTAGGTTACTATAAAAGGATAAACAAGAAAATCAATTCCTTGTAAAGATCATTAGAGGAGATAATATAGATTACTATAAATCAACTATTAGAAATGGAAGCTACATTTACTTTTCAAACAAGCACATAGAAAATAGCTTTCTTTGGGAGAGTAGAACATACATATTTAAAAAATTTATTACTCTGCAAGACTAACTTTGTTGTGCAAGCTGTTCAATGGACATTAGGTGAAGAATTTCATAATGCTACTCATCAATGGAAAGTTAATGCTGATATTGCCACTATGTTAATGGCTTGGGGTTTAAAAATAGGTGAAAATGTTCAGACTGTTCGTTTTGTTATGATTTCTCTTTTTCCTAAACATTTGATTGACGGACTTAATTTTTTGCTAGAATACACACAATCAAGTGAAGGTTTTGACTAAAGCAAGTGTTTTGTAAACAAAGAAGACATTGAAAAGATAGGTATTTTACCATTTTTGTGATGGCCAATGTCAATTGATAGAGAGATTTACAAAAAAAAATAGCAAATCAATGGGTAAATCTATGTAAAGAAATCAGGCAATATAAACAATTTGAAGCTGCATCAATATTTCTAGTTGTCTTTCCATAATATGTATGTTCTTTTTGTGTACAAATAAAAAGAAAACATTGGAATTATCAAGGTTTTACAGCAAATCAAGTTGTATTGAGGATGCCAATCATCTATGTGAAACATCGTCACAATTTTTGTCAAGTAAGACAAAGGATAGTTGAAAATTTTGCAAGCTGATAAAAAACTAAGGTAATTACTATAATATTTATATCTTATTAAACTTAATAAATTGTAACATTAATTTTCATCATTTTTATCATTTTTTTGTATGTTTTAATTCGTATAGACTAAAGCTCATACTTTTGGAAAGTAAGATAAGCAGCAAAAAATATTTTTAATTTTATATGCCAGGTTGTTCATATTTGTAATAAAGTATCTTCTTGTTAAATTATGTGGTTTACATTTAATTTTGCATAAATGATATTGTAAAAGAAAATACATTTCAGGATATGAATTTTTTATATAGAATTAGAATATTTTTAGAAATGTGGAAATGCTCTTCAGTGTTTCCATTGAAATATAGGTAATTGAATAGTGTATATGTTTTTTTTCGATATTCTAAACTATGTTTTCATTAATTGATTTAGAAAAAATTGTTAACTTTGTTTTATTCTCCGAGTTATATGTATAAAATGTCATCGATATTTTTTTTTGGTTACATTTATATACATTATGCGAAGTGAATATATAGATTGTAGTAGTCTATAAAAGAGTTTGCATATTTTAATTTTGTATTCCAATTTGGTGACTAAAGAAAGTGTTTTATAATTAGTGATAAATTTTCCAGTAAAAATTTATTTGCTGACTTAACGAGTTAGGTTTGAATGATAGTTGCTCAATATTTCACGTTTTCATGATTTTATCTAGAGAGTCATCTAACAGTTTTGATTTTAAAGACTTATTGATTATAGGAAGAAAAAATAGTCACTGAATTTGATAGCTTGTTATGTCTTTGTATAAGTATTCATCGACTATAATTTTGAGGTGACGGTTTATGTGAAATCTCTTAATCTCTGAATTAAATCTTGATTTTGATCTTTTTAGGAGATTTTGCGAGTATTGGAAAATAAAGTTGTATTCTTACTTTTGGAGACATAATGACAATAGTTATATCATAGTTGCTTAATGTTTTGTCATATATCCATACTTAAGTGTGGGTATAATGGATGAAGAGATTAGCCGAATATCATTTGATTTAGGTAAGAAATCATTAAAGTCACTCAATTTCATAAATGTTTATATAGCGTAGTTAACACATTAATTTTTTTAATAACCCTACTGAGAACTCAAAATAATTTATTTTGTATTTAGTAGCCATAAATAGCTTAATCTGATATGTCAAAAGAAACATTTAATGAGGGACTGTACCCTTTTCTCATTATCTTCGAATGAACCTTCTAACCGACAAAAAATTTGGAGAATGTGCAAAAAGCTCTCATTGTGGAGATGTTTGAGATTTTTATATTTTTTTTGTTTGTTGGGGTTTTAGCCAGTAGAAAATTCAGATTTAGAAGTCATTAACAACAAAATCTGATAATTATTTTACATGACTCAATTTTTAAACATACACAACGCTCTCAGATTTAGTTGTTAGCGAGTTCTAAATGCCAATTTTGTTTGTTATTTGTCTCTGCAAGAATATTTAGTGGGCATGACATCATAATCGATTAACGATTCTCAAAAAATTTATTGCTCTGACAGTAGTTGGAAAAACACACTAATCGATATAAAAGAAATTAAAGTCATATGTCGTTCTATGCACCATCTTTACTAATATTTCTTATTTTCAATAGATATACTGATGATAACTACAAGTGAAAAGAATAATTGTTGAAAACAACATTAATTCCTTGTACCTTTTTATGTGTTTTATGTCTATTAAATTATGTCATAAAATTAATTAACTTGCATTATTTATCATTTGATTGTTTGAATTGTGTATATCTTAAAGAGAAAATGGCTACCAATGTATAAGCATGTATAGAATGGCTAGCAAAATAAATAGTTACGATCATCTCGATGGAATAGAAAATGCATGGAAAGAAATCATAGATACAAACCTTTATTTTTACAATCTAAATGATCTGCATAGAAGGATTAAATCAGACCCAGTTCATCCCATTACACAAAGGCTCATTGATAGTGGATTAATAGAAGCTACAAGATTTCCAATTGCTATTTAGGTACCATAACTAATTATGGAATGCATTCAAAGATTTGATCCACACACTAGAGAAATAAAGAAAGAAAACAATGAAGTAGTCATTTGTTTGAACAAAGAATCAATACATAAGTAATTTGTTTTACCTTCAAGAGAACAATACTCATAATGGAATTTCTCTCTGTCAGGGTTAAATTTTAGATTAAAAAGGTCACAATGGCGAGGTGCAATTTCAAATAGATGGTTTGAAAATATTAGAGTAGCCAGTTCAAAGTTATCGAAAACCCTATATGGAACATATTTAAAAAAAGAGATTGTTGATATTCTAGTACTTCTGCATAGAATCAGAGGGAGTGATCAAGCCCTAAATTTTGAAGAATGGTGGTTTTTCCTTGTGTAATCTATAGGTACAAATAATATTTATATTGATTGGGAACAACTCATAAGTGATAGACTTACTAAAATTCTTGCCTCAGCAAAGCATTCATACAAATTTGCAATGTTATCTTTCCTCATCTATGCCCTAGCATGTGAACATATAGGGAACAACCTTCCTAGTGTTGGTGAATATGATGTAAATATTCAAGTTTATGATTTCTATCCATGGATACAACTTGAAAAAAACTATAGAAATTTCAGAAGGGTTAATGATTTTTTTTCAATGAAGTTATGCTGTAAAATTCAGGGCTGTCCAAAACGCAAATTATCTGATGTAGCTGCTCAAACAATAATGCAATTTGATAGCTATTATACTCAATATCCTACATTTACATATATTAGGATTGGAGCTTTCGATGATTTTCCATACAAATTGCCTAAATATCTAGATGATAAAATGGCTTTGATAGAGTTGTGTAGACAAATTATCAAGGTCAACAATAGATGCAGCGAATGGCATAAAGCAGGCATTCATTTTCCAATATTGATAGGTGCTTATATGTGCTTTTCTAGTTCTTCTACAATGAATGTCATCAAATCATCTAGAAAAAGATATAAATTTGATGAATATAATGTTATTAGGCATCATTTTGACCCTTCAAATTATGTAAAACAAAACTTGTAACTAGGCCCTAGTTTCAATCACATTCCTTCATTAGAAGATTTATAGGCTAATTCTAAAGATTACTTTGAAATGAGAGAAAGATCATGGTCCTAATTCACAGTTGAACAGATTCAACTTTATAATATTGATATAGATGTGAAAGGATTATATGATGATGAATCTAAATTGTTTTGTGATCGTTATTTGGCCAAAATAAAAGGGACACCTTTGCAACCTATACAATTTGAAGAACCTGTATTAGAAAATCTTGAAAAGAGAATGGAAAAGATAATGAAAAGAACCAAGAAATGGGTTTTGTATAAGAAAACAACCAAGGAAACATGAAAAACACAAGGACAATCAACAAGAGAATCTCAAACAATAGCTTCAGTTCAGTCCATTCAACAAATGACAGGAGGGGATTGTCAACCACCAGATAAAGACATAGCTATAAGAAAGACTTGTGGAAGTGGTTTAGTTGCATTGATTAACATACACACTTCAGAGGAAGCAGAAAAAATAGAACAAGAAGATAAAATAGATCAATCAAAACATAATGCAACAATGCAATCTTTTGAAGAAGAACCACTAAATCAAGGAAGAGATTTTATTAAAGGTAGTGTAACATGTATTCAAAATATAGTACCCAAGTTTAAAATTTTAGCTCATTAAATCCAAAGCCCTACAATAGTCAAGAAATTGTTTGATAATGAAAGTTTAGCCTCTGCCTCATAAATTCTAAGCACTACTTCATGAATAGAAGAAACAGTGCAAAGAAAAAGAAAAAGAAAAGAGGATAGAATTCTTACTGAAGATTTTGTTTCTCAAATCATAAATGAAAGTACTGGTTCAAGGAAAAAAAGGAAAGAGGCAAACTAGCTGCTCTTCAAAAACATCAAGAAACATGACATGTAATAATACAAGTTACAAAACCAGAACAAGATAGTAATTCTTTTGATCTAAATGTAGTAGATTTTGATGTAAATGAACTTGACATATGACTTGCATTCCATGATTGTACAGTTGATATGTGGGAGTTCACACGTCATGAGGTAAGAGAGAGTTTGGAGCAATTAAAAGATGAAAAGAATATTTTGAAATCTACTGTCAAACATTTATTTGATTATATTCAGAAAATGTTAGGTCCTATGTCTTCTCAAAGAGAAAGTTAGAGAGAAGATATTTTTGATCCATCACTTCATTTGAGTGAACAAATTATCAAGCAGATGCATGAAGACAAACATATGGCACAACTCTGATGAGAATAGGTACAATATCTCAATTCAAGAGGTGTGCGTCTCATTAACTGCATAGGGAGGTATTACAAAATATATATTGATCTAAAAGGTATTTTGTTTACAGAATTGTAGATGCTCGAACAATAGAAAAAAATATATAGTAGACAAGAAAATGTATTGCAATCTATAAAAGATATGGACAGTGAAGAAGCTCTGAATGTAAAAATTATCAAATCCACTGACACACCTCTACAGAAGTGGATTTTTTTAATCAAATTCAAAACAATGATGTGCATAGATTTTATTGAAGAAGTACAAATTCTAATTGAGACAGTCAAGATGGGCATTATACATATGGAAAAGATATTTACTGATATGGGCTGCAATATTGATGTAGTCAATGTTGAAGATGCTCTAGATATAGCAATAATGGAAAAAAATTATGAATTGTATCTTCAAAGTATTATCAAGAAAGAAGTATATGAGGAAGGAGATATATACAAATTGAGTGCAATTGGAGAATTATTAATAACTGTAAATGAAGACACACGAAACATTTTTGAATAAATAAAAATAATTAAAATGAATTATGAATACTTGATTGTAAGAAATGAAAATATTATCATACCATAGGTAGAAGAAATGCTTGATGTAATCAAAGCAATGGATCAATATAACAGTAACAAATTTTAAGAAGAAAAGGCCACTAGAAGATGACCTTGACATTCTTGATGAAGAATGAAGATTTGAGATATAAATCTAACACCTTACCCATGAGCACAGGGATGATACCTATTTATGAAGAATGGTGTAGGTTAGCCTGAAATGGCGGTCACCATGTCTTGTAATAACCCAATCAGGTTATCAAGAAAATCTCCAGACAAAGGTGTCAATTATCAATTAAAGAAGATCAAATGAGTGCAAAAGTTTTTGGTCTTTCCATCACTTGAGAGCCTTAATTGTTTTTAACTTTTTGTTGTTTTTAGGTTTAGTGCTAAACATATTCGATGCTTGTTACATTCTTATTCTACAAAGGATTCCAAAATGTTTTAACTATATATTTTTGAATTGTAATGTCTTACTTAAAACACCTTTACCTGCTTATTTATGCATATAACGTGTCTATTCATGTAAATGATCTCTTTTGGTTTGAAATTTTTTGAGTTAAATGAATATTTGATAATTTATGAAGCTAAAATATAGTATTTTAGGTCTTCTTTTTTGTGAGATTTGTTTGGTAAACTTGGTACTTTGTGTAGTATTGATGGAATTATACAAAAATTGGTTTTCATTAGATATTTTTTAGATTTAGGACATCTGGTTTTTGTAAATTGTTATCATATAGTTTGTGTCATGATGATGTTAGAAACTTGTATATTCATGTAAATGATTTCTCTATTGGTTTGCAAAATTTTGAGTTTGATGAATTATTGATAATTTATGAAGCTGAAATACAATATTTTAGGGCTGGTTTTCTGTGAAATTTGTTTAGTAATCTTGGTACTCAGTATAGTATTGATGGAATTATATGTAAACTCATTTTAACTGGATATTTTTTAAATTTAAGGAATTTGGTTTATGTAAATTGTTATCATATAATTTGGGTGAAGATGATGTTAGAAACTTGTTTATTTTATATTGTCATCTTTGAATGAATTTGGAG
This sequence comes from Chamaecyparis obtusa, assembly GCA_027943335.1. Classification (NCBI taxonomy): domain Eukaryota; kingdom Viridiplantae; phylum Streptophyta; class Pinopsida; order Cupressales; family Cupressaceae; genus Chamaecyparis; species Chamaecyparis obtusa. The sequence continues at coordinate 499,822 of BSBK01000873.1, forward strand.
TTTGTCTATTATATTGTGGATTTGATATTGCAAGGTCTAAGATGAATATAGAATATGAAGTTAGATAAACTATTTGGTTGTTTTTCAATGTTAATGGACATGTTGGAAAATGGTTTTAAATTTTTTAGCGACTTAATGGAGATAATTTGAGAGAAAAATAGTGAAGTTGTATCAGTCCAATTATGAATTATGAATTATTCAAGTAGAAACTTAATATTTTGCATAACAATGTTACAAAAAAGTTTCCACATATATAAATATTGACATGACAAATGTTTCAACAAGTTAGCAGTTATATTTTACTCAATTTGAAACTAGTTACATGTCCACATTTTGTTTCAAATAATTTGTGATACATTGGAAGTTTATATTTTTACATGGTTCTAGCAAACAAACAGAATTAAAATACAAATAAATTCAATTAATACAGTGTGCAATGTTCGTAAAAAAAATATTTCAGCGTTTGCCATTGACACAATTTCAGTCATAGCAGCCTCTTGAGAGCACAAGCTACACTGATGAATTTCATTGACAATTGGTGCCAATGGTGTGACATATGCATTTGATACATCATCTACCCACCTAAAGTAACTGCAGTCATTGTTGCCCTGCAATATCAACTTTACATTAGTACATACTATAATGTATAGTCTGTACATTTTTTTAAACATAAACTTCATGTCTAGCACTAACCTTCTTGCTAAGTGGATAGGTCTAAAATTTTCTTTGAGGGTTTTTCTTAGTGTTTGAGGTTTTAAAAATGCAAGCTCCTTCATCACAGTTGCAGTGTGGCACATATAGGACAGCCATTGATATACTTGACAAATTTGTAAAAGACAAACTTATGTAACAATGCTGAAAATAGATAGATTAGGATCTAATGCTAGTTGAGAGACTCAGAATGAATTCAGTAAATGATAAATATATCAGAGAAAATGAAACAGGCTATTGTGGGTGACTTTCAATAGAAAGTACATCAAAATGTATTAAAAATTGCTGTGATTTAAAGAGTAGTCTATAATCGTTTCCTCTTCACATTTAAAGGTTGAATATTATGTATTAAAGTAAGAGAAGTCAACAAATTTTTGGTGATTAAGAGAGTCATTGTAGTCACTAAGTCTCTTGAAAAAAAATTAAGTTAAAACTTCAAGTATGAAACATCAAACATGAAATATTGAATTGTCAAAAAGAAAGCTAAAATAAGATTTAAATAACTACAAAATAGGCTACAATATGAGTATAAAATTATGTATACATCATTATGAACCCATAATATCAAATTGGAATAAGCATGAAATTACAAGCCTTACATGTATAACTAATAGAAAATCTATCATTTATATTTAAGCATAAAAAATGGTGGCATACATATCTGTATAACTAATTATTGAAAGATATAAAGATTATCTATTTGTAAAAAGTTATTGATTTTGTATAGAAAATTAAAACCGTAACCATTGTGATTCTAATCTAATATGGTGGATTTGTTCAAGGAGGTGGAACTCCATCTCCTTATACATAACTAGTAGAGATCTACTATTTTACAAACTAACAAAACTTACAGTCTTAAATTATATTATCATAACCCACGGGTTGACCGTTCATGGGATTCAAATCATCGAACCAGTAAAGATGTTTGAATATTTGACATAGTATACCCCAGTTTTGTGTATGAACATAAATAATTGGGTAGAGTTTATAAGTGGTTTGGGTCCATGTAGATATTTGTTCCCTTACAATCTTTTTTATACATTCATGTATAGGTATAGATAAGTAATAACCCTGAGGTCCCCATCTTTGTATGACTTGTTTGTTCCACAATGTGTCTGACCTTGATGCAAAATGCAAGTGATACATTTGACCATGATAGCAAATATTATGTAAAGAAGTTCTATCGGTTTGTGGAGTTCAAAGTAGTTTCTCTATCCATAATTGACCTGTTCCATTTATCAAAGAAGATTATTTAGTCTCAGATGCTATTGATGCTAGTTGAAACCATGTTTTTCTTGGGACATGATGAACTTGTGTTAGATTTCATGTGTGACAAGACTCCAATTCTGAAATATATGGATCTCTGTAAAAGTGGCAAAAATTTCTTTGCGATACTGGATGAGATGTTATTAGTCATTTTTGTTGTAGAAACCTTTGCGCTAGCAATCCTGAAATTCTATCTTCTTCATGTATTCTATGAATGTCCATGTGTTGAAAGAAGTCATGACTGACAACTGTTCTCTGTCGCAACATTTCTACAATGTAGTTCATAAATTATTAATAAGGAGATGAAAACCATTTGATTCTTGGTCATTTTGTGATGCCTTATAAAGAACAAAATTTTGTATAAGTAATCACTAATTTAAAATGAAAAAAATAAAATTATACTTCTTTTTTAGAGAAAGACTTGTTTATTCTATATATCTTAAAACAAGTAAGAATATTGGTAAAGGTAGAGCATTGGATTTATAACCCTAGTTTTACCATTTTGAGAATTTTGAAGACAATTTATCAAATAGTTTTACTATTCAGTCAATTAACTCGATTGTAAGAATCCAATATTTATCAAATCAAGATATTTTTAGGTTGCAAGACATTTTCGTCAGATTATATTGGTTCAAGTCGATTTGTATATATTGGTACCTATCTATATTATTCAAAAAAAAATTCTAAATGAACTTTGTTAGATAGTTTTAGGTATTGAAATAAACAAAATGTACCAAAAATGAATGAGATTACGAATGATAAATAATGAATGTAAATACCATAAGTTAGTTTAAATACCAGATATTGTTGTGACTTCCCTTCTTCTTTTCTTCTATTCTTGGCTTCTCTTCAAGTTTCCTATTATTGTATGTTATTTTGATGTTTTATCAATTGTTTGTGTACAAGTATTTGAAATATCAGTATTATTTGACACTTTATAAAAGAACAGGGCAGTGTTGTAGAGTGCTTTACACTCATAACATTAATTGCAGGAGATGGTATTTTGAGGAATGTCATTAAAGTGATGTGATGGAGTTCTACAGAGGTAGGCTTACAATAATTATCTATGTAGTATGATGAGTTTAAATAAATCATTAATGGGTTAAATAAATGATATGTAACGATAGCTTTAATGTTACTCTTGATGAAGCCTTTAATGCTAAGATAAATTTTTAATAAATTTATTTTATATGTCAAGCATATCACCAATGACACGTGTGAAATGGAAAATGTACTTTTTAAAGTATTTTGATGTTCCATATAACTAATTTGGGAAATCTCAAGATATATCACAGAAATTAAGAATGGCAGATGTCATATCAGATGACATCGATATTATATATAAAATTAGCTTACAATAGTCAAAACATTGAATGCACATCCGTGAAAAATCTAAGAAATATTTTGTTAATCAATAGTCTTTGAAATCCTATACAAATTGAAATATTGGTATTCAGTACAAGGCTTTCGTGCATTGGAATTATATGCTGGTAACTACTAATTTTGAAAATATTATTGTCGGGTTTTCAGAAAAGTCATACATACTATACTCATCATTGGTGTTTTGTCAGTCCGACTATGTTTGTAGTAATCACCTTTTGCAAGAAAAATTGTAATTAGTTAACCTAATTATTATATAAATTTATAACTGTGATAATAATAATGATATTAATTTGTAGCTGTCACCATTACTTAATACTTAGAATATCTAAGTTTCAAATTAAGATTTTATTTAATTTATAATATAAAACATTAATTGATAATTAATAATGATTCCCTTTTTTTTAATTTAATGTTAGTGATAGTATAAAATAGTAAATAATATTAAATAGTTGATAAATTTATTATATAATTTTTATTTTTTTAAAATATTAATTATTCTAATATTTATATAATGATATATGATATATATGAAAATGAATAACAATATTTTACATTATATATTAAATAAATATTCAATATAATTTAAAGAATATTACTATATAGTGATGATTATTATATTAAAATATGAAATATATTGTCATTAATATTTAAGGTGATATATATTTAATTATTACTAATTAAATATAGCCATAATATTTTTCTTTTGTATTGATGATCATAACTTCATATGTACAAGTTGTAAGAATTTATGTGATATGTAAAGGTTGTTTAATTTAACCCTGTATTTGACTTCAAGAATATAATGTATTTTATCAAATTATCATTAAAATGTTAAATTATTATTTAATTTTATATTATTGTTATTATAAATATAGTAAACACTATAGATAATTATTAGCCAAAATATTATCTATATATTGTATAATACAATATTATTAAATCTATATAATCTATTATTTTATGTATAAGATAAAAAAATATAAAGATAATATAAGATTATACATATTTATAATAATATCTAAATTATGTACATATAGATAAAAATACAACAAATAATATATTATTATTTGTAGGAGGATAAGAACTTAGATAATCTATTATTATTTGTTGAAGATGTTCACTTAAAAATAATACTTCTAAGTGAACGTTAAATGGCACTCGGATAATATATTTGTAGTGCTTTTTTTAAATTTTTATATGAATTTTTTCCGTTAAATAAGATGATGATGATGATGATGATGATGATGATGATAATAATAATAATAATAATAATAATAATAATAATAATAATAATAATAATATAATATCATATTATGATATTATAATTTAATATAAATAATTTTAGATATAGTATTATTTTTATTTAGTATAAATAATCATATATTAATAGATTATTTAAACAATAGTAATGATCATTTATTAATATGATATTTAAAATTAATAAAAACTAATAGAGAAAAAATTAAAATGAAGAAAATTAAAATAAAATAATACTATATTCTATGTACCCAAAAAAACCATTTAATGGGCGAATGTACTCTTTTCTAGTTATCTTTGAATAAGTTCTAACTGTTAGAAGTCAGCGGTTGTCACATGAATGCAAAAATGTAAAAGCTTCCTTGCAAACATGCAAGAATGGTTTGATCCTTTGCAAACTGTCAGTTCTGTAGTTCCTTTAGAAATTGGGCCCACGTACTTACACACCGTCACAGTTTGTTTAATGAAAGCTCATGATTTTAAAAGAATAACTAGGACCTACCTGACAGGTGTGCTAAATTGTATAAAAAATCAACGACTCTCACATGATCGCAAAGGTCTAAAAGATTTGTTGCGGTCTTGCGACAACTATTTGATCTCACGTTAGATTCATAACTCAATGATAACCTTAGAAAATAATAAAATCTCTGGGGCTTTTAGAGTTAGGAATAAAAAAAAGAGGTCGGACCTAGGTAAAGAAATATTAGAAATATGAATCAAGGTGATGATTAATTAAAACATGTGTCTTTTTAGGAAGTTAAGTGATTTTGTAAAAGTAACGGTCAAATAGATTTTAAAAGAGCGACCTAGGGTTTTCTTTGAAAAGAAAAGGCACTTAGGGTTTTTTCATGTCTAGTTATTTAATCAGAACTTATATTGAATACAAATATTTGATTTTGTATACAATTTGGAAGAGTACTAATTAACAAAATCTTTCTCAGATTTGAGACGGATTTACTTTCATTGTGCTAACTATTGTCAGTTAATTTTCTGGAAAAAGGCTAACAGTTTTCTTTTTATCAGACGGTTGTTGTTAATCTGCAAAGAAAACATGTATTCATTGGGATCTTGCAACAACCATGAATGCAGGGCATATCTCATGTGTTTCACTATTTATAATAGCATCAGGAACATATGGTGTGACAAGGTCGAAATGGGCAACAATGGGAAGTGTAATTATTGGGTGTTGATAAAAAACTAGAATTTGGGCATGGTTGAGTAATATGTATTAATTTATATGGCTTCCACGTAAGTGATTTTGTGATGATCAAATACATAGATAAGTTTTATTCCGGGGTTCATTTATTAGAAAAATTTGTTATTTGAAATATATTAGTGCAGAAAACTAAGTTTGGTTAAATGAGAGACATTCTTGTACGAAAATGTGCAGTTTGTATGAAGCAATGAGCAATATTTTGAATTTGTGTAAGCGTCAAATCAAATATAGTCTATTTTGTTGGACAAATACTTTGTTTATCAAAGAAACTAGGTTTTACTATCTAGTTATGAAGTTATTGCTTATTGGTTGATTCAAACTCAACATTTTGGTACAAGGGTGTATTTCATCTGATCAATGTTTGTTTTCTGCACTAGTATTTTTCAGACACCAATTTTTTCAAAAATGGAAATGTTGAAATAAGACTTGGTTATGTATTTGATCACATCAAATTGACTGATCTACAAGCCATAAAAACTGGAAAAAAAAATTTCAACCATGTTCAAATTGCAATTGTTTATCTTTGTTGTAACTGGTTGGATAGTGATGATTTACTTGTGCTCAACAAATGGAAGGTTGTATATCTAGTATTTGAACCTTATTTACTTTTCATTCTATAAATTAAAAAATTTATTTGTAAGAACTTGTACATTTCCAATAATTTTTTCTGGTTATGTTGGTTTTGCCCCATAGACTAAATATATATTTGTTAGATGTAATTCAAAAAAATTAGATAGTACACTCATAGAGTAAAAAAATATTGTAATTTTGTATAATTTTGTGGTCCTTGGTGAACTGTTTTGGCCTCACAAGTTTGGCCAACGCCTTTGGGATTCTTTGGTTGTCATGGACAAACAATAGCCTTAATCTAGCTACAAAGAACCTATCAAAATTAATGAAACTACTATCCTTCTTGTCCCATGTCATGCAGATGTTTCATAAAAATTGACAAGTTTTTTTCAACCATGCCTAGATTCCAGTTTTTTTTGTTGTTGTCACTGGTTGGACAATGATATTTTTTGTCTACTAAAGAAATTGAAGGCAATATATCTAGTATTTGTACCATTGTTTAGGTCATGGTTAGTGACTAGTTGTTTTTATTTATGATTATATCATTATAGAAGTGCATAGGAACTATAATGCAGTATGAAGAGGTGTCAATGATATATATGAAAAGATCTTATAAGTATCATAAATGATGAGATCAGAGAAGTGATTTCATTAAATGACTCCTCTATTGCTTTACAAAAGATTGATTTTGATAGATTGTTCATGATTTATGAAGCCGAAATCCAATATTTTAGGTCTGTTTGCCTGCAAGATTTATTTGGTAAACTTGTTACCGTGTCTATGATTGATGGAATTATATGAAAATTGGTTTTGGTTGGAAATTTTTTAGATTTGGGGCATTGGGTTTGTGTAAATTGTTATCATATAATTTGATTGAAGATGATGATAGAAACTTGGCTATTCATGTAATGTTTATGATGATGTAAATTTTAAAGTTTTAATATAAAAAAAAATTATGACTATTTTAGGGCTTTCTATTTGTTTAACTGAACTTGTAAATTTGGGTACTATATTTTGATAACATGTTATATTTGGTTGAATAAGTTGATTTCTTTGAGTTGATTTATCTTTGTTGAAAGTTTGGTCTATAGTATTACCGGTATTGTATAATTCATTACTCATGTGTGGACCCATAAATTTTTTAATAGAAAAATTTATTGTCTTAGATATAAAACAATTGATTGTCTTTTTAGAAATGTATAATATTAGATTGATTGGGCTTGATAAGCATAAATTGAATTATAAATTTAATAAAAGTTGTTCAAGAAAGTGAAATTAGACTTTAGTATATGCAATACATCCTGGGACAATCGAGTCCATGGTGCCTTGTAGCTACTTTTTTCTTCATTTGACAGACTTAATTTGAGTGAATTAACAAGACAAACATAACTGTTTGACATGTCAATAAAGTATACTATAGCTATTTCAGAGACTAAACATAATTATTACAATTTTGATAACATAAATATCTATTGTATTTCTGTTTGAATGAAAGCAGTATATGATAATTATTTCAGCAACAACAAAATAGGGTATAGTTAGTGAGTCTCAACAGACAGTTCAGTTTCCCATAAAATGGTTATTGTTACTAAGTTTATACTTATTTTAAAATGATTGTGTGTTGTGCAACGTTAGAGTTCAAAATCTGAGAATCATGTATACATATTTTTGATTTCAATGAAGAATATACAATAAGGATACACAAATGTGTTAATATTCTGTTAGCATGTTTAAGCGTCTTTCTTCTTCTTTTCGCCTTGTAACATTTGCATTTTGTTGCATGCGTGAATATCTTTCAAAGCTGAAAGCTAGATGAATATGAAGTCCCGAGAGTTCATGAACTCTTGAAAGAGTTGTAAAGGTTAATCCTTGTTGTTCTGTGCTTCCAATGTCAATTTTTTCTTTTACAAGTGAAAAACCCTATGATTTGTGTATTGTTAAAGCCCATGACATTCACAGAGGTATTTGACAGTGGAAACCCCTTTTAATTGGTGTGATAAGAATATTCTTTGGATTAGTATCATCCCAAGCTAGACCAATGTAGTTAAAAAATTGAACCACAACTATCAATGGCAGTTGAGGAGGCTTTTCACCATCATTATATACAATAGATTTGATTTTTCCTATAGCACCATTAACTATTCATGTCTGGACAAATGTAAATTTTTACATAGCATAACTTTTTTGCCCTATACATAAAATAATGTGAGATTGAAATTGTTCTTCATCTGTATTCGAGCTCTCAAAATATTTTTGTTATTCTTTTATTGAAAGAGCCATAGGTTGATGTAGAGATAATAACATATGCTTATTATGAAGAACTACCATTTCATTAGTTGCAAAAAGGTGTACTTTAGAATGAAAATCCTCTTGTTCCTCTTTACTGAGAGCGGTACTTGTTGATGAACTACAACTGATTTAGAACTTGATTGCAGAATCTATGATATAGTGATCACCAAGGAGCTTTGGATTAGATATGTAAGATGATTAAATCAATATTATGTTGTCATTGATGTCAACTAGTTTGACAGTACTTATCTTGTAATTTACTATACCGACACATCTGGAAAAAGGAGTGAAAGAGATGAAGAATAGAAAAATCTACATGAGGAAGATGTATATGACAGATTAAGATAAGGAATACATTGGGTAACTTAATTATAAGTCTATGACCTTATGATATTGACTTAAGTATATTGCATTCATCTATGATGAAGAATAGACCTAAAAGACACAAGCAGTGTTGTCAGTTAATGAAGCATTGCAGTATACACCGATGGAGCATAGTGTATACTGATCATAGTGTAAACTGATCTTGTGTTCACTAACACATTTCTTTGTTAACCGAGTAGGAGAAAAGGAACTAAATGATTAGTTTAGCTGACAAGAATGATAAGCTGGAAAGTGCATGATTTTGAGATAACAGATAAAGTTTTTTATGAAGATCAACAACTAACATAATTCAAGAAAGATCTAATGGATTGAATTGAAACATGTTATTGACACATCAGTTGAGGAAGGTTTAAGTGGAAAAATCAACGATGGTGATTAAGTGGCAAAATCTGGTGGAGGAAAAGAAAATGATTTGCAAGTCTAAATAAGAGAGAGATTTTACACTGAAAAGTATGCCGAAAAAGAATACTATAGGATTTTTCTCATGAATAAGTTTTCATGCACATCTAATCAAACTAGTTAAAGAAGGAACCGAGCTGCAGAGTATACCGAGCGTTAGGAAGCTATTACCAAGCAATAGTAAGTTAATGAAATTGATTGAAACAGAATTGATATACTGATCAGAAGATTTGAATGAGCTTAATATTGATTTGTAAATCTTCAATTGAGTTATATAAAGGGAGATCACCTATTGTTACATTTTAACCATTGTACATAGTCAAATCTCTTAACTGAGTGGACTAGGAAAGTCTTTATTATGTTGCATTCATAGAATGCACATTGTTATCCTGTCAACCCCATAGTGAATGTTGGTTGGATGATAATGGTTAGTGTTCAATCCTCTAACAAGGTCACACTTAACAGTGTGTTTGTAACCTTTAACAGGGTTGGGTCTTCACCGACCTCACTTTAGAAGAGTGAATATTTTTGGGTTGCCCGTCCCAGGTGGTTTTTCCCTTCACAGGGTTTCCACATTAAATCTCTTGTGTTATGTGTTGATTGTGATATTTGTTTGATGTTATATTTGCATGTTACATATTTGATTTGATCGATAATCATTACATGTTATTGACTGGTAATCTATAAAAGCACAGACAGTATAGTATTTCAAGTTACTGAGTATCAGAAGATTGAGATAAATTGTTTTGGATTATACATTTGAAATTGGGACACTGGATAACTTATTCACCCCCCTCTCAGTTATTCTAACAATTGGTATCATAGCATTGGTTTCTTGGAACAGATTTTTAAGGACTTCAGCACAAAGATCTCAAAATGTATAAGAGGGAAGTGCCAAAGTTGAATAAAGATAACTTCACAGTATGGAAAAGCAAAATGAAGTTGCACATATCTAGAATTGGGAATTCTGCACTAGACCTAATGGAGAATGGCTATCTACAACTAACCACTAGTCCCCTGACACTTGATCAACTGAGAGACATGCATGAACACAATGTTACTATGATGGAGATTGTTGCTGCCTGTACTGATGCTGAATTTGAAGACATTAAAAGCTGCACAACTACCAAAGGTCTGTGGGATAAACTTACTCAAGTTTACAGTGGTGATGTGAATTTTAAAAGGGCCAGAGTTGAAAGCCTAAGGGGTAGATTTGATGATATGAAGATGAAGGAAGGAGATAATATAGTACAATACACAAATAGACTAAAAGAAGTAGTACATGCTATTAGAGCATCTGATGATGTTATTGATGAAGAGACAGTAGTAAGCAAGGTTCTTAGGACACTATTTCCAGTTTATGCAATCAGAATTTTTTCTATTCATGAAACAAGATCTACTTTGGGTAATGCCCTTACTCTTGAAAATCTGATTGGTAAACTTACAACCTTTGAATTAAATAACTTTGATAACAGTGTTGTACTGACTGTTGAATCTTCTTTTATGACTTCTCTAAAGATTGGTAAGTCTAGTAGCTGAAACAATAAGAATGATAGTGATAGAAATACTAATGATGAGCTTGATGAACTTGAAGCTCTTATGGCTAGAAGGCTACCTAAAGGTAAAGGAAGGTACAGAGGCAAGTTACCTTTAGCATGCTTTAATTGTAAAGAAGTTGGCCACATTCCTGCTAGATGCCCACATAAGAAAGATGATGAAAGAACCAAAGATCGATCTAAAGGAAGCTATGGGAGGAGAAACAATAGGAGCTACCGATACAACAATAGAGACAACTGAGACAATAATGACAAAGGCAAAAAGGTATGTTATATAGCTGAAGAAAATGAATCTGAATCTGACTCTGATGATGATGTAGAAGTAATATTTATTGCTATGAAAGATGACTCAGAAGAAGAAGAAAAACATGATGAAACAACACTGATCTCTAAAGTTGATAGGAATGACACATGGATCATAGATAGTGGCTGTACACATCACATGACTGGTGATGAGGAGAAGTTTGATAAACTTGAAGAATACAATGGAGGATCTGTGAGAATGGGTAATGATGCACCCTATTTAGTAAGAGGTAAAGGTTCACTGATGATTAATGATAAAATAAAGTGTGAAAATACTTATTGGGTAAAAGGACTGAACTACAATTTGCTAAGTGTGGCACAGCTAAACAATTCAGGCCATCGACTTGCTTTTGAGAGAAAAAAGGTAAAGATCTATGATGATAGAGGAAGACTTGTCAGAATTGGTACACAATCCAAAGGTAATCTATTTTATCTTGATATTGATCAGTCTTCTTGTTTGATAATGAAAGATTAAAATGCATGGTTGTGGCATAAAAGGTTATGTCATGTAAATTTTGATAACATGATTAAAATTAGTAAAAGGAAAAGAGTTAGAGGTCTGCCTAACTTGTCTAAGCTGGATCATGTTATGTGTCATGAATGTTAGAAAGGTAAGATGACTAAGTCTAGTTTCAAAAGAAAAGACTACTCAACAAAGAAGATACTTGAGTTGGTTCATACCGACCTATGTGGTCCTATGAGAACTCATAGTTATTATGGTGATAGTTACTTTATTCTTTTTGTTGATGACTATACTAGATTGATGACTTTCATGTTCTTAAAAGAAAAATCTGAGGCATTCAAGATGTTTAAATGGTATAAGGCAAAAGCAGAAAAAAAGATAGGTAAATAAATAAAATGCTTAAGATCTGAGAGAGGAGGTGAATTTATCTCTGATGAATTTACTAATTTTTGTAATGAGCATGGTATTAAAAGATAGGTCTCAGCACCGAGGACACCTCAGCAAAATGACATTATTGAAAGAAGGAATAGGTCAATAGTTGACTGTGCTAGGACACTGATGTTGCAAAAGAATGTTACTCAGACATATTGGAGGGAACCTATCAGTATAGTTGTTTATGTACTTAACCAAGTTTAATTGAAGAAAGACACCAATAAGACACCCTATGAGTTATGGTTTGGACACAAACCTACAGTAAGTTATTTCAGAATATTTGGAAGTAAATGTTTTATTCTGAAAGTTGAAAGAAATGGAAAATTTGACTCCAAAGGTGATGAAGGTATATTCTTAGGATATTCTACTAAAAGAAAAGCATATAAGTGTCTGAATAAAACCACTAATAAAATGATAGAGAGTACTAATGTTTGAGTAGATGAGTTTGATGACAAAAATGTAGAGGAAAGTAGAAAGGAACCAGAAGACTATGGTAGATTCACTTACATTGAACAACCTAAGTATATACTAACTCAACATATAGTGATAACCGGTCAGCAAATAAATCCTACTGAGGAACAAGAAAGAGAAACCGAAGAGCAGGATGGCCCTACCAAGCAAATAAATGAACCTACCTAGGATGAACAAGAAATAAGAGACCAAGTACTAGCTAGATTTGTCAGGAGACATCATCTTAAAACATAAATTATTGGAGACAGACAAGCTGGCATGATGACAAGGAGCAAAGAAAGACAAGGTACATGTCTAGTTTGTGAATATGAACCTAAAAATGTGAAAGTTGCATTGGAGAATGAGGAATGGATTAATGCAATGAAAGAAGAAATAGATAAAAATGTTATAGATTAGTATGCAAGGGATATGCATAGTAAGAAGACATTGACTATGGTGAAACATTTGCACCTGTTGCTAGACTAGAATGAGTTAGAATGTTACTTGCATATGCTGCACACAAGAAATTTAAGGTATATCAAATGGATATGAAGTCAACATTTCTGAATAAAATACTTGAAGAAGAGGTCTACATAGAACAACAAGAAGGGTTTTTTGATCCAGATAATAGAGACATGGTATGTAGACTACATAGATCTTTATATGGTTTGAAGCAAGCACCTAGAGCTTGGTATGAGAGGCTAGATACTTACTTGTTGAGCATTGGATTTGTTAGAACTAGTGAAAACAACAATTTGTATAAGAAAGGAGATACTAATGATACTATTCTTATTGCTAAAATATTTGTGGATGATATTATTTTTGGAGGCCAAGATCACACATGTAAAGCCTTTGCTAATGAAATGACAAAAGAGTTTGAAATTTCTATGTTTGGAGAGATTAAATTCTTTCTAGGACTACAAGTGATTCAACAAAGTGATGGGATATTCATCACACAATCTAAATACATAAAGGAAGTCTTGAAGACATTTGGCATGGAAGACACTAAATCTATGGGAACGCTGATGGCTACTGGATGTAAACTGACTAAGGAAGATGAAACTATAGAGGTAAACCAAACACTGTACTGATCTATGATTGGTAAGTTAATGTATGTAGTTCACAGTAGACCAGATATAACACATGTTGTGGGAATTGTTGCTAGATTTTCTACTAAACCAAGAGAATCACACATGGTTGCTACTAAAAGAATCTTGAGATACCTGAAGAAGACAAAAGATTATGGACTGTGGTATCCTAAGGAAGGAAAATTTGAACTGAAGGTTTATACCGATGCTGATTGGGCTGGAAATGTGGATGATAGGAAAAGCACAACTGGAGGAGCATTCTTCTTTGGTGAAAGAATTGTTACCTAGACAAGGAAAAAGTAGGCTTTCATTTCCCAGTACTCTATAGCTGAAGTAGAGTATGTTGTTGTTGTTACAAATTGTTCAAACATTTCATTTATTAAGAAAGTATTGGAAGGAATGAATGAGGTAATCATCGAGCCTGTGATTATATACTATGATAATACAAGTGCTATTAATATTTCAAAGAATCCAGTGATGCACTTGAAAACAAAACATATTTCCATTAAGTATCACTACTTAAGAGAACAAGTACAAGAGAAGCAAGTGAAGTTAGAATTTGTTACATCTAAAGAACAACTTGTTGATATCTTTACAAAGCCTCTACCGAAGGACACATTTGAATATTTGAGGATAAGACTAGGGGTATGTCCCCTATCTATCGATCACTAATGTGATTTATATGTTGCATCAGCCTAATCTTATTAGAAGATCATTCATGCTGATGCATCATAGTTCACACTTTGGATCATGTCTAAGGCTATGAAAAGTTTGGAGAACTTGAACTGATTGACATATTAGTATACAGAGATACAAAGACTGCACCGAATAACAAAGAGTTACATGGTTAATATAGAGTTGTTTGTTTATTTATTTCTTTTGGCATTGTTGTCAAAGGGAGAGATAAACAAATATGAAATAAATATGAAACAATTATGAAATAAATATGAAACACATGGAACAATATGCACCGATGAGATATCTATCTAAGGGAGAGACAATCTGATAGAGTTGAACATTGAAGATAAGTTATAGAGAACATAAGTTTTGTAATGTTGTTTAGTAACGTAGTGATCAAACATATTAAGCTAAGGGAGAGCTTGTACAACATTTTTTTACAAGTTATAGAATACATGTTTGGTATGTGTATGGTATATTTCATGTTACTTGAGTTGCCATCAATGCCAAAGGGAGAGATTGATGAACTACAACTGATTTAGAACTTGATTGAAGAATCTATGATACACTGATCACCGAGGAGTTTTCGATTAGATATGTAAGATGATTAAATTAGTATTATGTTGTCATTGATGTTAACTAGTTTGATAGTACTTATCTTGTAATTTACTATACCGACACATCTGGAAAAAGGAGTGAAAGAGATGAAGAATAGAAAAATCTACACGAGGAAGATGTATATGATAGATGAGGATAAGGAATACATTGGGTAACTTATTTATAAGTCTATGACCTTATGATATTGACTTAACTATATTGCATTCATCTATGATGAAGAATAGAGTTGAAAGACACAAAGTAGTGTTGTCAGTTAATGAAGCATTATAGTATACACCGATGGAGCATGGTGTATACCAATCATAGTGTAAACCAAGCTTGTGTTCACCGATCCATTTCTTTGTTAACTGAGTAGGAGAAAAGGAACTAAATGATTAGTTTAGCCGATAAGATTGATGAGCTGGAAAGTGTATGATTTTGAGATAACAGATAAAGTTTGTTATGAAGATCAACAGCTAACATAATTCAAGAAAGATCTGATGGATTGAATTGAAATGCATTATTGACACATCATTCGAGGAAGGTTTAAGTGGCAAAATCAATGATGGTGATTAAGCGAAAAAATCTGGTGGAGGAAAAGAAATTTTTTTACCAGTCTATATAAGAGATAGAGATTTTACACTAAAAAGTATGTTGGAGAAGAATACTATAGGATTTTTCATGTGAACAAGTTTTCATGCACATTTGATCAAACTGGTTAAAGAAGGAACCGAGTTGCAAAGTATACTGAGCATTAGGAAGCTATTACCGAGTGACAGTAAGTCAATGAAATTGATTGAAATAGAATTGATATACTAATAAGAGGATTTGAAGGAGCTTAACATTGATCTGTACTTCTTGCAATTGAGTTGTATAAAGGTAGATCACCTACTGTTACATTTTAACCATTATACATAGTCAAATCTCTTAGCCGAGTGGACTAGGAAAGTCTTTATGTTGCATTCATAGAATGAACATTGTTATCTTGTCAACCCCATAGTGAATGCTAGTTGGATGATAATGGTTAGTGTTAAATCCTATAACAAGGTCACACTTAACAGTTTGTTTGTAACCTTTAACAAGGTTGGGTCTTCACTGACCTTACTTCAGAAGAGTGAATATTTTTGGGTTGCTAGTCTCAGGTGGTTTTTCCCTTCATAGGGTTTCCACGTTAAATCTCTTGTGTTATGTGTTGATTGTGACATTTTTTTGATGTCATATTTTCATGTTACATATTTGATTTGATTGGTAATCATTACATGCTATTGACTGGTAATCGGTAAAAGCACAAATAGTGTAGTATTTCAAATTACCGAGTATCAAAAGATCGAGATAAATTGTTTTGGATTATACATTTGGAATTGGGACACTAGATAACTGATTCACCCCCCTCTTAGTTACTCTAACACTTGTCTATGACATGAGTAGAGTCCAATCTTCAATTGTTGGTTCTTCATTTCTTAGATTTGTAAGAAGAGAATGGAATTGTATCTGAATGTCTATGTTACCAATTTGGTGAAAGTTAGCATCTAAAGTGATTACTTTTCTGAATGATTGCCATAATTGTCCATATGAATTTGAAGCATACATTGGAATATATTTAACTAGAGGAAGCTGACCCAAATCACCAAAGAGAATAATTGAATGACCTCCAAAAGGAATATGATTTCTATTTGGAAATGTTTCTCTTAATCTCATATCAATTCTTTCAAATAATTTAGGACCAATAAAACTCATTCCATCTATAATAATGTACTGAACATAATACAGATTTTCCTATAACTCTACCAGTTGTTGACCTTGTAATTGTACCATCTCTTTGATAGGAATGTGTATGTTAGGATTAACAAGGCAGAAATAAAAATTATGTGCAAATATAACCAATATTAGAAAATAATAAGCCACACAAAAGAGAACACAAGACACAAAGATTTAACATGGTTCACCCCGGGCTACGTCCACCAACAACAAGTCCAATATTATTATTATCCAGTGATTACAACTTGATTACAATATGTAATCCCCTTATAGCTCAATTCTATTGCAAGTACTAAAATCACACATCATAATAAAAAACCCTAACCCTAAGCCAAATTATACAATATTTTTTTCCGCTTTAGGGTTAGAATGAGTTACAATATGTTAGCCCAAATAACTGAAATCTAGGTCGAGAGGAAAAGTGTACAGTACTTTCCTGGATAGTACTTTTATGATTAGTCACCGCAAGCTGACAGTGTAGAGCTGAATGAATTGTAGATGCCTTGATGTTAAATGTTGCAACTCTTGTTGGTGCAAGAAGTAGAATAGGTGACTATCCATTAGGTACTAATTGAGTGAGACTAGCTTTGATTTGAGCTATTAGATGAGATTTTACAATGCCAACAGTGCCTTGTATAATTAGCTGTAGTGGTTGTTGTACAATACTTCTTTGGCTATGTGATATAATCATATCATATGCTTTTTATTGTTGGACAGACAATTTATAATAAGTTTGTTGATGCATAACTGGATTCTGTTGAAAGATTTCTTGATTTGATTGAATGAAATTTGTAGTTATAGCTTTTTGTAAAGAAGTAATATTATTTTGCAACCAATTATTTCCTGAATCAAAATCTCGATATCTAAGCATATCTAAATCATTCAAATGTATAGGAATGCCTGGATATAAATGAGATAAAACTTGCCATTCATATGGTATAGTATCTTACATTGCATCTAGATCTATTGTAGGTCTTGTAGGATCATCTGCTTCTTCTACATTTGATTGTGTTCTACGTACATGCCATGCTTCATATGATCTTGAAAAAGATTCACATTGTTCTATTATTCCTTCATCTGATGCTGCAAATTCTATTTCAATATTGTGGAATGGTTTTTATAATAACAGCTCACTCCAACAAAAATTTGGGTAAGAAATGTCCTCTCTGAAAGGAATACTGATAAATCTAGGGGAGACTCTAACTATACAAGTTGATCTTCTTTCTTTCCATTTTTATTGCATTCGTGTAGCTCTAAATGTCCATCTTTGGATTATGCCAATAAGAGAATACAATTCTAAACATGGTGGACATGCCATATAATTATCAATTTGGTTTTTGCATAAGCTTGTTAGCATGTCTAATATAGGTAGACGTTGAAGATTTTTTTGGTTCACATTCAAAGATACAAATTGTCTACTACACAGAAATAAGGGAAGCTTATGTAGAAGATGGCAGGTTTCTTGGGCACCTATATCATGGTCAACAATATTTTTAAGAATCATTCTCTAAAGTGCAGCTAGTGCAGGCATTATACCATTCAAAGTTGATGATATTCTACTTAATATTGCACGATATGTTTCTGATTTTTGTTTTACTTTAGTTGCATATTTTGCTATATACTTGATAACTACATCAATTGAAAGAATGGGTTCACAATCTATATTACTTCTCCAAATGGAAATCATTTGTATGTTATGCAAGTTTAGTCAATCATCATTGTGTGTTGTTGTATGTTTAGCTTTGGATTTATCTATAAGTGTTAATTCAATTTTTTCTTCTATGATCCATGGAGGTTTATAATGGTATGAAATAGCATCACCTTTTCTTCTTAAACATGTCTGGAGAGAACATTTTGTGTGATTTGGTTAATCATATTCATCAGAAAAGGATCATGAAGAGATTTGGTCATCAGAACAGCCAAATATCATCAATTGATCTATCAATTTATCATCAGGTGCATCTCGTAGCTTTTGACGAAGATCTGCAATTATTACAGGTAAAGATCCATCCAATTGTTTGTGAACAAACACAGATGCTATGGCATGGCTTCATGATAATATTCAATATAAAGTACCAAAATCTTGTATGCTTCTCAAATCTGTTATCATAGTACCATAGAAGGTGTAGAGCATAATCATGGAGTTTGAATTCTTTGATACATGGTTGTTTGAATGCAACCATTCCATTGGGAAACAACTTTGGAAATGTCATAACAAATAAACCTTCAATTGTGTATTCATTTATAGGAAAAGGCATGATAGGAGGCCATGCAATAGATTCTATTGTTTGACCTTCAGCTAAATGAAACAAAGAATGTATTTCTTCTATTTCTCTACGTGGAGCAGATAGATTACAAACAAATGAGCTGTTAAATTCTAGATTGTCATCAAACTCATTTTTTTCTATCTCATCTAACATGGATGAGTTATCTTCAATAGGATGACTATTTTCTAATGCATTAAAAATTAGGTTTGAAATGTCAGTAGATTGTAAAGGTAATGATGCTAATGCATTTTAATCTATTTGTACATCTCTATAGTATGAGTCATTCAATGTTTTATATTTCAATGCTTCATAAACATGGGATCTGCTAACATAAAAACTATATATTTTTTTTCTATACTCTCTTTGTTAACAATGATTATATCCAATGCATCTATTCATCTTGGCAACAATGTTGTGATATTGGAAATATTTTGAGGAAAACAAATAGTATGACCACTATATTTGTGTTGACCACCTTTTGCATATGTAACTTGCAAAATAAAACTTATTTTTTATATGAGCATTTGTTCAATTTGTGTTAAGATTTTCAAACACAATGGTTGTTCACCAGGATCCACATTGTTCCACTTTGAGAACCAATGGCCATCTTTTTCTAAATTGCATCTATAGCATATTAAAGTTTCATCTAACATGCACAATTTAATTCTAGGATATCTTTCCATACAAATAGAAAACTTTGTATACTTTGAAATACCATCTATCTTTCTATGAAATTCATTTTTGGCATTATAATAATTTTTAGAGAAAGGTGAACTAATAATATGGTCAGTTGTATTCATGGAAGTTGTATGATCCTCAATACAATCAGGTATTTGAAATTCTGGCAAGGAAGGATTTTCAATAATAGAATTTGTTAGAGGATATGAATTTGGAAATTCAAGTGATTCTAAATGTGGTGAGGTGTTCAAACAATGTATATCTGAAGCAGAAATTGCAAGTTCAATATTTTGAAAGGTTTCTCATCTTCTTTTGTTAATAACATTTTTTTTCGCATCATATCTAGCTCTCTGCTTCTGATTTCTATGATTGCACTTAGCTTCTCTTTCATTATTTGCATTATCTATGACTACATATATAATTGTCTCTTATATCTGTAATAATTGAAAATCGTAAAATTAAAAACAATAATGAGATATGGAAATGTAATTAAAAAATAATCATGGTAAATTTGGAAATACTGGTTCTTTATAAGTTCTATGCAGTGCATATATAATTGTCATTTATATCTATAATAATTGAAAATCATAAATTTGAAAACAATACTGAGATATGGAAATGTAATCTATAAAGAAACATGGTAAATTTGGAAATATTGATTCTTTATAAGATCTATGCATATTGTATTCACAGAAAGTAAATGGAAAGTTACTAGACAAAATAGTTCATAATAATGTAAAATGTAAACATATACTAATATTAAAGTAAATTATATAAAGATTTAAAGAAATTTGGTATATCAGTACAACATAGTTTTAAAAGATCTAAAAACATTTATATATTTCGTAAAATCTGAAACAACATAACATTAACATGAGACAATTTATTGTCAAATAAACATATATACACAAACATATTATTAGATATGTTCAATATTACAAGTAAACTACTGTCTTAAGTAAGCTTCAAAGCCAGAACAATTATGCTTTGAGTTTCTTTCCCAATGAAAGAAGATGTCTTGATAGTTGGATCAAATACAAACTCAAAATCGTACAGATTATCCAAAATTTGTTTATCTACACTGGGTTCAACACGCAGTAGCTGAAAATCTTCTGCATCCACACCCAATAAAGCATTTGCAAGGCCTTCAAAGGCAGTAACATTGTGAAGTTTGCCTAATGGATTTTGTAAATCCATATTAAGCATGTAGGTGAATCACATATTGGAATATGAAGACAACATTTAGGACATTCATATGTCCCAGTATGATTCTGAATAACTATTTTTAATATTTTTTTTTCCATCCACAATTCATGGACATGAGAGATAATGAAATTTATCCAAATCAAGTCTACTAATTTGTGTTGTTACGCAAATAGGAATCATGGAATGGAAGTCTTTTTTACAAATGGTAGACATTGTTTGTCAATTTGTAAATCTAGCAAGTATTGTTGGCTCTTTAGTCAGAGAAATAGAAGATTGATCTTCTCCTATTCTTGTACACCATGTAAATAGAGTAGTAGTTTCAGTCAAATTTGGATTGATAAGAACATTAGTTGAAAAAATATTATCCAATGACTTACTAGACCATTAAAAGAAAATGAGAATATTTTATAAAAAGAACAATTGTTTTACTTTCCCTAAAAAAATTTAGAATTGTTGTCCTTCATTCTCATAATGATGTCCCCATAGAGTCACTTCAATAGAGTAGCCAGAAATATCCTTGATACATGTATTACATTTTTTATTTCTGTACCATTTTTTTCTAATGGTACTTGACGTATTGATAGAAACAATAATTCTAATCACATCTACTAGTGAATTAACAAGAAACGTTTCAAGAGATTCAATGCTTTTGATATGGTAATCATGTTCGGGAAGTGTAGATTGAACACATGTGGAAGGTATGATTATTGAAGAACCCTAAAGAACTATTTCACATGGATTGGTTGAACAATTGAATTTTGTATTTGCAACTTTTACAGAACCGTTAGAAATCAAATAAAGATTATTTGATTGAATAATTTCATAAAAATTATCAACCAATTCATTGAAACAAGTTATATGTATACCAGTTCCTTGTTTGTCTATAAAGTCAAATCCGAATACTTTACCCTCTTTAGACCCTTTTTTAAAACAATGGATAGGTGATTTTTGTAAATTACAACCCTCAATAGTCCATAACTTGTGGTATAAGGTTAGGAGTTTTATGTGAATTATGTTACATGAAGAAGCATCTAAAACTCCATGACTATTAGATGATGCTATCTGTTTAGTACCTTGTACTATAGGTACTGGAGATCCAATAATGTCTCCATTATTTGACACTATATGCAAATTATCAATTAGGATAGCCCTACAAGTAGAAAGAAAATATATATTTAATAAAGTTTTATAATGGAATTTTCATAAGTACAATAAAATATAGTAAAATAATTAGCATACATGTAATTGTGTAGTTGCTTACAAGAGTATTCTTTGATGCAAACAATGGAACCTTTAACTAAAGCCTCATCCACTAAAAGTGCATTAAATTATTCTGGCAAAATGGCAAAGTGTGTATGCACACCATCATAAAGTTCCAGATGATATTTTGTACTTGTAGTGTGCTATTGCTCAATAGAATGTAATGATACAATTTGAAAACATGGTTCCTTATTGCAAATACCATCCATTATTTTACTAATTGCTCATTTTGTTAATAAGGCCATTTTTGTTACCTATTTAATGGCAGATAGTCTAATGTTAGTAATCAAAACTATATCATTAATATATACACTATATATCTCACTGATGCATTCTTGAAAAAAATATGTACACATCATTTTCTAACACAAATAATTTGTCCAATGTGCAAATCATATAATTTACTTATTTAGTGTTAAATTTTAAAATTGTAATTTTGTAAAATAAATTCTAAACTGTAACAAAATGTGAAAGTTTGAGCGAAATATATGCAAACTTTAAAAATGTAAATTGATAGAATGTAAGAATTCAAGAAAATGCACAACTCTAAAAATATAACTTAAAAGAACCTGTGTTAACAATGCCTCCATAATAATCAACTTGAAATGTCTCGATGCTCAACAAAATGTATATATTTGATATCTGTATAAATGCTTTTGTAAAATATTTTGGTGGTTCAGAAAATTATTAGTAGAACAGTTCTTATATAGGATATGATGATGGTCAATTAAGGTGGTCATGTTGAAAAAGAAAAGGAAAAATTGTTACCAACCAAACCATTTAACATTGAATGCAATTTAATGCATTTTCAACAACTTTTAGCTATACAAGGTAAAACTTTAAATACAATGAGGATGAGTAGTAATTGAGTAGCAATAAACAGTCATTTTGAATCATCGAAGAACTATTTATGCCGATATCAAAAAGTCTTATATATTTCAACATAACAAATATCTTGATACATATTGGAAAAAGTAATCATTCACAGATATAAAAGGTATTGTTTCAATTTTTTGCAGTGTAAACCATTATGAGAGAGTACGTTTGCAAATTCTTTGAAGTGGAACATGTCTTCAGATCAATCCAAACATATATTTTTTTAATGTATAAAATTATATTAATCATAATATTTTATCTATGATTGTTGATAGATATTAAATGGCAATAAATTTGAAAAGGAATACGTATGTTCTTTGCTTTGTTGTTGCACTTTTTATGATAACAAACGAGTACAATGAATAATTTACATGTTGATTTTATGCTATATTTTTTTTGTTATTATAAAAACAGGGCTACCTTTTTTTTTTTTTATAACTTTTCAATGTCGGATATAGTAGTGACTAGCATATATATCTAATGATCAAAAACATTGCATTCAAAGCTAATATTTGACTAAGCTATCATTACCCAGATAGAGTATTTATTAAAAAAATATTTCTTAGATTTGTGACGGATGTGCATTAATTGTTCTGCCTATTGTCAGTTACTTTTATGTATAATATCGATGTCGTCTATTGTGAAATGTGACACTGTTAATTTATGTGACATATCGTACAATAAAATATTTATCAACTTAATTATAAGTTTTGAAAATAATTAAAAGTTATTGTCAAACAAAATCAGAGCATACTGCTCAAATGCCTCTGCAAAATTACATCTTAAGAAAATGAGAACGCTTAAGCTCATTAAAGACTAAATTTACTCATAATTCTATAAATACTACGAAAAAATTATCCTCGTATAACAAAGATCACTATTACTTCAGCTATAGTTAAAAAATAAAATGCCTTGTATATTATTTGCTATTTGAATAGAAGCTTACAAGAGTATAACATAAAACCATAGAAGAGTATAATATAAAAGTAAAGACAAAATAATAAAATAAGACATAAAGTGTAATGTAATTTGTTCAAATTAAGACTGTTTATATTCAACATTCAACTTTTCTCAATTAGAAATTACAATTGAAATATATATAGTTAAAACATCTTTGAAATCTTTGTAGAATAAGAATGCAAAAAGGTTCTTATATTTTTAATCTTAAATCTAAAAACAAGTTAAAAACAAAACAATTGATGCTTTTAGGTGAAAATAATCCTATTTCTATACATACAAAATTGTAAGTTCAGATTGTTAGGCAGAGATGGAAAGACAAAAAACTTGTGGACTCATTTGATCTTAGTTAATTGATAACTAACACCCTTGTCTAGAGATTTGGTGATAACTTCATTGATTTATTACAAGATATGGTGACCACCATTCTTCATAAATAGTTACCATCCTTGTACTCATGGGTCAGGTGTTAGATTCCTAGGTAAGTTTTTCATTCTTCATCAAGAATGTCAAGGTCAACTGCTAGAGGCCTTTTCTTCTTGGGCTTTGTAAGGGCATCCCATGCAGCTATTTTCTCCTCTATGGGCTAGTGAAATTCTTGAATTCTTTGTAGTTGTGCCTTTTGTCTCTACCATCTTACATCTGCAATTTGTTTCACATTTGAAATGAACTTAATGAAGTCCATTTCAGCCTTAATAACTTCATCAAGAGTTTTATTGAAGCAATCCATATCTAATTCATTGGTATGATTAATAAACATCTCTTTCTTAGGTATTAGTGAATCAAATTTGGATATCCATGTATTTAAATCCTTTACTACTCCATCTTCTGCCTTGATATCTAGGATAAAGTTGTTTGAATTAGGTCCAAACATTATTTCTCTCACCTTAATTTGATTTGTTTTACCCTTAAAAAAGGATAATGTTATTCCTATCTGATCAATCTCTTCCTTTACTTGCAAAAATATCTATGGAATATCTGTCCTTAGGTGTTGTATAGCTTCTAGTCTTTCAAACAATGAGATCCTTGTTGACCAAGTTGCAAAATAGGTCTTCAAAGTACTAACAAAATTTTTAACCTCTACTTTTAATCCAGGTAATTTATCATAGGAAGTGTAAACAATATCTTCTTTTTTCTTCAAAACTTGTACTCTGTGTTCCAATATTTTATTCAGTCCTTGCAGTACTGATTCATTCTTCTCTATAGTGCTTTTCTCTCTCACTGTAGTTTCTTCTTCTCCCTCTACACTTTGGGTCTCTGACCCTGTAGATTGTTCAGGGGGTGGAGGAGCAACCACAGGCATGCATATTATTTGTTGATTCAAATCCTCTACTATTTTCTATAATGCCCTTTGTTTCATGATGTGCAACTCTCTATCTCTAACTATTGCACTGTAATCTTTAAAAAGTTTCTCATATCTATCTGAGAACTACTTTGATTTGTCTTAATTTAATCTTGCAAAATAAGTGAGCACTTGAGAAATCTCAAGGTCACTAATGTTGTGTATTGACCATATTATTTTATCTCCATCCATCTTCTCTTGCACATTTAAGAGAGAGGGCTTATCTTCCTTGGGATACAGGCTCCACATAGCCAACGCTTGATTTTTTGGGCTATACCCAAATCCTTTGATTATATCCCCTACCTGGGTTTCTGAACACAAATTAATGTTTGGTTGTCTTCTTATTTGGTCTATTATAAATGTAGAAGAAAGATCCCAACCAAGTACAAGTAATATTTTACTTGTCTTTACTAACCTCCTCACTTCTTCAGGAGTGATTGTTTTTGATTTAGGATCATAATCCTTCAAAGCTTGAATGGCTTCTTGTGGCACTTGGCCTTCCTCTATTATCTTCATAGTAGAAGCAACCTATTGTTGTTTATGTCATAACAAGAAGTTTTTTAATTCATTAGTTTTTATAAATTCATCATCTTTTAAGAAAGCTTCTTGATGAATCAATCTTTCATCTTGGTACAGAGCTAGAGGCAACTCAATTTCTTCTACTCTATTTTTTTCTTTTTTCTTGTCTTCTCTGATCTTCTTCCTCAATTGGTGATCATAGGCCTTGGTGCCAGTAATTAGAGTTCCAAATCTATATTTTTTGTTCTCAGTTGCGTATACTTTCTCAGAAGGGTCTCCTATTTGGAATTTTGACCTTTCAAAAGGAGGGTAATCAGTATGTTCAGTATTTGGAAGTTCTGTCAAATTCACAACTACATTTTCATTTGCTTCTTGTTCAATAAGAAGTGGCTAGTCCATGGCAAGAAGGTTATGCACTAAATAAATATCATCACTATCTTCTTCATATTCTGAAGAAGAATTCTCCTCATTTTCCCTCTCCTTATAATCAATTAATCCCTCCATAGAGTTGATCAAAGCATTGAATTTTTCCATCATCTGATCTAGCCTTTGCAAATTAGGCAATGTGGGGAAAAATCCTCCAAACGGAATTTCCTTTGTCATGAGGTGTTTTTCTAAGGACAAAAATTCATGTAATTGTTGTGTCCTTTGTATGTCATTTTCATCGAGGATATTCTGAATGATATCCTCTTCAGGACGTTGCTCATGTCTATTACTAATTGGAATGTGTTAGGGATTTTTCTTGTATGAATCACAATGCTTAAAAAACTACTTGAACACTATGCCTACTAATACTAATTTAGACAAAAGAGATGCCTAATTGTTGAGGACTGGATAAGATGCTCCTTCAGTTTTGAGCTCCACATGCTCATGCAGGTTTTACCTTTGAATAATTACTTATTACACAATATATTTGAAAGTTGACACTGATTTTCTATTGGCCTTTTATTTTATCAACTTATGAAATACTCTAAAGATGACCATAATCAACTGAATACAGAACTTAACTAGATAAACCATGATTGTATGAATAGCACAAATTAGTGAGACAAGGATTCTCATTCTTCTACCTTTTAAGGAAGGGAAACCTAATGATTCACTCTTCAAGGAATCAACAAAGATGAATTATATCACTTGGATACAATTACTTCAAAACATACAAAAAATTCTGAAAATAAAAGGTATTGGTAATGAAATGAATTCTAGTGTTGTTAGGACTATGAAAGATAACTTGTAAGAAATGAACACTAAACCAGTTCCTAATCCAATGGGCAAAAGAGTTTAGATGAAAACCCACAGGGTTATTTTAAAATAAATACAATAGTATGGCTTGGAAACAGTATGCAATCTGAATAGAATGCCTTACAAACTATTCTATAAATCTAATATTATTACCATCAAAATCTTGACACATAAGTTTACTCTCAGCAATTGATAACAAGGATTTTAATTCTCTCCTTTAGAGAAACTCATAATCAATTGAAGAAATTGCTTGACAGCTAGTATATTTTAAATGTCATACAAATAAAACATACCAGAGTAAACATACAAGTAAAGAGACAACAATAATAGGAGACATAAATTACAGTGTATTTATATTAAAATGAACCTGTAAGTTACATACAAAGATTCATGCTCAAAAGCTCAGACACAAAATTTAGAAGTCTTCTCTGTAGCAATTATACTCAGTTTTTCTATTATCTTTTTCTAACTCTTTACAAAATGAGGCTACAACCTATATATCACTCAACCATCTTGGAATTCTCTTATCAATGAGAATGCAACTAGCTACGGATGGTTGGAGCCCTAAAACTAAAAAAACATATTAAAAAAATTACAATAAGCCCTTAGGTGGTGGAAAGACAAAAATATTTTGGACTATTCTACTTCCTGGCCCATTGATCACCGACACCTTGGTCTGTAGATATTCATGATAGCTTCTTGAGTTGTTGTGAGATATGGTGACTATCATTCCGGCTAACTTACACCATTCTTATTGATAGCTTATTATCCATGTGCTCTGATGTCAGGTGTCATGTCCTATAGGTGTCCTCTTTACTCATCATCCAAAATATCAAAGTAAACTACAATAGATTTGATCTTCTTGGGCTTTGTAAGCACATCCCACGTAGTTACTTCTTCCTATGTCGGCCATTTATAACTCTAGACATGTTGCAACTGTGCTTTTTTGTCTCTCCCATCTAGCATGTGTTATCATCTTGACATCTGCCACAATTTTGGTGAGCTTCATTTATGTCTTTATGGCTTCATCTAGAGTGTTATTAAACCTCTCCATATCTACTTCATTGTTTTCATCAAGAAATGCCTCTTTCCTAGGCAATAAAGGATCAAAATATGATCTCCATTGGTCAAGGTTCTTCATTGCACCATATGCATCTTTAATGGGAGGAATGAACTTGTTAAAATCTAAGCTGAGCATGGCTATCTTAGCCTCAATCTAATTTTCCTTGCCTTTAAAAAGTGGCAATATGGCCTTAATTCTATTTATTTCTTCACCTACTTGCAGAACAATCTCCGATATATCATTTCTTAAAGATTGCACTGCTGCCAATCTTTCAAAAAATGTTGCTCTGACTGACCAAGTTGCATAATTACCATTCAAAATTGAAACATAACTATTCACCTCCACCTGTAGTTCAGGTAATTTATTATAAGCATTGAAAACCAAATCAGATTTATCTTGTAATATATCAATCCTGTGCTGCAAGATCTTTAGTAAGGCTTGTAGGATAGCCTCATTCTTCTCTAATTTTATCTTTTCTATATCTACAGGAACTTCTTCAATTACACCTTTATTTTCAAGTAGTACAGGTTGTTTAGGTGGTGTAGAGGTAGCTACGGGATTTTTTATTATCTATTGTTGTAAATCTTCTAAAAATTTCTCCAATGCCTTTTCTTTCATTATTCAGATATCTCTATCCTTTAAAAGTGCACTATAGTCCTCTAACAAGGAACCATATCTCTCAGATAATTGGTTTGTCTTGTCTTCATTAAGCCTCGAAAAATGAGTTAACACTTGAGATATCTCAAGGTCTCTTTTATTATGGATTGACCATTCAATTTTTTCACCATCCATTTTCTCTTTAACATTCAAAATTTGAGGCTTCTTATCCTTAGGATATAGGCTGGACATAGAGCCAATGCTTGATTCCTTGGGCTATACCCAAATCCTCTGATAATATCTCCTACTTGGGTCTCTGAGGATAATGTTATATCCTTCTGTCTCTTGATCTGATCAATAATAAAATCTGAATATAAATTTCACCCAAGTACCAATAGCATATTGCTAGCTCTAACTAGTTGTCTGGCTTCCTCTGGGGTGATTCTCTCATTCTCAGGGTCATACTCCCTTAGTGTTTGTACTAATTCATTAGGAGCTTGACCCTCTTCAGTGATCTGAACACTTGATGCAACCTATTGTTTCTTATGCCATGTTAAGAAGCTCTTGAATTCATTTGACTGAATAAAATTGTCATCCTTCAAGAATGCATCTTGTTCTAACATTCTTTCATCTTGGCATGGGGCCAAGGGAAACTCAACATCTTCTGTTTCAAGTTTTTGTTTTCTTTTCTCCTCTCTAATATTCTTCCTCAATTGGTGGTCATGAACTCCTTTTCTAGTGAAGAGGGCTCCCACTCTATCCCTTTTTCTTACTTGAGAAGATTCTCCAATTAGCAATATTTTCTTTTTTGCGGGAGGTTCACTAGTGTCATGGGAGCTATGTAGCTCAGCTAGGTCAATAACTACATTCTCACTAATCTGATGTTTCTCAGATATTATCTACTCCAAAGAAGGGATGTTGTGGACCAAGAAGCCACCATCACTATCCTCATCACATTTAGACTCCGAGTGGACATCCTTCCTTTCTTCTTTCTCATCAATTTGATCCTCAAAAGTGCTCATTAGGGTATTGAATGGGACTATCATTTGCTCTAGCCTTTGGAGATAAGGAAATGTAGGAAAGAAACCACTTAATACCAATCCCTTTTTCTTTAATTTCTTCTCCATAGCATATAACACATGTATTTGGTTAGATCTTCTTACCAATTCTTGTTCTTCTATTATATTTCTTAATACATCCTCCTTAGGATATTCCTCATGTCTCTTGTTGAAAGGGATGCTAGGGATATAATATTTTCTAGCAACAACCATAAATCCCTCTGTATCAACATATCTATAGGAAGCAACATGCATTCTAGACTATCCTAACCAATCATTCACCTCATTGAAGGCATTCTTGCCTATTGTGAGATTATGCACTCTGAAGTGCCTAGGAGTAAAATTTCCTTTTCTATGTAGAGCCAGGTGCTCCTTATCAGTCATCATAAGCTTCCAGATCAACTCTAAATATGCCACCCTAGGTGGAACAAAGAATGGTAGTATGTGTGGGGGGTTGAGGGCATCCATATACTCTAATTATAGTATAACCCTTTTCATAGTAAATATCTCCCCAATTATGACCCTTGGTCCACTTATCAATAAATTGTTGGGGCCTAATCAGCAACAAAACCTTAGTGGATAGCCTGGAAAGATTCAATCCCAAACTGAGAAGGATAGGCTAAACTATCCAATTTTTAAATACATAGAAATCACTTCTCGAGGAAGGACTCTAAGCCCTTATCCAAAATTGTATTGGATTTGGGTGTCCCTTATACATCATTTTTAGCTCAAGGCCCTCCATGTTCATAATATCATAATTAAAATACAGAATGAGATACATCAACAAAGAATAGTGCATAAACCTAGGTGTAGAACCAGACATGTGTTTTTTCAATGCTAGTAAACCCTGATGCATTCTATGTATTACATATCCTATGTAATCATATCCTCTCACCACATGAAGACTCTGGGAGTCCAGAACCATCATCAAGAGATCTGAGGTGATCCTCTCCCCACCATCAACTCCTAGAAATTTGCATAATCCATATGCAATATACTTTATATATAATTAGATATCTTTGTAGAAAAATGGGGTTGTCCCATCCATGGGTGCAATTTAATTCCTATTCTCCTGGGGAAAATTGTTTTGAATTTCTTTCATCACCATAGCAATCTCCCTAATATATCAATTAGCCAGGGCCTATAGATTAATATTTGTAACCATTGGGACCTGGTACCAAAAGCTCTCATGAATGAATTTCAGTCAAGGGTGACCATAGGAGAACCATCACCCTTCCTAATTATTCTAGATAGGGGATCATAGCTATGAGACAAAACAATTAAGACATCTATGTCCAGGAAAACCTCTGGAACTATTAATTTTGCTAACCCTAACGTCCAAGGGTTTGAGACAGGGACCAAACTATCAGAATTCTTATAAAAGTACTTGAACAAACACATTCTAGTGACATCTAGTGTTCTAACATCTCTACGGTATGAAAGTTCATCGATAAAACACTCATCACTAACCTTCTTATTTTGTGATGACCTTGGCAATAAGATAAGGAATTCATCTGAATAGCTTTCCTTAAATTTCTCCTTAGGACATTTTCTGGTAAAGGCTCCACTAACTGAGAATTGACTCATCTTTTTTAAGAATTCAAACTCCTCTGCAAATTTTGGACATACTAAATTTTGAAATTTCTTTGAAAATTTCAGGAAATTCTATCACTTTGGCTCCTCTGAATGCTTGGTATTTTGAAATAAGTGATGAGAAACTATATTTATTTTGTAGAATTGAATGTAGTAACCTGTTAGAGATCGAAAAGCTGAAAATCATGTCACTTTTGCCATTACTTGGCACACTCAGAACTCAATTCACTAGCTGTAAGCCAAGAAAATGATAGGTAATCAAATTTTAACTTTTGGTGACCTAGCGACTACAACACATTCTCGTAATCGTTGAAAGATTTGGCACCTCCTTTACATTCCTAGAGATTTGGCGACTAAAGAAAAATTTAGTCATTAAATGACTTTATTTCTTTTGGAGACTTGGTGACTATAGCAAGGAATCATAGTCCCTAACTAGTTTGAACCCTGTTGAATTTATTTGGAGACTGGGCAACCTTGTGTCACTTAAATTTTTCCATTCCGAGACTTGGCAACTATAGTCAATCTTTTATTCACTGCAAAATTATTTCCTTTTAATCTTATCTCAAGACTTGGCAACAAAAGGCCATCAAGAGATCTAGTGACCATAATGAATATCCCAGTCGCTAAAGCCTGTTGACTTTTCAAACTTTTTCTTGAGACCTCCCGACTCACCTATTCGAAGATTCAGCAACTGAAGATAAGAAAACTCTAATTTATTTTTTCTGGAGATTTAGCAACTATATTCAAGTCTTCTTATTTTGTCAACCAATCAGGAAGAGACACGTCACAAAATCTGGACAATGGATACTCATATTTTTTCAACATTTTGATTTCACTCAACACATAACTCTGGATGATTTGGTGATTACTCGACTGAAGACAGTCTCCCAATCACCAAGAAACTTACTTAACTTGAGTTTGAGCCAGAGATTGAGTGACAAGGCAAATCTCAAGGTTGCTGGAACATTTTCTAACCCATGATTTGATTTTGAGACTAGGCGACCACCACACGATCAAAATTAAATCAACGGTTGAAAACAACTCACTGAAAATCTTTTCTTAACTCACCCTCATTTGGTGACCATGCGACTAAAGTCATCTCCATGTCACTAGATATTTCCTTTAACTATGGTTAAGACTGGAGACTATGCGAAGACCTTTATTCTCCAAGTCGCCAGAAGTTTTTCTTAACCTCAGTCAAGTAATGAGATTAAAGATCAACCGTCGATCAAATCTTCATCTAACATTTCCTGCTAAGTTGCCATATTTTTCATAACTTAATTGGTACATTGGGAGACTTGGAGATAGCCGTGTCTCTGAATCATTGATCGCTTGAGACATAACTGCCAAAATCATGAGAACACGCAACCATTGAAATCACTAGGTCACTGGATAAAAGAACTAACCATTGAATAACTTGGAGATCTGGTGACCCACAAAATAGACTGCCAACTTGCATTTGGAGACTTAGTGACCAAATGAGAACCTCATAATCACTAAATACTATAGATCAATTCTTTATTTCTTTCAGAGATCACCCAACTAAAGGTATTTTGATCCAGAGATAAAGCAATCATAGTTGTTTTACAAAAAAATTTCATAGCAGTTGCCAGATCTCATAATAATCATCCAAAGACTCGGTGACTGAAGGCAATTGTTGAGTCGTTAGAAGACAAAGAAAATTCCTCCAACCTAACGAGACTATGCGATAAAGGGTTTTGGGTTATCGCTAGTTAAAAAGGAATATGCTAAACTGATTAGGAGACATAGTGACTAGTCAAGGAAATATAAAGTGCACATGCTGCAAAAGGTCGCTAAGTGATTTGAAAAAGTAACAACCGAATAGACCTAGGTGAGAAAATTTTAGGGATTTTTGGATTTTCAAAAACAATTAGCCCTAACACCTAGGGTTTTTAGATTGTAAACAAATTTAGACCTCTGGGACTGAAAAATGTTGGAGATCAAATCATGAAAACTCAGAGATAATCTTCAAAGATAAAAATTTCAAAGGAAAACTTATAAAACTTGGAATCCAACCAACAGAATGCTAGGAGTATAAAATTTCCTTACATTAACAATAAAATATTATGTATCTACATATCTACAGAATGCAACATTCATTTTAAAGTGGCCTAACCACTCATTTAGTTTGTTCAATGTATTCTTTCTAATTGTGAAGTTAGAAACTTTGAACTATCTAGGGGTAAAAGCACCCTTTCTATGTGGAGCCAAGAGCTCCATATTAGTCAACATGAGTTGCCAAATGAACTCTAGCAATGCAACCCTTGGTGGCACATAAAATGGAAGAAGATGAGGTGAATGGGGACAACCATAGACTCTAATAATTGTAAATGTTCTTTCATAATAAAAATCTCCCCAATTGTGATTTCGAGTCCACTATTCAACAAATTGACAAGGTCTTAATAATTGCAAAACCTTAACTGACAGTCTAGGCAGATTTAATACCAAGCTCAACAAGATTGGCTATATGATGCAATTGTGAAAAGCACAAAAATCAGACCTGGTTGAAGTAAAATCCAATGCCTTTATCCAAAACTGGACTGGATTAGGTTGACCATTCTACATCATCATAGGCTGAAGGTATTCTAAATGCATGATATTGTAATTATGATACAAAATAAGATGCATTAACAAAGAGTAATGCATAAACCTAGGACATGCCTCATTCTTTCAAATAGACTAAAGACCTTCATGCATCTTACTTATTATATATCCCATGTAGTCATAACCTCTATTTACATGAGGACTCTGTAAATCCATTACCATCATTAGAATATCAGATGAAATTTTGTCTGCACCGCCATCCACCCCCAACAGTTTGCACAATCCATATGCAATATACTTGATATAAAAATTCAAGTCCTTATAGAAGTATGGCGTAGACCCTGGTGTTTTTTCAATGTAATTTTTGTTTTCTCTAGCCACATGAACATGAATATCTCATGCAACTAGGGTTGACTCCCTAACATATCTATTTGCTTGAGCCTACAAATTGATCTCAGTAGGCATTGGGATATTTATACCAAAAGCCTGCATGAACAAATTTCTATCCAAAGTCATAAGGGCTTCATGTTTGAATTGGGTCAAAGTGAACTCTAACAAATCTTCATGTAAACTACTATCACTGTATTCAACCTTACCAGAGAAACCCTTTCTTGGCGGCATTCTAGGGTTTGAGATTCTTTATAATTAGAGTAAAGAAAATACAACACAATTATGATGCTATTTACTATGGACTAATAGAAGCTACAGGATTTCTAATTGCTATTCAGGTGCTAGAACTAATTATGGAATGCATTCAAAGATTTGATCCACATACTAGAGAAATAAAGAAAGAAAACAATGAAGTAGTCATTTGTGTGAATAGAGAATCAATTTTGCATATAATTGATATTATATGTAAAATTAGTTTAGAATAGTCATAACATTGAATGAACATCCATGATATATCTAAGAAATTTTTAGTTAATTAATACTTTTTGTAATTCTATAGAAAATCAAAGCATCAAATTTATATGCCAGCAACAACTCTATCCAACATTGTACTCAATAGGTACACTTTTCGAATAAAAGGATTTTGGTAATTTGTTTATACAACATAGTTATTTTTTGATGTAGTAGCAATGAATAGCTAAATCTGAAATGCCAAAAAAAAAATTAATGGGTGAAAGCGGGTTTTGAAGATAGTTATTACTAAATCTGATTGTATTAAATGACGGATTTTAAGGTCAAGATCATGTACATCCGATATCTGAACTAAGAGCATTGTACTATAATATTTGTAAGAATATACACTTGTACAATGATCCAACATGTTAATTTTAAATGATAAAATACATTCTATATCTTTATTTAAATTAAAACAAAATTGAAAAGTTGTATTGTTTTTTAAATCTTATAATTAAGTTACCAATTTAATAAGTGTATCATATATCATAGAAATTAAGAGTGTCAGGTTTTGCATTAGACGACATCGATATTATAGATAATATTAGCTGAGGAGAGTCAGAACATTTAATGCCCATCTGTGACAAATCTATGAATGTTTTTGTTAATTAATACTCTTTTAAATAGTATAGAAATTAAAATATTTTTATTCAATGCATGGTATTTGATAATTGGATTTATATGGTAGTAACTATTAATTCTGGATTTAGTTGTCACAAAAATTGATTTCAAATATCACAACAAAAACCATGTTAAAGAAAATTCTGATCTAAATGAGATATCAAATAAGTTATGTGTGTTAGAATTTTCAGTTGATGACTTGGATATTATACATAAAATTAACTGACAATAGTGACAAGATTTAAATTACATCCGTAAGAAATCTTATAAAGATTTTGTTATAAAATGATATTAAATACTACTTTGTAAGTCATTCTACTTAAATAATTTCAACCAATTTAGATCAAAACGTAAGGAATACAAATAGAAACTTTTTAAACATTGATCTCTATAAAATAGCTCCACTGTTGTCCAATGCCTTATGCATTGGGTAACACCTTTACTAAAAACTTGTGATACACAAAAAAATACACTGAACTTTGATGACCTTGTCCTTTAAAAATGTTGTCACCCTAAAATGGATTTTATCAAAGGAATTCTATATTCATACTACTTATTTATATTGTTATCTCAAACTTAAAGAATTTATGCTATGCCTAAACCTGATTTAATCTGATTTTGCATCAGACCTGAAGAACATTAACACATAAATAGACAATATCTATGCAATGGATTTTGACAATTCATAACTCAAAGAGAAATACACAAAGGAGAGATATAAATTGTGGATTTGATTCAAATGTTATATCAATATCATGTATACAAAATGGTTTAAAATGCAACAATCAAGATATTTATCTTGAACCAGTAATATTTCTCTTTACAAAAACTTGCCTTATATAGTCTATAGTATCCTAGACTGAAAAAATTTCAGTAAGAATGTCCAAGTTTCGGTCCTTTAAAAATCATCCTGGTAATCCTTTTATAAAAAATAAGGACTGCATACAAGGTTTGGATCTTTCCTACAATAGACAAAAAAGATGTTCATATAAGACAAAGAATGTAAATACAGTACCATTATGTTACAATTTTACAAAATTGATGAGTTAAATGAGCACTCAAAATTTTAACAACAAAGATGTTCAAAACATCTTAGGAGTAGTATCTGTGCTTGCTCTAACTACTTTAAGTTTCTTGCACTGTTTACTTTGCTTTCAAGGGGTTGGGACACAGCCACTTGTTTCTTTCTCTGTAGATGTATCTCCTTCTTTGGCACTTTCTACAAGACATGTCATTTCCCAAGATACAAAAGTATCTTCACTTGGCCAATGAAAAGCTAGAACCTCTTCCCTTTTTGGTAGGAATTTGTCCCAACCAGTAATGACTTGGTGTACCTCAATCCTCACATTAGTGAAGTGTATTCTGCAATCCTGTAGCATTTCAATTATTTGTATAAAGGGAGTATTGTCTTTTGTACCCAAAACAATATCTATTTTACCAATATCTTACCATCAATTTGTTCCAACCACTATTTATTGTCTTTTATAGTTCCATCTACTTTGATAAGACCGGGGAACGCTTAAAAATTGTCCTGAAAGTATCTTACCCTTAATATTTCTGCCTTTCTCTTGAAACCTTTCCTATTTACTTCAAACTAAAAAATGTTTTTAACAAATTTATAAGTATTTGTTAGTTGAATATCCACAATACGCTGATCTTTAATCATTTCAAATAATGACTTCAACCTATTCTCTCTAGAAACCCACTTATCCAAAATTGGATCTATAGTGGCTACTTCTTTCTTAAAAGTGATCAAAATGTCAGACAACTGCTTAGCAATTTTATAAATTTATAATGGTTTTACATTTACAACAAAGTGTAGAATGGTATCCTTTATTCTTTTTTCATATATTTGATTTTGTCTTTGTTCGATGTCTTCATCACCAATGGAAGGGGGAAGAGGGGAAAGTGGCTATTCAATAATAGGACTTGAAGATGAAGGCCCAGTAGGTGAAGAAGAAATTTTCAATTGCCCCGATGCTTGAATTGGGCCTTGTTCACCCAACCTCTTCTTTAAGTCTATAATTAATTTATCCTTCTCATATACTCCATGTCTTTATTCCCCATAAGCCTTTAGTATTGTTTCCAACCTTATTGTGAGCTCCTCCTTTTCCTTGGCTTCCTTTTCTGCTATCCTCGCTATGAGCTGGGATGTTACTACCACCATACCCAATGCCTCAACTATAGAAGTGTCAATGACCCTTTTGAATATGAGGCTACTAGTGAGATCACCTATAGTAATCCACTTTCCTTTGTTTTTTCCATTCTTCTTTAAAGACCACATGACCAAGGCTTGATGTTCATTAATGAAAGAGACTCCCTTAATGGTCTGTTCTGCCTCCTCCTTGTTCTTGTGCATAGGTGTGGTCTATTTCTTGACTGCATCTAGGACCACTACATCAGCTATATCCAATTCTGGGAGGATAAGCACTCCCAAGTTTCTCACCAGATCTCTCCCTTGTTCTAGAGTGATTGTCTCAAACCTTTCTACCATCTCCTTCCTTACTTTAGTTTCTATGATCTTGAGGTCCTTGTCTAGATTTTCCTCATGCCTTTTCTCACATGTTTCTTCAAACTGATTCATGTTTAACCTCCCTAAACATTACACAAAGGCCCTAGCCTTTACAAAGGCATCATCAGCTAAAAACTCATCACATTGTTGTTTTATTATTGGGTCTAGCTCTATTCTTTCCATCTATCCCACTGTTATGTCTAACTCAGGTTCTTTTGGTGGCTCTAGCACCCCTTCATTTATCTCATCATAGGTAATAAAAATCTAACCTAGAGATCCCAACTATTGTACCTAGTTTGTGACCTCTTCATCATCCATGATATTCAGAGGTGATTGGGATGGAGAATAATCATCTTCAAAAGGTTCAGGCCTCTCTTCTAGCTTTTATTTCTTTGGAGGAGGTGGGGAATCAAGAACATCCTTAGGTTTTTGAGCCTAAGATGAGTTTGGAAACTCTACAACTTCTTTATGCTTTTCCACCTATTATGATGTAAAAGGGATATCCTCTTTTTTCTTTCTTGGTTTTTTACTGTCAGGTTCTGGAACTACCACATTGTAACTAGTTCTCTTTTGTACCATATATTTGCCCAGTAGCAATACCTTTGCAAATGTAGTTTTGTTCAATATTGATTGAGCCTTCTCTGGGTTCTCATTCATGGCTTTCTCCTTTTTCTCATTTAGGGTTTGATAAATATCTTGAAAACAATCCATGAGAGTGTCTATCTTCTTCCCCATAGGATTGATGCTCTTTAGTGGATTATACCCTTCGTCAAATTGTTGGACAAAATTCAAAGTCTTCTTGTATACCAACCATTTTTCCTTTCTGATCTCTTGGTCATGTATATCAAGGATATTTCTAATGATATCCCCAGGAAAGTTTAAAATGTGATGTATAAATGAACACTTGACCTTCTTTTTGAACATTCATTATAAAAACCCTCCGGGTCTGCTGTCTTAGCAATTATAGTAGCCATATGATACGGTGCTAGGATTTGATCCATATGAAGCCATCCACCTTTTGTAATTATAAATTGATGGGCCATCATAACATTTAGGAATAGATTTCCTCTACCTTTATTTGTAAGGGTGTTCTTTTCAATCTCCCCCAATTGTCTAATGAATTCTGCAATACCAATCTTGACGGGTATTAGATATGGCAATATGAATGGTGCCCCCCTAAAACCAAATAATCTAATAATAGTAGAAACAGAATAAAAGATGAAATCCCCCCAATTATGTATAATTTTATTGTCCTTGGTGAATTGTTTTGGCCTCACAAGTTCAACCAATGCGTTTGGGATTCTTAGGCTTTCATGGAAAAACAATAGCCTTAATCTAGCTGCAAAGCATCTATCAAAATTAATGAAACTACTATCCTTCTTGTCCCATGTCATGCTGAGGTTCCATAATTGGACTGGCATGTCTTCACCATCCTCTATTTTAACAGATCCATCTCCTTCTCAAAATAAGTAGCACCCTTAAACAAGAACATATACATCATGAAAGAGTACCAACAAAATGGCTTATCAACATTGTTTTTCTAGATTCCTACCAATCCATTATGAATTAAGTCATCAATGCAAGGGGAAAATTCAAATGTATCTGACAAGTATGGATCCAAAATTTGGACCATCATATACATCAAATGTACTGGCATTCTCTCTTCAACATCTTCCCCAAAAATTTTACATAGTGACCAATATGCACCTCTTGCTCTCAAGTCAAAATAATCTATTTTGAAGGGCTCCTGTGTACTTGGTCCCATGATAATCATTTCCCCA
The DNA here is from genome assembly GCA_027943335.1 of Chamaecyparis obtusa. Lineage (NCBI taxonomy): Eukaryota > Viridiplantae > Streptophyta > Pinopsida > Cupressales > Cupressaceae > Chamaecyparis > Chamaecyparis obtusa. The sequence continues at coordinate 539,662 of BSBK01000873.1, forward strand.
ATCTTGTCACAAACTTCCTTTACAGGACCATTTCTAAGATAATTCCTCTCTGCATCATACACTTGCTTCAACTCCTCAAAATCAATTTGTTCTAGGTCATTAGAGGGTTCACTTAGCTTAAAAACCATCCTAATTTCTTCAGGAGAGAATTTCATTAATTGGTTTCCTCTACCATCCCTAATTTCCTTAGTAATCGGGTCATATTTCTTTGCAACTTGAATCATCAGATCTACATCTATGAAAATTCCAGGCACCACAAGCTTTCCTAGGTTAAATTATTGGCAAGTTGACTATACTAATGTATATGACTTAATATAGTGTTGTCATTATGGCAACAAAGTCATATATCAGTTTGGAGTCAGCACACTTAATGAGAAGATTAGAGATCAGCTAAGTGTTGAAGATTAGATAGCATACAGAGTACTAGAGACTCAAAGCATCAGCGCACGTGTTTGTGACCAAGTTTTCATATGCTCCCTAGAAGTTAAGTTTTTTAGACTATATTCATGCTTAGTCTATGAGTGCATAATCAATTATGCAAGTATGAGGAAGATATAGATAATTGAAGTTACACAGCTAGTGTGTGCTAGTGAAGAATAGAGTAAGCAACCGAGTGTTATCATTTTGAGTTGTGGTTATAATCTAATGATGAAAAGGCTATGTGCCCATTGTAATTAGGTTTCCAACGTGTATATATGTTTTTTTGTAAACATGCTTGAGCCAATTCAATTAGAAGCATTGTATGTAATATGTTTAAGGGCCAACCTAGTTGTTTATTTTGTATGCACATATAAATATGAGATGCACCCATTGTAATTAGCATGGAGGTTGATATAGAGTTGTGTTAAGCAGAGAAGAAGTATGTGAAGAGTCTATAATATGTATTAGAGATTTGCAAGAGGTTAAAGCATCAGTGCATCAAAGGAACTAATCTAACAAGATGTGTCCTAGTGATAGTTCATCCAGCAGATATAGTGTGTATCTGAGATAAGAAGGTTGTAGTCTTCACCACTTGAGTAGTGAGCTCTAGGAAAGTGCATCCACTCCTCTAACAATGACTATTGTAAAAGACTCTGTTATCATTGTTCAAATTTTCTTTCAGCTCCTCTCAAATATTTCTGGGAAGTATTCAAGTGTCAACCTATTGGAAGTCTTTCATGAAAAATTCTTATGTTTGCGAAACCCTAGTTTCAAAACCAAAAGTCCTGTTATAATTTCTCATTACTTTTTGGACTTACTAACCGCTCAAATAAGGATGTGCTTTTATTTGACCCCTTTTCCTTTCACTTTATGTGTCAAGCGGTTAGGTTTCTTTTTCGGCTTTACCCCTTTTAGACATTAACCTTTTCTTCAAAGCCTAGGCTTTGAGTTAATATTCCAAAGATTAAAACTTTTCAAATGAGTGGTTGTCGTTGCACTGTAAAAATCTTGGTTGTCAGATTCTCTGACATGCAAAATAGCGACATAGCGCCAACTGTCCTAGGCAGGCCCGATTGGAGGAAGAGTATGCAGCTTTTAAAAGATAGAAAAGATCTACGGTGGTCATTATACGATTGGCCCAAGATGCACGCATGTTAAATCTGTGGTATAGTAACAATCGTCAGATCTCCTTTATTTGAGATAGTGCTCGGTGGGTCCTGACAGTGCCAGGTCATTGCAAGTTGTTTGTTTCTCATTGGTTCTCACATGATGATGGGGTGGCTGACAAGGTTTTTCTTTTTTTTTTTTTTTAAATAAGGTAGTAAAGAATACTCAGAGGGGCCCACTTTATATACATGTGGTGTAATATGATTTGATGAAAAGTGCATAATGTGTTGTAATGGGGCCTAAGTTATTTTCAAAGGCTAAAATGTGGAAAGATCTTACGGTCATCGTTAAACTGATAAGAAAAGATGCATATCTTTTAACATTGTGGTATAGCAATGACCATCGATCTTGCGTTAAGGATGTAAATTATTCAGTGGGTCCTCGGTTGTCAGAGTTTCAATCAATGTGTTTCCTCCTAATTGGCCCGTGATGTTGATGATGAGATGTGACTGCTAGGTGTTCCTGACACCACATATGACATATGTTTTTCTGACTTATTGCCCTTCATCCAAGGTGTCCAATTTTGATTGGTTGAAGGATTTTTAATGAATAATCAGGCCTTGTTTTTAGAAATGATTAACATGCTGCAAGATCTCACGGCTTTCATAATACTATTGGGATAAGGTGTGCATCTTTTATCTTTGTGATATAGCGATAGCCATTGATTTAGATAAAGAGACAAAGACTATTTGGTGGGACCGGAAATTAGCCTAAGGAAAGTGATTGTCCGATCAAAGATACATCGACGGTTGTCGTTATATCTTGAAATGGTTTTTCTGACAGTTTTGGGCTAGCGCTTTAGTGACATGGTGACACCTGGCTTGTTCAGACGATGGTTAGGTTAAGTCATTTCTTTTCTCAATATGCCAAATTTTGAAATGTTCTCATTGGTCAAGAACTATCTTAGGGAAAAGTATTGAAGGGTTCTGCTATCAAGTTTCTCAGTCATCCGATGCGCCAAAATAGAAACGATATCAATGGCTAGAATTTGAATTTTGTTCTAAGATATTTCTCATGTCTTGCAAATGTGAAGACTGCCAACCTTCAATAATGGGGAAGTTAATTTTCTACGTGCGGATGAATTGCAAGCAGTTGGTGAAAGTTATGTATCAAATTCTAATCATTGTTTCCCTTCACTACTCTCACAAGTTTCTTTGGCGATAAATTTTCTGCAAGAAGCATTTTTTAAGTGAAAGATTTCTTAGGTGCCTGGTAGGTCTTTTCCAATTTCAAACTTGTTTGAATCTTTGTGACAAAGCTGTAAGAAAAACTTTCTATCATAATTTGATAAGGTTTAGGGTTTTCTTCATATTTCATATTTGTAGTAAGAAAACCTAGTTTCAGAATGCCACCAAAGAGGAATTTATCTAGACAAATAGAGTATAGTAAAAGGGGGATTTTTGAGGATTTGATGTAATTTCTCCCACATTCTGATAATGGGCCACAAAGAGTAAAAGAGCTCACTCTGAGACACCCTAGAGATTCAGTTGCAGAGGGTCTCTATGACAGAGGGAATTGGATGAGAGATGCTAAGGTGGGTGACAAGCACAATGGTCTCATTCTTTTTAGATTGGCATATTCACAAAGGAATGCTTGTGCACCCCTGAGTAATGTGTGGCAGTTTGATATTGGGAAGTTGGTGTGCCCCAGGGTTTTCATGGATCATGAATTATTAATACAAATTGCCAAGTGCTATGATCCTGTGACAAGATGTGTCAAGGATATAAATGGAAGGGACCTGATCAGCATTATCGAGGATGAGATTACGCAAATTATCTCACTCAATGAACCATCTGTGGGGTTGGAGAAGATAGATTTCACAGAGTTTACTGAGATTTATGAAGCACAGAAGGATTATCTAAGGGAAGGGCCTTTAAGGAAATATTTTGATCAGATAGGATCAATGTGTGCTATCAGTCCAAGCACACCGGAGCCCATCAGATTAGATCTATTCAGCAAGAAGGCACAAGAAGTTTATAAATCTCTATCCTTGATCCTAGGGCATGATGAGAAGACTCATATGCTAGTACCTTATATGTTCATAATGGTGTAGTCATTGCACCCCCAACTAATGCTTATTTTTTACTTTGCTTCTCATTTGGCTAAAATAATTCATGAAGGATTAATAGGGATCAAGAATATGAAGGTCTCTAGACCATTTGGGTGGTACTCGATGCTTATGCACATGTTTTTGTATAAGGGTGAGAAGTTTATTAGCACAACGGTGAACATAGAGAAGGAAAGATATGGAGAGACTCTCCCAATGCAGTTATGGACTATAGCTTTGTCATGGGACAGAACTGATGCTAGCTACATTGCTTTTGATAGAGATTTTGCATCAAGGCTTAGGTATCTTCTATTTTTTGATAACCCAAGGGTCCCAAGAGAGTTATTGAGATTGATTAGGCCGATGGACTACTGCCAGGACATTACCATTGTCCACAATTTTGGAGATATAATTTTGTATCCAGTCTCCACAATATACAGAGTTTATGGTAGCAAGGTGGCACCTCATATTTTACCATATTAGGTCCCTTTGAAACTAGGATATGCTGAGATCCTAAGACAGATTGGAAATTTACTAAAAACCACACTCACTGGCAAGGGTAGAGGAACTTTCTTTCCTGATGTAACTCTAGCACATTAGTATGTAATTACGAAGGGAAGATGGGTGCACTTGCATAAGGTTCTGCAATCTTATTGAGCATCAATTTAATTTTCTAGAGGATATAATAAGAAATGAGTTTGACCTTCAAGCTCAGGAGATTAAGAAAGAGAAGTGGGTGATCTATAGTAAATCTATATATTTTATTCATAATTTTGATAAAACTTATGACCCATTGATTATTTTTGAACCATGGGCTAGAAAACTTAATTCCCTTATGGAAAATTTTGAAGGACTCATGAGTGCTTTAAATGAGAAAAGGGCATCTATGAGTAAGACAGATCTAGAGAAGGCTAGGCAAATCCTGAACCAGCCAAAATACATGAAGTTGACCCCCAGGGGAGTTTACACAATGCAAAAAAAGAGTGGATGTACTATTTTTCTATCTTCACAGCAAAGGAGTGATGATGTCCCTTCCACTTCAAGAGGGAAGAGGCCAATTGATGACCTAGCAGTGCAGGCACCTTCCCCAAAAAGACAAAAATAAGAAGAAAGACCGGCAGACGAGATCTACTCTACTTCTCAATCCCCTATCTAGTTAGATGAGCATGGGGTGGCGGAGCAGCTTGTACAGTTAAGGAGTGAGGGAAGCTTTTTTGTTTCTAATGACGATTTGTAGGAGGGAATGCTAGAGGCACCTAAAGAGGTTGCCATGGATCTCACAGTAGAATAGTTTGAGGGTAAAAAAATAGACCCAATTCTAAAATAGGCAAGGGACTCTTTCCTTGCCGATGATGATTTTGTTAAGACTAGGGCCTTCTCATAGTTCTTATGGAGAATGAAAACCAATTAGTTTAAAGAGATTTGTGAGAAGAACAAGGAAGAATCCCCTGATAAAGACATGAAAGAGATAGAGGAGGAGACCAAGGCACAAATGGCCAGATAATTTAAGAAAATTACTCCAGAAGAAGGGAGGGCCATGATTCATATAGCAGGGATTCTGATCCTACCAGAATGGGACATTGTTGATGCAATTTTTTTTGACTAGGTAAGGAAGAGCAAAGTGAAAACCCTAGTTACAGTAGAACAGGCCAAGCAAGCAGCTAGCGGGATTGCTTTTTCTGAAGATCATGCTGCTTTGGCAATGTGGTCTCTAGATAAAGATAAAAATAAAGGGAAGAGGGGTGATTTCTCTATAGGATATATAGGGAGCCTAATGGTTCAGAGAGTAGGAGAAACATTTGGTGTAGAGGCATCAAACTTAATTCTTGAGACTGCCAAGTTCAATGTTAGTGTGGCAGAGAAGGATGCCAAAGAAAAGGAAGAGCTTAGGCTCAAACTTGAGATGGTCCACAAATCTTATAATGAGCTCAAAGTTGAGATAATTCAAAAGGACAAATTGATTATCCAATTATCAGGGCCATAGGATCAAAGATCTCCTCAGTTAACAATTTCTGATAAGCCTGCAGTGGCTTCATCTTCAAGCCCAATAATTGAATTTTCCACCCTCACCACTCCCAGAAATAGATATGGATGCAAGGGTTGCTTGGGAGAAGCTGAAATTGATAGAAGAAACAAATAAATTGAGGGAAATAAGAACATGGTTGGAAAAGGAAAAGGATGAGAATGAAAAGGCTACAGCTTTAGTAAATCAGAAATATGAATAAAAAATAGTAGGGGAAATCATGGAATTTGCAGTTGATTTAAAGCCTTCTATTATGCATAGCCATATTGATAAATTGATTTCCTTGCTTAAGGTTTTAAATAAGGAGAGAGATGAATTGGCTCCAATTTTGAAGAAATGGATTGAAAGGTCTCTAAATGTGAAGCTATTCCGCATGTTATCCAAAGGACAGGAGAATCCAGACCTCTTGATAAAACCATTGCATCAAACTGTGAAGAAAATGGTGCAGTTTAACATTTTTATGGATGGCTTTACCAGAAGATCAAATATGCTGAAAGATGAATTAATTCTTTCAAACTATGAACTGGTGCCTCCCATTTTCATAGATAAGGGAAAATTCAAAGAGGCTTATCAATGGAGGGAGGAGTTAGATGGACTTCTCACAGAGAAAATAACAAATGTTTTGAGTGATAGATTTTCTTTTAGTGGCACTATTAAAATGTTAATAAATGCCAAGTCAATGTTTGACACTATCCAGCGGAAAATCACTCAAATTGTGAGTGAGTGGGAACAGTTGTTACTCAAGCAGGATGAATTTGTCAGGTTTGAGTTCCCAAGTGAAGAGGTGTATAATAAATGGAGATATCAGTACATACCAGCTGTAGAGAGTGATGACACACCACTAGCTTCAAAAAGTAGATCAGAGTAGTTAATTTTGGGTCATAGAGGTGGTTGAGATATGAGGAAGTATTCATTGAAGAATGGATAGCAAATATTGCAAATCAGATTTGTTAACAGCAAGCCAAGGATAGCATTTAAGACATGAAGCAGGTTGGCTCAACTGCAATCTCCTTGCCAACTTGACCAAATGTATTTATTGTGAATTTTGTAGTTTTAAAGTTTTAGGGTTGATATTTTGTAAACCCTAGAATGACCGAAAGCTTAATGCATCTCCTTGTATATAAAAGGATTTCCCACAGTCATTTTGGGCATTGAGAGTTTAGGTGTTAAAAGGAAGAAAAAAGTTCTAAAAACCCTAACCCTCAGTTGAGGATTGTAAGCTTTGTACTTTTATCAAAGATAATATAAAGAAGAGACATGGGTTGCTGCCATGTTTTGCAAGCTTGTTACTCAGGATGTTCTTGTGTTCAAAGGGTGAAAGGTTATACTTAGCATAAAATTTCAAATCTCTTCCTCTCCTTTGTTTTATTTTATGAATCTGTAAATCTATCATAGGTTTCTGTGAATATATTCAGGCTTTGGGTTTCCAGCCAAGTGTTAGATTAAAATTACTTAAAGTTGAATATATGTTCATAAAGTTCATATGAAGGATTCTCATAAGTAGGGAAGATTTGAGATATTTGTGTTTATGCTCAAAGACCATCTTATTTACATACAGCTTTGTACCCATCTTCTTTCTTGATATTTCACCCAATGAATAAGGCACTGGCCCATAATTTCTTATTTTGCATCTTGTATAAAATGATTGGAATCTTGTAATCTTGAAATCTTTAAATCATTACCAGTTTTTACCTTTCATTTACTTTTATGTGTTGTCCTACCCAGTGATGGAGGATCAATGAACAATAGGTTCTTGTTTAGTATTCTCTCACTATTTTTATCTGTTGAAGGATCCAATAAAGAAACAAGGGGCAGAGTTAAGACTATCAGTTAAGAGTTAAATACTATTGGATTAGGTGTACCCGCCTTGGTTTCACAGAGCCAGAAGTAGAAGAGGGACTATCCATCCCTATAGTTGGTCCAGTTGCCTATAGATTTCCCACATTTGGAACTAACCAGTCCTTAATATCCATCATAGGCATATTTGCAGCCCTAGTTGGCATAAGCATTTTCAAACACCAACAAGATGGTGACTCTACTGGGGACTAGAGATTAAAGCCAAGAGTAAATAGAATAGGTTTCAAGTTGAGCTGGACTCCTGACCTGTCTATTTTGGATCAGTCAGTATCTCTGGCATTGTATATCAGTATAGATAATGTGGGTACAAGTTGAGCTTAGACTCCTGGCCGGCTTATCATTTGACCAGTGGACTTCATTGAAGAGTACTAGAGTAAATATTAAGTTTTTGAATTATCTCACACTCCGTGAGTGGTGACTCTAAACATATTTGTGACTAGTGCTTTATAAAATATAGCAGTATGAGTTTCAAAAATACAAGATCATATAGTAGGGAACACCTTAAAAAAAGTCTGCAGGGTGGGCTTCCTATTACATCTAGAAGAAACCAAGGTAAGAAGGAGAAAGATACTAGTGATATATCCATGACTTGGAGGCAGAGAGGAAATCCTAGATGACATAATATTCCTCCTCCTAGTCAAGAAGGAAATGCCTTGGAATATGAGGAGGTAATTGATTTAGGACTTAACCAGTATGAGGATTATTACTCCCCCACAGACAAGGAGGGTGACGGAAGATCCCAGAATAGGAAACTAAATCTAAATAGGTAGCATGGAAGGGAAGGAAGGTCTAGAAGTAAAAGTAGAAGTGGTCAGGACCTTTTTCCCCCTTTCATCCTTGGTTCTTCATTACCACAAGGCCTTCAAGAATCTCAGGATCAGCAAGAAAATCCTCAAGCACAACAGAATGAATCTGAAATGACTCTACCTGATTCTGAAGAAATATTTGGGGAGGTATATGAATTAGAAAGAAAGATTCATGAAAAAATAGCCATCAGAGAAAAAGGGGATAGGGACAAGGAAAAAAGGATCAGGGAAGCTATGATAAGAGCTGAGCAGTTAAAAAGATAACTATTAAACTTAGAGGCTATAAAGTACATTCCCATCCCTGAACAGACAAATGAGCAGCCTGTTGTTTACAAGACTTTTGAAACAGGGTTTCCAAAGGATAAAGGGAAACAAAAAGAAAAGGGAATTTCTATTGAAGAGCCTATAAATCCCAAAGGAAATGTTGACCAATCTTTGAGGTTGGAGGCAGATTTGGAAAAGGCCAAAAGAGAGCAACAACTGTTAGCTAAAAAACTTGAAAAGGCAGAATTAGAAGCTGCAACATTAGAAATGAAAAAGAAAATTGATTTTCTTAAAAGGTCTGTAGGACCTAAAGATTTTGGCATTTCAAATGTGACACAAGGAGCAGATGTTATAAACATAACTAATCAGATGGGAGGCATTCCCCCACTAGGAGGATTCAATGTTTCTTCCACTACAAATGCTAATGCATCCACATCCTAGGGTGCTGGTTTTCCAAATTTAGGGATTATACATGAAAGGTGCAAATAGTTGGTTTTCAATGGCATTCCTGGTTATCCCAACCCCATCCCAGAAGAAATTAGAAAGAAGCTCCCTAATTTTACAGGAAGCAATGTTGTAACTTGTGAAGAACATTTAAAAAAATTCATTGATGTAATTTATGACTACAATATTGTACCAGATGATGTTATCATGAAATTGTTTGTGCAGTCTTTAACAGAAGATTCAAGAGACTGGTTTAGAGCTTTGCCTCATGGTAGCATAGGTTCATGGAATCAGCTTAGGCATTGTTTCAAAGAGCAATATGGTGATAAAACACATGAAGGTTTTATGCTGAATGAATTCAATAACATAAAAAAGGATTTCAATGAAGATGTTGTTGAATTTAATGTTAGATTTCAAAAAGCCATGCACAAACTATTGCAAGTCATTAGATTGGATGACAGGGTATGCCTTGTCACATATTTAAATGCCTTTGACTCAAAAATGGGTTACTTATTGAGAGACAAAAACCCAAGGAGTCTTGTTGAAGCCTAGAAGTTAGTTGTGAATATAGAGAGTAATCGGAGAATCTCAGGGAAGTTGGGAAGGAGAGAAGATAACAGGTCACCTTTGTTAAATAGAAAGGATCAAGGAAAGCCCCAAGGTGTCAAACCAAAGGATGAGGAAAGCTTGAAAAAAATTCTTAAAGCAATCAAGGATCTGAAGCCTGGTGAAAATAGAAGTAACAAAGCTGTAGGAGGAGACAAGCCTCCCTTCAACAATTTTAATAAATTGCCAAGGATGCAGAACTTTCCTTACAATACTCAATGGAAGGATGGGAAACCTTTTAGCCCAAACAAAGGGGATAGGCCAAATAATAGGACCCCTAACCCATTACAAAGAAATTCAATGAATGTAGTGGAAGATGTCCCATGGTGCATTGCTTGTCAATCACCACATGGCTCTGATTATTGTGCCATATCCCAAAACGTATCTCCTCAGGAAGAACAGGAATGCACCGAGGAACAGCCTTATGATGATCAAGGATGTGGCATGATTTCTTCTCATGTTTTGAGTGAAATAGATTCTGCTGAGGAAGATGAAAATTAGGATGCCTCATTTTCCCAAGCTAGAAATGAATCGTACTATCAGCAAGTCTTTTCAAATAATGAAGATAGTGAGCCAGACAACATTCAATACAATGTTAAAAAAAATGACTCAGCAACTACCTTGAGAAGACCTTCTGATGAGGAGATCACTTTGATAATAGCTAACTTGGTTACTCAGGCAAGGGAAAATTATAATTTAATAAATAGAGTTGTGGGTGATTTAGATCCCAAGCCTGTTGGCATTTTTATAAGGAAAACATCACAAGAGAAGATCAAGGATTTTCCTCATACTGATAAGATCAAGGTAAAGAAGAATGTTAAACCCAATGTTGTGTATAAAGTAAAAACAAGGCCAGCAGCTAAGGTATCACCAAGTATACAAAACAAGGATAAAGCTCAAGTTGATACACCTGTAGAGGTACCCATCCAAGAAATTGATAAAATGATTGAGGATCTAAAGTCAGAAGTAGCCGATTCAAAATATGTTCCAGTTGATATGAATAAATTACTATCTCAAATCAGTGTCAAAGTTCCATTATTGGAGATGATGAGAATAGATGAACATAAGAAGAATGCCTTAAAATGGGTACAGAGCATAGTACATGCTGATCCTCAAAGAATAGGAGGAACTAAAAAACAAGTAGCAGTGGTAAATGATGAAGATGAAAACTATAGTAAGGAGAACATTTATGAAATCCCTCAGATCTACTTAGACACAAATGTTGTCAATACCACAGCAGGAACAATTGATCACTTCTTCTTGACTTTACAAATAAATGGGAGGTTGCTAAAAAATTGCATGATTGACTCTGGAGCATCAAATACTGTTATGCCGACTGAGATCATGAAGTCTTTAGGATTGAAAGTAGATTTTCCCCATGGTAGATGCCAGGCAATGGATTCAAGAGAAGTGCCAGTTGTTGGTACCATTAAAGCCTTGCCTTATAGGTTGGCTGCTTATCCCAATAAATTATTGACTATGAGTGTTTTAGTAGTGGATATTCCTCCCCAGTATGGGATGCTACTATCAAGAAAATGGAGTGCATCTATGGGGGGAAGCATACAATGTGACCTATCATTTTCCACTTTCAATTTTGAGGGGGAGAGTGTCAAGGTTACTAGAGAATCCAGAACTCCACACATGATTGAAGAAGAGGAGCCGGACAACATGAATTGTTTCCTTGATACTGAAATCAATGCCTTCAAGGTCCAAGACAAGGAAGAAGATGAAGGTGTTGACCCTACCTATAGATCAGAAAATCAAGAAGGATGGATTGATCTAGATAGTCTTTGGACTATGTATTTTGATGGAGCAAGTAGCAAGGAAGGATCTGGAGCTAGAATATTGCTCATATCTCCTAATGGTAAAACTTTCAAGTACTCATTTTCCTTATTGTTTGCTTGCACAAATAATGTTGCAGATTATGAAGCTCTATTAATTGGTCTGAGATTGGCGTCAAGGCATGGTATAAGATGTTTGAAAGTGGTGGGTGACTCTAAATTGGTTATATCCCAAATAAGATCAAAGTATGCTTCCAAAAACCAGAGATTAAGGCAATATAGAAATGTTGTATGGGATGAGATTGAATGTTTTAATGCTTTCAATATCTGCTAGATGGAGAGAAGTTATAATAGGATGGCATATCTATTAGCTAATATAGCCCTTAAACTAGAAGATGTTACTTTTGTAGATGTGTCTAATATTGAGGTACAAGCTAGGCCCTCCATTCCTGATAATCTGGATAATTGGCAAGTCTTTTCTGACAACCAGGACATATTAAGATTCCTCCATTGTGAGTCTCACTTTGGTGACAAAGAGATGGATTTCAGCTCTTATGTTAATAGAGTAAATGGTAAGGATGTTATTTTTGGGAAGGAAGTGCTACAGCTGAAATCAAGCAGAGTTCCTAGAGGATTGGTTGCTCTTGAAAGAGAATTTGACAACAAGGATAAAACTTTCCTTGCTAGTATTAGTAAAACTAATGAGCTAGAGGAGATAAATTTGGGCACAAAGATAGCCCCTAAGAAAGTCTATATAGGCAGGTCTTTATCCCCAAGAATTAGAAAAAAATTGATTGATCTCCTCAGGAGATTTAGGCATGTTTTTGCCTAGTCTTATGAAGATCTTAAAGCCTACAGGGAAGACCTTTTTCAGCATGAGATTCCCCTCAAAGAAGGCACAAAACCTTTTAGACAGAAATTGAGATCTGTTAACCCTACTTTGGCACCCAAAATGTAGAGTGAACTCAAGAAGATGATAGATGCTGGAATAATTGAACCTATTAGGCATTCTACTTGGGTTTCAAATCTGGTGCCAGTTAGAAAGAAAAATGGTGATATCAGGTTATGTGTGGATTTTAGGAATCTCAACATAAATTCTTTGAAAGATAATTATGGATTACCAAACATGGAGAATATGTTGCAAAAGGTCACTGGGTCAGAATTGATGTCCATGATGGATGGCTTTTCTGGTTACAATCAAGTCATGGTCAAAGACACAGAGCAATTCAAGACTGCATTTACAACTCCATGGGGAGCATATGTTTATGTAAGAATGCCTTTTGGATTGACAAATGCTGGTGCCACTTTTCAAAGAGCCATGGATGTAGCCTTTGTAGATTTTATTGACAGATTCATGGTGGTTTATCAGGATGATTTGACAGCTTTCTCAGCAAAGGAAGAACAACATTGACAACACCTTGAAAAGATTTTTATCAGAGAATTAGAGTATGGAGTATCTCTAAATCCAAAAAAATGTTCTTTTGGTGTGACAGAGGGAAAGTTGCTTGGGGACATTGTTTCAAAGGATGGTGTCAGGATAGATCCTGAAAGAGTTGAAGCAATAGACAAACTAACTCTACGAAAGAATATAAAGGGAATTCAATCCTTTCTAGGAAAAGTTAACTTTTTAAGGAGATTTATAACTAACTTTGCAGAGATTAGTATTCCTATATCAAGGATGTTAAAGAAAGGAGAAAAGGTGGAATGGAATACTGAAGCAGATCAAGCTTTCAATGACATTAAAAAGGCCATAAAACATGCCCCAGTTTTAAAGACACCAGATTATAGCAAGCCAATGCAAATTTTCTCTTTTGCATCTGCTCACACTATTGCTGCAATGCTATTACAAAAAAATGTTGAGGGTTTTGAACAGCCCATTTCCTTTCAGCAAAACTTTGCAGGCAGCAGAATTGAATTATGATATTATTGAAAAACAAGATTATGCCTTGGTCAAGGCTATCAAGACATTTAGATGTTATTTGGTAGGGGCTACTATGGTTGCTTATGTACCAAGTGCTATTTTCAAGGATATCTTGGTCCAACAGGAAGTCTCAGGAAGGAGATGTAGGTGGATCAATAGGATTCAAGAGTTTAACATTGATATCCACATTACAAAATTGGTAAGAGGATTAGGCCTAGCAAAATTGATGGCCCAGAGTAATCTAAATGCAAACCAAATAAATATGTTGGAAGAGGATCAGAGACCTTATATATGCAACATGGACTGTTGTGAATGGTACAAAGATGTTGTCCAATATTTACAAAAGATGATCTTACCCCCTGAGATGGATGATAATAAGAAGAGAACTATTAGACTCCAATCAATAAGATATGCAATTATAAAGGGTGATCTCTAGTGGAGGAGTAATGAAGGTGTTTTACTCAGGTGTGTAGATCAAGAAAGGGCTGAACTTCTGATGAAAGATATGCACAGTGGACTTTGTGGGGGACATTATATGGCTAAAACTACAGCTCACAAAATCATTAGGACAGGTTTTTGGTGGCCTATACTTTTCAAGGATGCCCATCAGTTTGTCAAGAAATGTGATCCTTGCCAAAGATTTGCAGGAAAGTTAAAATTTAGTGGAAATTTTCCACTCAAACCTATTTCGGTTCAAGCTCCTTTCCAGAAATGGGGTATAGATTTCATTGGAGAAATTCCTAGTAAGTCCAGTGGTGGACATTCTTATATCCTGGTGGCAATTGACTATTTCACTAAATGGGTTGAGGCAATCCCTACAAGATGGGAAACTAGTAAAGTAGTGACAAATTTTATGATGCAAAATATTTTGACAAGGTTTGGTTACCCAGAAACTGTGGTGGTTGATAATGCATTATGTTTTAGATCAAAGGAGTTTGTTGATTTTTGCAGACATAATGGTATTAGAGTTTCATACTCATCTGCTCATCACCCACAAGGCAATGGTTAGGCAGAATCTAGCAATAAAAGTCTGATTAAAATCCTGAAAAGAGTCTTGGATCAAAATAAAAAGGCTTGGAATTCTAAGTTGCTACAAGCCTTATGGGCTGACAGGGTTACAATCAAGAAAGCAATAGGATGTGCCCCTTTTGACTTGGTGTATGGGATTAATGCTAGATTGCCTCAAAATAATTTGTTACAAATGTACCAGTTCATCCAAACTTATGATGATGATGTAGAAGAAGACATGACAATCAGAATAAATGACTTGATTCAACTAAATGAGTTAAGGGTTGATGCACATAATAAAAATGAAAAGTTGCAGGCCAAGTGTAAATTCTTATATGACAAAAAGACTACTCAAAAATCTTTCACAGAAGGAGATATGGTTTTGATGTGGAATGCAAGGCTTGAAGCCAAGGGCAAGCATGGCAAGTTTGACCCCATTTGGTTAGGACCTTTTATTATTGAAGGGAAATGGGGAGAAAATTCTTATTTTCTAAAAAATTTTGTGGGTGAACTCCTTGAATTACCTGTTCAGGGTAAATTTTTAAAGTTTTGTTTTTCCTAAAGTTGGGCGATCCCTGTGCAGGTCTGGTTGTAAATTTTTGTACATTTTCCTATTTTTCTGGTCAAAGTTTTGTTCTGGTCTATTGTACCAGAAGATTCTGGTTTCTCAATGTACCTACAGGAGATACATGTCCCCAATCAGAGCCACTATTATCACTGTTCAAATTTTCTTTTAGCTCCTCTCAAATATTTCTGGGAAGTATTCAAGTGTCAACCTATTGGAAGTCTTTCATGAAAAATTCTTATGTTTGCGAAACCCTAGTTTCAAAACCAAAAGTCCTATTATAATTTCTTGTTACTTTTTAGACTTACTAACTGCTCAAATAAGCATGTGCTTTTATTTGACCCCTTTGCCTTTCACTTTATGTGTCAAGTGGTTAGGTTTCCTTTTCGGCTTTACCCCTTTTAGACATTAACCTTTTCTTCAAAGCCTAGGTTTCGAGTTAATATTCCAAAGATTAAAAATTTTCAAATGAGTGGTTGTTGTTGCACCATAAAAATCCCAGTTGTCAGATTCTCTAACATGCGAAATAGCAACACAGTACCACCTATCCTAGGCGGGCTCGATTGGAGGAAGAGTATGTGTATTTTAAAAGATAGAAAAGATCTACGGTGGTTGTTATACCATTGGCCCAAGATGCACGCCTGTTAACTCTGCAGTATAGCGACAACCGTCAAATCTCCTTTATTTGAGATAGTGCTCGATGGGTCCTGACAGTGCCAGTTCATTGCAAGTTGTTTGTTTCTCATTGGTTCTCACATGATGATGGGGCGGCTGACAAGGTTTTTTTTTATTTTTAAATAAGGCAGTAAAGAATACTCAAAGGGGCCTGCTTTATATACACATGGTGTAATATGATTTGATGAAATGTGCGTAATGTGTTGTAATGGGGCCTGAGTTATTTTCAAAGGTTAAAATGTGGAAAGATCTTACGGTCATCATTAAACTGATAAGAAAAGATGCATAACTTTTAACATTGAGGTATAGTGATGACCGTCAATCTTGTGTTAAGGATGTAAATTGTTCAGTGGGTCCTCGGTTGTCAGAGTTTCAATCAATGTGTTTCCTCCTGATTGGCCTATGATGTTGATGACGAGATGTGATTGCCAATTGTTCCTGACACCGCATATGACATATGTTTTTCTGACTTACTGCTCTTCATCCAAGGTGTCCAATTTTGATTGGTTGAAGGATTTTTAATGAATAATCGGGCCTTATTTTCAGAAATGATTAACATGCTGCAAGATCTCATGGCTGTCGTAATACCACTGGGATAAGGTGTGCATCTTTTATCTTTGCGATATAGCGACAACCATTGATTTAGATAAAGAGACAAAGACTATTTGGTGGGACCAGAAATTTTCCTAAGGAAAGTGATCGTCCGATCAAAGATACATCGACGGTTGTCGTTATATCTTGAAATGGTTTTTCTGACAGTTTTGGGCTAGCGCTTTGGTGACATGGTGACACCTGGCTTGTTTGGACGATGGTCAGGTTAAGTCATTTCTTTTCTCCATATGCCAAATTTTGAAATGTTCTCATTGGTCGAGAACTATCCTAGGGAAAAGTATTGAAGGGTTCTACTGTCAAGTTTCTCAGTCGTCCGATGTGCCAAAATAGAAACGATATCAACGGCTAGAATTTGAATTTTGTTCTAAGATGTTTCTCACATCTTTCGAATGCCAAGACTGCCAACCTTCAATAATGGTGAAGTTAATTTGCTACGTGCAGATGAATTTCAAGTAGTTGGTGAAATTTATGTATCGAATTCTAATCCTTGTTTCCCTTCACTGCTCTAACAAGTTTCTTTGGTGATAAATTTTCTGCAAGAAGCATTTTTTAAGCGAAAGATTTCTCAGGTGCCTGGTAGGTCTTTTCTGATTTGGAACTTGTTTGAATCTTTGTGACAGTGCTGTAAGAAAAACTTTCTATCATAATTTGATAAGGTTTAGGGTTTTCTTCGTATTTCATATTTGTAGTAAGAAAACCTAGTTTTAGAATGCCGCCAAAGAGGAATTTATCTAGACAAATAGAGTGTAGTAAAAGGGGGATTTTTGAGGATTTAATGCAATTGCTCCCACATTCTGATAATGGGGCACAAAGAGTAAAAGAGCTCACTATGAGACAGCCTAGAGATTCAGTCACAGAGGGTCTCTATGATAGAGGGAATTGGATGAGAGATGCTAAGGTGGGTGACAAGCACAACGGTCTCATTCTTTTTAGATTGGCATATTCACAAAGGAATGCTTGTGCACCCCTGAGTAATGTGTGGCAGTTTGATATTGGGAAGTTGGTGTGCCCTGGGATTTTCATGGATGATGAATTATTAATACAAATTTCCAAGTGCTATGATCCTGTGACAAGATGTGTCAAGGATATAAATGGAAGGGACCTGATCAACATTACCGAGGATGAGATTAGGCAAATTTTCTCACTCAATGAACCATCTGTGGGGTTGGAGAAGATAGAGTTCATGGAGTTTACTGAGATTTATGAAGCACAAAAGGATTATCTAAGGGAAGGGCCTTTAAGGAAATATTTTGATCAGATAGGATCAATGTGTGCTATCAGTCCAAGCACACCGGAGCCCATCAGATTAGATCTATTCAGCAAGAAGGCACAAGAAGTTTATAAATCTCTGTCCTTGATCCTAGGGCATGATGAGAAGACTCATATGCTAGTACCTTATATGTTCATAATGGTGGAGTCACTGCACCCCCAACTAGCACTTATTTTTTACTTTGCTTCTCATTTGGCTGAAATAATTCATGAAGGATTAATAGGGATCAAGAATATGAAGGTCTCTAGACCATTTGGGTGGTACTCGATGCTTATGCACATGTTTTTGTATAAGGGTGAGAATTTTTTTAGCACAAAGGTGAAGATTGAGAAGGAAAGATATGGAGAGACTCTCCCAGTGCAGTTATGGACTACAGCTTTGTCATGGGACAGAACTAATGCTGGCTACATTGCTTTTGATAGAAATTGTGCATCAAGGCTTAGGTCTCTTCTATTTTTTAATAACCCAAGGGTCCCAAGAGAGTTATTGAGATTGATTAGGCCGATGGACTACTGCCAGGACATTACCATTATCCATAATTTTGGAGATATAATTTTGTATCTAGTCTCCATAGTTTTCAGAGTGTATGGCAGCAAGGTGGTACCTCATATTTTACCATATCAGATCCCTTTGAAACTAGGATATGCTGAGATCCTAAGATAGATTGGAAATTTACAGGAAAACACACTCACTGGCAAGGGTAGAGGAACTTTCTTTCCTGATGTAACTCTGGCACATCAGTATGTAATTACGAAGGGAGGATGGGTGCACTTGCATAAGGTTCTACAACCTTACGGAATGTCAAAGGCAAAGGTGAGGTGTGCAGATACAGAGGGTTTCCTCTTAGGCATGTTTAGAGATAAGGTGAGATGTTCTCTTATTGAGCATCAATTTAATTTTCTAGAGGATATAATAAGAAATGAGTTTGACCTTCAAGCTCAGGAGATTAAGAAAGAGAAGTGGGTGATCTATAGTAAATCTATAGATTTTATTCAAAATTTTGATAAAACTTATGACCCATTGATTAGTTTTGAACCATGGGCTAGAAAATGTAATGCCCTTATGGAAAATTTTGAAGGACTCATGAGTGTTGTAAATGAGTAAAGGGCATCTATGAGTAAGATAGATCTAGAGAAGGCTAGGCAAATCTTGAACCAGCCAAAATACATGAAGTTGACCCCCAGGGGAGTTTACACAATGCAGAAAAAGAGTGGATGTACTATTTTTCTATCTTCACAGCAAAGGAGTGATGATGTCCCTTCCACTTCAAGAGGGAAGATGCCAATTGATGATTCGGCAATGCAGGCACCTTCACCAAAAAGAAAAAAATAAGAAGAAAGATCGGTAGAGGAGATCTACTCTCCTTCTCAATCCTCTATCCAGTTAGATGAGCATGGGGTGGCGGAGCAGCTTGTACAGTTAAGGAATGAGGGAAGCCTTTTTGTTTCTAATGAGGATTTGTAGGAGGGAATGCCGGAGGCACCTAAAGATGTTTCCATGGATCTCACAGTAGAAGAGTTTGAGGGTAAACAAATAGACCTAATTCTAAAATAGGCAAGTGACTCTTTACCTTACCGATGATGATTTTGTTAAGACTAGGGCCTTCTCATAGTTCTTCTGGAGAATGAAAATCAATTAGTTTAAAGAGATTTGTGAGAAGAAGAAGGAAGAATCCCTTGATAAAGATGTGAAAGAGATAGA
Organism: Chamaecyparis obtusa; assembly: GCA_027943335.1. Taxonomy (NCBI): domain Eukaryota; kingdom Viridiplantae; phylum Streptophyta; class Pinopsida; order Cupressales; family Cupressaceae; genus Chamaecyparis; species Chamaecyparis obtusa. The sequence continues at coordinate 558,829 of BSBK01000873.1, forward strand.
GGAGGAGACCAAGGCACAAATTGCTAGACAATTCAAGAAAATTACTCCAGAAGAAGGGAGGGCCATGATTCATACAGCAGGGATTCTAATCCTACCAGAATGGGACATTGCTGATGCAATTGTTTTTGACCAGGTAAGGAAGAGAAAAGTGAAAATCCTAGTTACAGTAGAACAGGCCAAGCAGGTAGCTAGGGGGATTGCTTTTTCTGAAGATCATGTTGCTTTGGTCATGTGGTCTCTAGATAAAGATAAAAATAAAGGGAAGAGGGGTGATTTCTCTATAGGATATATAGGGAGCCTAATGGTTCAGAGAGTAGGAGAAACTTCTGGTGTAGAGGCATCAAACTTAATTCTTGAGACTGCCAAGTTCAATGTTAGTGTGGCAGAGAAGGATGCCAAAGAAAAGGAAAAGCTTAGGCTCAAATTTGAGATGGTCCTCAAATCTTATAATGAGCTCAAAGTTGAGCTAATTCAAAAGGACAAATTGATTGTCCAGTTATCAGGGCCACAGGATCAAAGATCTCCTCAGTTAACAATTTCTGATAAGCCTGCAGTGGCTTCATCTTCAAGCCCAATAATTGAATTTCCACCCTCACCACTCCCAGAAATAGATATGGATGCAAGGTTTTCTTGGGAGAAGCTGAAACTAACAAAAGAAACAAATAAATTGAGGGAAATAAGAACACGATTGGAAAAGGAAAAGGATGAGAATGCAAAGGCTACAGTTTTAGTAAATTAGAAATATGAAGAAAAAATAGTAGGAGAAATCATGGAATTTCCAGTTGATTTAAAGCCTTCTATTATGCATAGCCATATTGATAAATTGATTTCCTTGCTTAAGGTTTTAAATAAGGAGAGAGATGAATTGGCTCCAATTTTGAAGAAATGGATTGAAAGGTCTCTAAATGTGAAGCTATTCCACATATTATCCAAAGGACAGGAGAATCCAGACCTCTTGATAAAACCATTGCATCAAACTGTGAAGAAAATGGTGCAGTTTAACATTTTTATGGATGGCTTTACTAGAAGATCAAATATGATAAAAGCTGAATTAATGCTTTCAAACTATGAACTAGTGCCTCCCATTTTCATAGATAAGGGAAAATTCAAAGAGGCTTATCAGTGGAGGGAGGAGTTAGATGGACTTCTCACAGAGAAAATAACAAATGTTTTGAGTGATAGATTTTCTTTTAGTGGCACTATTAAAATGTTAATAAATGCCAAGTCAATGTTTGACACTATCCAGCAGAAAATCACTCAAATTGTGAGTGAGTGGGAACAATTGTTACTCAAGAAGGATGAATTTGTCAGGTTTGAGTTCCCAAGTGAAGAGGTGTTTAATAAATGGAGATATCAGTACATACCAGCTATAGAGAGCGATGACGCACTGCCAGCTTCATAAAGTAGATCAGAGTAGTTAATTTTGGGTCATAGAGGTGGTTGAGATATGAGGAAGTATTCATTGAAGAATGTATAGAAAATATTACAAATCAAATTTGTTAACAGCAAGCCAAGGATAGCATTTAAGACATGAAGCAAGTCGGCTCAACTGCAATCTTCTTGCCAACTTGACCAAATGTATTTATTTTGAATTTTTTAGTTGTAAAGTTTTAGGGTTGATATTTTGTAAACCCTAGAATGACCGAAAGCTTAATGCATCTCCTTGTATATAAAAGGATTTCCCACGGTCATTCTGGGCATTGAGAGTTTAGGTGTTAAAAGGAAGAAAAAAGTTCTAAAAACCCTAACCCTCAGTCGAGGATTGTAAGCTTTGTACTTTTATCAAAGATAATATAAAGAAGAGACACAGGTTGCTGCCATGTTTTGCAAGCTTGTTACTCAGGATGTTCTTGTGTTCAAAGGGTGAAAGGTTATACTTAGCATAAAATTTCAAATCTCTTCCTCTCCTTTGTTTTATTTTATGAATCTGTAAATCTATCATAGGTTTCTGTGAATATATTCAGGCTTTGGGTTTCCAACCAAGCGTTAGATTAAAATTACTTAAAGTTGAATATATGTTCATAAAGTTCATATGAAGCATTCTCATAAGTAGGGAAGATTTGAGATATTTGTGTTTATGCTCAAAGACCATCTTATTTACATACACCTTTGTACCCATCTTCTTTCTTGAGATTTCGCCCAATGAATAAGGCACTGGCCTGTATTTTCTTATTTTGCATCTTGTATAGAATGGAATCTTGTAATCCTGAAATCTTTAAATCATTACCAGTTTTTACCTTTCATTTACTTTTATGTGTTGTCCTACCCAGTGATGGAGGATCAATGAACAATAGGTTCTTTTTTAGTATTCTCTCACTATTTTTATGTATTGAAGGATCCAATAAAGAAACAAGGGGCAAAGTTAAGACTATTAGTTAAGAGTTAAATACTATTGGATCAGGTGTACCTGCCTTTGTTTCACAGAGCCAGAAGCAGAAGAGGGACTATCCATCCTGATAGTTGGTCTAGTTGCCTATATATTTCCCACATTTGGAACTAACCAATCCTTAATATCCATCATAGGCATATTGGCAGCCCTAGTTGGCATAAGCATTTTCAAACACCAACAGACTCCTAACAGGTTCTAGCCCTTGACAAGGTCTACTATACTTATTACATTGTAAAGCAACTCCTAATAGGGTTAAGGATCTTCTAGAAAGGATCATAATACACTAGTACAAAATATTAGTGGGTGTCAATTCCCAATAGGGTTTTTAACTATTTGGGTTTCCTCGTAACCAAACTGGTGTTATGTGTTGATTTCATGTTTCATGTTATGTTGATGTTCATTTCAGTACTTAAGCATTTAAGTTCAGTTTAAAGATTAAGTAAAAAGATAAAATACAGTGAACACCGATTCACCCCCACCCCCTCTTAGTGTTCCCATTCCTAACAATTGGTATTAGAGCTCTGGTCCTCAAAAAAGAAGTTTAACCACTTGAGGAGATCATGGACAGAGTAGAAATGAAACATTTGAAAAGAAATCTTGAAGCCGCTCTTGAAGACCTGGACAAATCTAAGAGATAAATTGAAGAACTAAAAGAAAAAGTCAGTGATGCCCAATTAGTTATCAAAAAGCTAAGAAGGGATCTGAAAGATTGTTCCACCAGTGATTTGGGGATAGTGGTCAAAAATTTGAATGAAGAAAATGCATCCTTAAAAGAACAACTTGAAGAATTTGATGACAAACTGATTAACAATTAGGAAGTCTATAATGAACAGGTCAAAGAAAACCTTCAACTCAATGAAGAATTAAGGCTAGCAAACATGGATATGCTAGAGCTAAGAAACACCAAAGAGAGCTTGGAAACAAAATTGAAAGAAGAAAAGAACCATATAAAAAATTGTACACCAGTTTTGATTTGATAGAATCTCAATTGTATGCAAGGAGAGCTAAAGGAGATACTAGTTGCATTGGATACAATGAAGCACAAAATCAGATTGACAACATGCAAGAAAGAAAGGATACACAAAAGGTCTCTACTGATACTAGGAAGACTGAAGATCAAACCAAAGATAATGGTGAACCACCTAAGAATGAGCACAAGCTAGTAGACTGCACTTATTTTACATGTAACAAGCATGGTCACATAGCAAGGAACAATACATAGGTAAGACCTTTTAATGGTTACTTTTATTCTTGCAATAAATTTGGTCATAAAGCTATAAATTGCAAGAGTAGTAAAAAGAACAGGATTCAGCATAATCAAAGAAATCACAATCAAATAGATATAAGAAGTTCTTAGAATATTACATATCAAATATGTAACTATATTGGTCACTCAACTAGACAATGTAAAATGGTGACTCATGTCAATGCACTGAGGAATATGAGGCCTCCAGTCATTTGTCACTCTTGTAACAAGGCTGGACACATCTCAAAGTTCTGTAGATCAAGGACGCAAGGTCAGGAAAGCCCTAAAAAGACCAAAGAACCAGTATTGGATTCTGAAGGAGAAGTTAATTTTTTAAAAGCCTCAGATGATGCAAGCTTGATTTTTTCAAAAGGAAAGAAGGACAAAGATGATGAGTATGTATTGGATGCATCCATAGTGGACACACCCTCTACATCTGGATGAATGTCCCTCAGGGTCATAGGGGGAGCTAATTTAGCTCTAAGACCCCTATGTGGCTGGTATACTCACTCTCTTAGTATGGACCTTGAACTTAAGCTTTTGGAGTATAAAGAAACCTTTGTGCAAGAGCGCACATATTGATTGTTTGCAAAACAATAGTTGGAAATTTTTAAGTGACAACCTGGTTTATGTGGCAAGCATTAATGGCAAAATTTTCACTTTTAGTACATAGAAAGCCTTTTGATTACTCATTGCATTTGAATTTAGAGGATTGGAGAGTATAAAGAGCCTTAGAAATTATTGTGAAGCCTTGTAGATTGATCTATTAGTGATTAGTAGTTCATTTGATCGGTTGCAAAAACCCTAGTTCATCATGCTAATTTAGAAGTCTTCAGATTATCTTGAAGAACATTTGGAAAGTGATAAAACAAGTAAGTGATGGTCACTCCCATAGTATTTGATGTTGCAAAAAATAAAAGATATGTGTTCAAGAAGCATCCATTCAAGTCTACTCTAGATGATTTAGAGGGAGCATTCTCTTGAATACCTATGGGCATTATGCATGTTGAAGACATTAGGGCATACATTTATTGTAAGAAGGAACTAGTAGGATTAGACAGATTAAGGGAATGGATGGAAACCATGCTAAAACTAGACAAAACCTTCTTGGATGAATATGAGAAATGGAATGATCACTATAGTGGAGTATGCTACAACATATGAATTCTATGAGATAGAATGGATCAAAATACTTCCGAGTAGAATTCATGATGACCTATTTTGGATAGGTGATGTGCCAGTAAGAATCACTAGTGACCTAATATATGAAATGATAAGCTTATCTACGACTGGCGTTGTCCTTCATGCAGACGAGGATGTCAGGAAAATTGTTGAGAAAACATGTAAGTCAAGGAGTGATAGGCATGGGATTACAATTGAGCCTATTGAGCAAGCTGACATCAAATTGATGTCCATGATTCTTGGATATAGGTTTCATCACACCAGGAGGGTGAATAGTGTGTCTGCGGGCACAATTCTAGTAGCCATTAGACTTGTGAAGGAAGATGGAGAGTTCAATCTATGTGAGATCTTGTGCACACAATTGGTTGTTAATATCAAGGCAATCAATCATGAAAAGAATAAGATATTTAGGTTTGGGTCTTTGATCATCTACATGTACCTTCATATAGTTGGGAAAGTATTAGATTCATATTTGGACAATTCCATTCCCACCATGCCAAAAATATCCCTCAAGGAATCTACTGAGAGCACTCTAAGAGACTACCTAACATTAGAGTTGAAAAAATTGATGGCTAAGATGCAGATGAGGTATAGGATACCAGAGAAAATAGTGGAAAAGTACAAGGATACTATTTTCTTCATGGTTGAAATAGACATAACTTGTATGGAAGTTGTTGAGCCAAGAACTAAGTGGATTCATCCACTCAGATATGAGGTAGATGAAAAAGTCCTAGAATCATATGAGAAAGTATTACTATCAGCCCCAAAAGACCCTAATGAACCTAGGTGGGGAACATATGAGGAGAAAACCAGAGAAGTAGATTCTAAACTTAACGGCATTGCAACAAAAAGAAAGGTTGCTAAAGTCACCTCAGAGATCTTGAGAATACATGGAGTGTCTCAAGCAGATCTTGACAAAGAAAAAGAACAAAAGATTCCTTTAGAATTAGAGAGCACAGCAGTAGAAAAGATAAAATTTGACGATCCCAAGAAGAAGAAGATAAAAATTGAGAAAGTTGATGAATAGAAGGGTAAAACTAAAGATAATCCTTCTGCGCCCATAGTAACTATTGATCTCATTGCCCCTCAGGAGTCCAAGACAATAGCTAAGAGGAAGAAAGAAGTCAACACTGGTCATCCATCCTCAAGAGTAACAAGGAATAGAAGAAACACTCAAGCACCTCCTGAAGTAAGTTTCAAACCCAGTCTCAATGTGCTAAGTGCAAGGATTGTTGATGAAGGAAGAATTAATCAAGTAGAAAAATTTTATGAGAAATATAGTGAGATAGACAAATCTAAAATACATGGAATGATAGTCAAACACATGTTGAAGTTCAAGAAAATAGTCTTGGAACTTAAGACTATGATCCCTGACAATGTATGGAACATCCTATAATTCCAAAAGAGACAAGCTATAGAAGAAAATTTGTGGATAAGGGAGAAGATCTTAGATGAAACCCTTCCTATAAGCGAGCTACAAGAGAAGAAGCTACTATTAGATTTGGTGAAGCCTCACCTCAGGACCAAGTCAAGAACATTGAATATAATGGATAAAAACTATGAATTAGTTGCCAAAGAAATAGAGAAAGCCTTTGAGAAGGTCTTTATGAATAGGCACATGTATCCACCTACTACACCCAAAGCACAAGTATCCATAAAGGAATTCAAGGTGGAAGAGCCCACTAATGCATCAGTAACAAGTCCTCAGGATTTAGTTCCTATAGTGGAAACACAATCAGAGGTAGATAAGTCTACACCCATGACAGAGTCACTAAAAGATAGAACCATTATCATTGATAATGTGGAGATAGCCATGGCAGCCATAGATAAGTATTTGGACAAGTTTGAGGAAGCCTTTGTCAGCACCCAAGAAGCTAAAATTCTTTGTGGTAGCAATTCTCCAAATCCACAAGAAATTTTGATTGAGGACATCGCTAAAAAAGAAGGTGAAAAGATAGAAAAAGAAATAGAAAAAAAAGATAAAAATCAAAAGGAAGAAGAAAAGGATATCAAAAAAGAAGTGATCAAAGTAAAACAAAAAGTGATGGATAGCACTCCCATCACTCCCTTAGCATCATTGTTGTCAAGTTTGACACTTGACACAACAAGTTTGGACTCATGGGGAGAAGAAGACCTAATTAAGCTCAACGTCCTAGCTATGGAGAAGGCAAAGGAAAAACAAGTAATGAGAAATCCTCTCCTTGTAGAATTAGTGAACATACTGAACAATTTTTTGCATGCAGACAAGAAAGTGTCCAAAGTACACTTTGTTGATGATGTAAGTACAGTCATTTCACATTTTAAGAGAAATTTTTCTAGCCTATAAAAATCTACATCCTTAGTGGAAGAAGAGAAGTACTTGAAGAAAAGACTAAATGAACTGATCAGAAACTATGCACTTGACCTAAGCTCACTAAATGTTGGTCAAGCATCTTTGAAAGAGTTTGTAGCGAAGGGAAGAAAAATCATTGTTGAATGTATGAACCAAGACAAGCTGACTGGTGATCTATACAAAAAGGTACAAGAAGTAGAAGCCATGATAGACAACATCAAGAAATCAATTGAAGATCCATCTATGGATGTAAACATGTGCAACAATGTCTATTAAGGGTAGTTAGACAAGATTGAGAAGGTAGAAAAAGAGATGACCAAGATAAGGGATAGATAGACTCAGCTAAGGAATTCTCTTGCACCCTCACTAGACATACTAAATCAAAGTATCAAGGAGATCAATGCCACCATGGTGACATATGATCAAGGTCCTACCATAGATTTTGAGAAGATGGAGAAGATGCAGTATGCACTATGTGCCCATCTCCAAATTGTCAATTCTCTGATAACATTTTGGAAGAAGGAGATCTAGAACTTGCAGATTGCTTATCCAGATGTACTACCATAGTAAGTTTTTGTAGATTAAGTTTTGGAACACCTTTGTCATTAATATCAAAGGGGGAGTTGTGTATAGAATATGGATCATAATATGTATAGGGAGATATAAGTATATGTATAGATGACAAAAGTTTTTCGTATTAAGGGACAATTAGTAACTTGGCCATATTCCTTTGTTGCCATCAATGACAAAGGGGGAGATTGTAGTAAAGATGACTATACTAATGTATATGAATTAATATAGTGTTGTCATTATGACAAAAAAGTCATATAGAAGTTTGGAGGCAGCACACTTAATGAGAAGACCAGAAATCAGCTAAGTGTTGAAGACTAGATAGCATACAGAGTACCAGAGACTTAGAGCATTAGCACACATGTTTATGATTGAGTTTTTGTATGTGCCCTAGAATTTAAGTTGGTTAGACTATATTCATGCTTAGTCTATGAGTGCATAATCAGATATGAAAGTATGAGGAAGATGCAAATAGTTAAAGTTGCACAGCCAGTGTGTCCCAGTGAAGAATAGAGTAAGCAGTCGACTATTATCATTTTGAGTTGCAGTTATAATCTAATGATGTAAAGGCTATGCAGCCATTTTAATTAGGTTTTTGACATGTATATATGTTTTTTTGTAAACACACTTGAGCTAATTCAATTGTAAGCATTGTATGTAATAGGTTTAAGGGCCGACCTAGTTGTTTATTTTGTATGCGTATATAAATATGAGATGCACCCATTGTAATTAGCATGGAGGTTGGTATAGAGTTGTGTTAAGAAAAGAAGAAGTATGTGAAGAGTCTATAATATGTATAAGAGCTTTGCAAGAGGTCAAAGCATCAGTGCATCAAAGGAACTGATTTGACAAGTAGTGTCACAGTGACAATTCATCTAGCAGATATAGTGTGTATCTGAGATCAGAAGGTTGTAGCCTTCACTACTTGAGCAGTGTGCTCTAGGACAGTTCATCCACTCCCCTAACAAGGATTTTTGTCAAAGACTCCTAACAGGGTCTGACCCTTGACAAGGTCTACTGTACTTATTACATTGTAAAGAAACTCCTAACAGGGTTAAGGATCTTCTAGCAAGGATCATAATACACTAGTATAGAATATTAGTGGGTGTCAATTCCCACTGGGGTTTTTACCTATTTGGGTTTCCCTATAACCATATTGGTGTTATGTGTTCATTTCATGTTTCATGTTATGTGGATGTTCATTTCAATACTTAAGCATTTAAGTTCAATTTAAAGATTAAGTAAAAAGATAAAATACATTGAACACTAATTCATCCCCCCCCCCTCTTATTGTTCCCATTACTAACACAAATTTCCATATATTGTTGGTAGGAAGAGGGGCATTTCTCTAACTAAACCCTATTTTGAACAATGTTAAACCAGTGATATTAGAACCACCACTTGCATTGAGTGTACCAATCTTAGCATCTCTAATATAATTTCCTGTGTCATATAAACCATTTTCTACCTTTACACTAGAGATTTTTGGTGTTAATTTCTTGGCTTTAACCAAATTAGTTGTTGAATTAGGTAATAACTCTAAGAAATTGATGCAAGAGCATCCCAGGGTAGTTGGCTATCCTACATGTTTGGGAGATTTTATGGAGTTGTGTGGACTTATTTTCATATGTGAGGTGTTTGGTATAGTTGGATAAACCTACTTGGGTCTTGGGTAATTGGTTTTGATGTATTTAATGGAACTTGGCATGGTCTTGATTGCTCAGCATGGCCTAGGAGGAGCTCAGCCTTGCTTAGGAATTTGATGCCTATTTCAGGCCATATAAGTAATTTTCCACAAAGAGTTAGAGGCTGAAAATTTCAAGGATTGAAGAGGGCCTATATTTATACCTAAGGTTTGAAGCATGAGTCCTAATTCATCCAGAGCTAGGAGATATCATGATTTTACTAAGACATCTATTTTGGGCATTTAATTGTTGTTGTTGGCCGACTTGTGGCATTTAATTTCGGTATTTTTATTTAATTTATGTTCAAGGCAGACCTATGGCTTAGATTGGTATAAGTAGGGGTTGTGGGGGAAGTCATTATTCATAATTCATCCATCTTGGAGAAGAGGAAGAGGTAGAGGAGCAAGTTTTGAGAGGAGCTAGTGGCTGCGGCTTGGGAAACAAGGAGATTGCTTGGTGGGCTTGTGAGCACAAGTTTAGATCTTCCTTGGGGGTTCCTACCAATGTGTGGATCTGGGCTAGCTAGGGTTTGGTTTGGATCTTGTGAGATCTTGTGGAGTTTCTATTGTAATTGCATTATATTTGGCTGTAACCTAGAAGGCCTTACAGTCAGGCATGTTGGATGAAAATATAATGATTCTATTATGAGTATTTGGCATTGTGTGGATCTATATCTCTGTATTGTTATTATTTTCCATTGTGTGGTTATTTTCTGGGGGCTAGGACATCTCCATCGGGGATTCTCCTACCTTGCACTGCACCAAGTGGTATCAGAGAGAAGGTTGTTCCTGAGTGTGTGGACAGAGCGCCGAATGTGAGGTAGTTTGCACCAGGACCTTGGGTGGAGTTTATCAGAGCACAGTTGTTCCTGAGTGTGTGGACAGAGTGCTGAATGTGAGGCAGTTTACACCAGGACCTTGGGTGGAGTTTATCAGAGCACATTTGTTCCTGAGTGTGTGGACAGAGCACCGAATGTGAGGCACATTAGGACCTTGGGTGGAGTTTTTTAGAGTGAAGGTTGTTCTTGAGTGTGTAGATAGAGCGCCGAATGTGAGGTAGTTTGAACTAGGACCTAGTTGAAGGTTGGATCTAGTTGGTGATTCATTGCAAGGGGTTTGCAAAGATCTTAGAAGATGGCTCTAAGAAGATTGGACCCTGAGATGATTGCAAAACTCCATGATGTGGTGGAGAAGAATATTTCAAAGACTTGTGCTTGGTTGGAAGCTAGATTGACTAATCAAGTTAAGGAAGGGATGGTTGAGAGTGATCCATATCTAGATATATTTCATAAGAGAGTTCGAGAGATCTTGAAACCATGGAGCTGGAGTCTACCGATCAGGAAGCGAGTTGTCTGGCTAGTTAGAAGACTTGTTCAAGAGAGAAGAGGGCATAGCAAGGTTGATATGGAAGTTGGTTTTGTTGATCAGTGTGTGGAGGCTGATGTGGAACCTGAAAAGAAACTTGTGGATGTTTCTCTGGAGCTTCCTAACCTTGTTGATGCTATGATTGAGATTGGTTTTCATGATCAGTTGGTTGAGTCTGACATGGAAATTGTGGAGCACTTGGTCATGGATAATCGGGTTGCTAAGGGTGATGATCCATATGTTGGTGATATGGATGTTGTTGATATGGATGTTGCTGGTGTGGATTCACTAGTTGTTGATGTGGTTAAGGATCTACATGATACTGCAGATTTGTATGTTCCTGATGTGGACCTGTTGGTGGTTGACATGGTTGAGGATTTACATGTTTCTCCTATTGTGGATTTGAGCTTACATGTTGGTGACATGGATTTCATGTTTGAGGATATTGTTTTTGTTGGTAGTGATCAGCTATAGAGAATGTTGGTGAGGCACTATGGTCAGTTTGTTCTTGGGAGTGAGCATGTTGATTGGATGGTTGAGATTCTAGTGGTTGATAGATGGATGCAAATTTGGATGATCTGCATGTTGGTTCTATTGTCCCTATTGGAGTGGAAACCTTTGGTGAAGATGAAGATGGTTGCAGATATTTCATCTGGCATCAAAGTATGAGGCATACTTCTTTTCGCACCTGGGGAGTCTGATGCAGGAGCATCCCAGGGTAGTTGGCTATCCTGCATGTTTGGGAGATTTGATGGAGTTGTGTGGAATTATTTTCATATGTGAGGTGTTTGGTATAGTTGGATAAACCTACTTGGGTCTTGGGTAATTGGTTTTGATGTATTTAATGGAACTTGGCATGGTCTTGATTGCTCAGCATGGCCTAGGAGGAGCTTGGTCTTGCTTAGGAATTTAGTACTTATTTCAGGCCATATAAGTAATTTTTCACAAAGATTTAGAGGCTAAAAATTTCAGGGATTGAAGAGGACCTATATTTCTACCTACGGTTTGAAGCATGAGTCCTAATTCATCCGGAGCTAGGAGATATCATGATTTTACTAAGACATCTATTTTGGGCATTTAATTGTTGTTGTTGGCCGACTTGTGGCATTTAATTTCGGTATTTGTATTTAATTTATGTTTAGGGCCAACCTGTGGCTTAGATTGGTATAAGTAGGGGTTGTGGGGGAAGTCATTATTCATCATTCATACATCTTGGAGAAGAGGAAGAGGTAGAGGAGCAAGTTTTGAGAGGAGCTAGTGGCTGCGGCTTGGGAAACAAGGAAATTGCTTAGTGGGCTTGCGAGCACAAGTTTAGATCTTCCTTGGGGGTTCCTACCAGTGTGTGGATCTGGGCTAGCTAGGGTTTGGTTTGGATCTTGTGAGATCTTGTGGAGTTTCTATTGTAATTGCATTGTATTTGGCCATAACCCAGAAGGCCTTACAGCCGGGCATGTTGGATGAAAATATAATGATTCTATTATGAGTATTTGGCACTGTGTGGATCTATATCTCTGTATTGTTATTATTTTCCATTGTGTGGTTATTTTTTGGCAATCTTCATGTAAACTCCTATCACTGTATTCAACCTTACCAAACAACCGTTTCTTGGCGGTATTCTAGGGTTTGAGATTCTTCATAATTGGAGTAAAGAAAATACAACACAATTATTATGCTATTTACTGGGATAAAAATTGCATAAATATTCACAAACCTTTTTTAGAAATTACTGAGGCAATGACAACCAGCTCTGCTAATTTCCATGCCCAGTCTTCTGCAAACTTTATCTCTTTGTATTTCTAAAGACGCACAAATCTTCAATATATTTGTAATAAAACATAGTCTTTTAAATAGTTTACTCCACATGATCTAGCCATTACTTCTCTGAGTAATCAAACTGTCACCATTCAATGAAAAATTCAATTTCATACCAATTTTGCTTTAGGTTTGAATTTGGGGCATTGATCCTTCTTAGACCAAGATCTAAATGTTGTCACATGATCGCTAGGCTTGGAAATATTCCTTGCGAACATACGAGAAATATCTAATCAAGATGCATTAATGGTAAACCTTTCAATGAATCACACAGGTCCCACATGACATGTTGGATTTATCACGACCCTTAGATCTTGCATCTAAAAGTCGGTATTTAATTTATTTTATGACTAGTCATAAAGTAAGGCACAGTGACCTTGATACCATATCGATGGCTCACACATGATTCTAAAGGGGAAAAAGATTCCTTATGAGCATACAAAAACTGTGAGATCTTTACTCTGCTAATGATAACTTAAGGAACCAGCCCCACTTGGTTCGACCAAGTAGAAGCCTCCAAGTCACAATATCCAACAAGAGGACATGCTATTTTTCTTACTGAGCATTAGGCTGAGTGACATTTTCCACATCAAGAAATACCTTCAACCAATCAGAAAGGCTCATGTGTATACATTTGGTAGTGGGGCCACCTTTTGTGAGTGCCTGGGAATAAACTAAGATCAAAGGTTGTTGCATGATCGCAAGGATACAAAATATTCCTTGTGAACATACGATGACCTTTGATTTTCTGTAGAATTGCTAGCTTGATAGAATCATTAAAGGTTGGGCCCATGCACTAGCTTGTAAACAAGATCAGTGGCTAGTGCATGATCGCAAGGGTTGTAAATATTCTTTGCACTCTTGAGACAACCATTAGATCTAGAAAAGATTCCAAATTCACTAGAAAATAAAATATTCCACCCTCTAAGGTTTGTGCAGGACTAGTACTATGCAAAGATTTAATAGTTGTCATGTGTTCGAAAGGAAACTATTTATATCTACTGATCATGTGACAACCATCGATCTTACTTTATTACCAAGCGTCTCAAAAGGGTTATCTCAAGTTCTCCAAATGTGTTCTCTAATAGGAAGACTATTTCAAGATTTGCCAACTAAACTCTTCACCAGATCTCTAAATTAGTCCTTCACCACTGTGTTCATCTACCGCATAGGTGACCAAGTGCCACATTGTTAATTTTTTCCTTCTCATCTCCCCAATTTCCTACAAAGTATAATAATCTAATGCCACATCGATAAATGAGCGACCTGTCAGAACACACTTGAACTGCCACTACCTCATACTTATGTCACTTCTGAGGAATTCATCAACACTGTAGAAAATAAAATGGAAGGAAGTACCACTGGTAATGAATTCATCAGCGCTGCAAAAAATAAAATAGGCAACAATGAAGAAATAAGCAACATGTGTCTTATAAACTACAAACCTAACTCTAGTTGCTAGTGAGTTAATCAATAGCTTTGCAGTCGGTTCACACAGCGGAAATGTTACAACTTTGGATTTTTTCAAAATCTACGGATGATCTCGATCATTTCAATCATCTTGCATGTGTACGACATGTTCAAAGGTCATCAATCGAATTAACCTAGACCGATGTGTTTCATATAAGAAACGCCTTCGGCGTAATTACAACTTAAAATTTTTATAGTTTTTTTTTGGAAAAATTGATTTTTTTAAAAAAATTATGCATAATACATCAATATTACAATTTATAATCAATGCAATTAATATCTTTTATGAATTATTTTATACTTTTAAAATATTTTATTTTGACAATTATTTTTTACAAAGATAGTTTGTAATAGTTTTTAATTTTCTCTATTTATAGGATAATCTATTATGAGTCTAAATATTTATTATCATTGTAACTTCTTTAATTTGAATGTTTAGATATAGTATGATTTTTTTTTTTTGTGTAATCAGTATTATTTATCAGGACCAATTTACCTATCTAGAAGTGTAATCATGGGATTCTAATATGATAAGATTGTAGAACTTGTTATGTAAACTATTTCATTCTACATATTTTGACTATTGTTCTCTATATGAAAATATATGCAATATACTAATTTTTAAATGTTTAAAATTTTAAATATGTATAGTTTAGTTAATTTACAATATAAGACATATTTTCACATAATTCATTAATAATTTATTAATATATAAAATTTCAATTATATATACACATAGGTTGCTACCATGAGGCTAGCTTTAGTTATAATAAATAAAGAAAACCATGTTGTTTTAATTTTCAAATTAGATAATTTTAAATCTTTATGCTCTTACCTTTTTCTATACAAAATGAAGAGGTGACCCTTTTCTTAGTATTCACAATCTCTCTTTTGTTTTTGATGATGATAGTCTAGGGTTATTTTCCATAATTTTTCTAAAGTTTTTCAAAGTTATGGTGCAATAAGCTCAAGCTTTTTCTATATCATAAAAGGTGGATTCTTGATGAGTCATTCTTGTTGAGCTCCACTTCATTGAAAATGACACCAAAGTCCATATTTTGATCTTATAGTATAATTGGAGATAGCCTTGATCACTTCACTATGCCACTAATATTTTAGAAATAACTAATTTTCCTTACATTTTCCTCTCTAACTTGTTGATAATATTGGCTAGTAGGTCATCCATTATTTATTAATCATGAATTCGATCTCCTCCTATCTTATTTTTTCTAATGTTATATCTTGTCACTCTCTTGATTGCCAACATAGTTACTATAAATAGATGTTGAGTAGGTGCACTAAATCCTCCTCTTCACATTTGAATTGCACTCTTTTTTGGACAGATGGCTTTCCATATTCACCTCCTTGCTTCATTAATTATCTCATCACTTATACGAACACTAAAAAATACAATGCAGATGTATCTATAGCTTTCAATGAAAACTTTGTATCTTTTTGGTTCCACATGGGGAGAGGGAAGTATAATTTCTCTCTACACAAGCCAACAACATGTGGTTAGATGCTTCTAAGGTCTACTAAAACTAAATCAGCATATTATGAATGCAATTCTTGCACTCAACGCAATGATATTTCTTTGACAGACTTTGTACACTAGTACACATGAATTGTCTATGATTTTAGATTTTACAACCAACTTTCACTTGGAGAGATTAAAAGCCTCTAAGTCTTTTTCAACAAATCTATTTTATGAAAAAGTACCACCTATTAGGATTAGGAAATACTAAGAGGGGGGGTGAATTAGTATTACGACACTTTAATTTAAACTTCAACCAATTAAAAATAAACCACAACAATGCTGAAATGAAAAGAACATGTAAGCACAACGCATAACTCATGACATCATGATTTGTTCTCGAGGAAACCTTGGTCAAGGGAAAACCCCAATGGGGATGATACCCACAAATATGTTCTAAAATATTATATCCATGTTAGGAGATCTAGCGCTATTAGGAGTTGATTGTTACATAGTACATTTCCTTGCTAGAGGAATACAAAACCCTGTTAGGGGATACAAAACACCCGATTAAAGGTGGTGAGTATACATCTCTTAC
Source organism: Chamaecyparis obtusa (assembly GCA_027943335.1). Taxonomy (NCBI): domain Eukaryota; kingdom Viridiplantae; phylum Streptophyta; class Pinopsida; order Cupressales; family Cupressaceae; genus Chamaecyparis; species Chamaecyparis obtusa. The sequence continues at coordinate 574,951 of BSBK01000873.1, forward strand.
AATTAAAATACTATCTCATAAAGAATTCTCAAAAGAACAATACAAGCACTTTCCTTTGTTAGATAGTTCTAGTTGTAGCTCTATCAAACACTAATCTCGCATATGCTCTCTACTCTCAGATTCACAACTTCATCATCATCCATTATCTCATCCATAAATGTATCTCTTCCACATAACACTCTATACTTATAAAAAATCTTCCATCCAGTCGACTTCACAAATACCATACAAAACATAATAATAAATTATGTAAATGATAAATATAGAGCCAGCGATCTTGTATTACCAAAGATTCAGCAATATATTTTATCCATCTAACTTAGCACACTACCATATCCACTATTCTTTCCTTAATCTTTGCAACTGCTTATGTGCCCTATTACACTGATTCTCTATCTTCGCATACCTTCAAATCACTGAATCTCATTGATCTAATCACCAAAACACATGTGAAATTAACCAAAGCATATAAATATCACAAAATACCTTCTACTAACTTTGCAAGCCATAATACATCATATAATATCATCGTTGACCAAAATTGTTCCATAGTACACTATTGTCCTGATTTTGTACTTAGTCATTTTCATGACTGTGACTCCAGTATCAAAACTCTCTACATGCAATCACTCTAGCATAAGTATTGCCATGAATGACAACCCTCAAGTGATCCCTAGTGCCCCAAAATTCCACTTACTAACAATCTCTCCCTTTGGCATTGATGGCAACGCTTAGTGAAAAATGACTAAGTGTTTAAAGCACTATCTACACGTTTCTTTTTCTCTTTTTTTTCTTTTCTTCTTTTTTATTTTATTTACATCTTTTTCTTCTTATTATTATTTTTCTTCTCTTCCTCTCTTTTCTTCCTTTCACTCTTCCCATTTTTCTCTTTCTCTTCCTCTCCTTTTGACATCAATGGAAAAGGTACTTACAAAATTTCAAAACTTCTAACCACACAAAAGACTTAGTGCTTACTCACCAATTTTAGGATATCTTGGAATGAGTTTTTCAAGGTCTTCACTTCCTCGGCCCACGATTTGATCAATAGCTCACTGACATGGATCAATCCATTCAGTGCATATGATGTTGTCTCTATTACCTTAAGCTCAGTAGGTATAGACATAGAAGTGTCAAGGGTCACAGGAACACCAGAGACAAAGATGTATGGTTTCATGCTAGCTTTCTCACTTACATCTACTACCTTTGAAATTTCTCCTAATCCCAAAGATGTAGGCTTCATGACCTTAGGAGGTGAGGTTTTCTTTGGCATATCACTCATAAGGATTTGATCCAATGCCTTTTGAGTGTCCTCAATCACTTCATCATACTTTCTAGCCATGATTTTTACTAGTCTATCCTTTGTCCTCAACAAGGGTTTTGATTCATTTATTATCCTCTCCCTTTCTTGTATAGAGACAACATGTAGCATGTCTTCTATCACTTTGTTCCTTATATTCTCATCTTCTGACTATGCCAACCACTTTCTGATCTCCAACTTACTATACATTTTCTTTGGAATGCTTCCTTCAATCTCCAATAGATTTTTCTTAAAGATCAATAAATACTGAATGATATTATCTTTAATGATTTCCTGATTCTCAGAATGATACCTCTCATAATATATGTCCACTATCTTCAAGTTTACATATTTTATTACTCTTTTTTGTAATGATTTAACATCTGGTTTCCACAGAGTTTGTGGATCCTTTTGTTCTACTTTTTCCTCTTCTTTTTTAGTTACCTTTTCTTCCTTCTTCTTCATTTCCACTACTACCTCTATTTTAATTTGGACTTTCTTGCTTGGTAGATCTTGTAGATCCTCTAGGAATTCTTGCAGGTATAATTTCTTGTGCTGTCTCCTCTTGTGTAGGTGATAGATCAATTATGTCTAGTGTAGGACTTATAGTTTTCTCTTCCTCCGAAGGAATAGGTGCATCAATAGAAATGCTAGAAGATGCCTCCATCTTTTTTCTTATGCTTTTCAACTGCTCCTTAGTGATTCCTATCTTCACGGTGATGTCTTCAACAATTTTATTGATTTTTCTCTTTTGTGTTATCTTCTCTTGTTCTTCTCCAATCTTTCCTAACTTCTCCCTATAAGTTCCCCATCTTTCCTTAGTAGGGTCTATCTCAGCTGCGAGTACATGATATACCTGGATAGTCAAGATCTTAGAACTAACTTCATACTTGATAGGGTAATACCATTTATCCCTCTATTCCACTGCCTCAAAACAAGCACAATCAATTTCAATAATGAAACAGATAGTGTCCTCATACTTCTCAACAATATCTTCACGTATGCTATACCTTTCCTTCATCTTCCTTTGTTTTTTCTTGGTCCAAGCAAGTAGTTCACCATCAACACAATTCTTTTCTTGTCTTCTATAACTCTCTAAAATTTGAATTCCAGTGGGTACATTGTCTTTCCATGCCCTAGGGTGCATGCCAAGGAACTTGTGAATGATATGTATATACATGTGAACCAACAAGCACCCAAACCTAAATGCTTTAGTCCTAACTTTCTTTATCACCTTTACATTCTCTATAAACTGCTAAGCTAGAACTTTGCAAAGTTTATACTTCTTGTTTTCCTTGACCATCCTATAGGCCATCATAATAAAACCAATAAAAATAGAGTTAATTCTACTGCTATAGTATCTAGTTTGTAGCCCTATATCATTTCCACCAATATAACATCTTGCTGGAAGATGTCATTGATTTTCATTGCCTTCTTATCCCATTTTGAGTGACTTAGGGTTTTCACCTATTTTCATATATTCTTTTCATCTATTGGAAGGGCTCCTTCATTATCTAATCTAGTTATGTCATGAATCATTTGTGCACATATTTTCACTTATTTTTCTCCAATCCATATGAACTAATCATGGATTCTACTAAGAATAATCTTGAACCATTCTTTTTCAGTGAATTTTGTGAGTAGGGTTAGCTTAATGATAGACTGATTCTCTAGTTACTTGAATTCCTCTACCATAGATCCATCAGCTTCTATCATGGCATCAAATTCACTATAAATATTCACATCTCCTATGATCTCATAGTTGCAGTGAATAGAAGCCCTAATATCTTCTACGTGCAATACGCCAACATGGGTTTGTGAAAACACTCCTTCTAGATCATCCTCACGAGACTTAAATGGATATCTCTTAGACTTGTACCCAGGTCTATCCACAACATCAAAGATAATTGGTGCATCCATAACTTCTCAATGAGTATAGGTCTAAATACCTTAAACACACTTGAATGGGCACTTTGCTTCAAGCAATCACAAAATCTCTCTGCTAGATGGCTGCAATGCTTCACAACTCTTCTCTCCTTAGTCATTGATCAACAAATGGTTTTGAAATGATGTTCTCCAAGATCTTTTATCCTTCACAAGTTGAGTAAGTGCATTAAACATAGGTAGCTCAACTTCTCATGATGTCTAGTAAACACAAAACTCGCGAACATGGAAAATAGATCTCCAAGTGATAGGCTCTCAACCACAGACTCCATAGATTTTTTACACATGATACCTAATCTCACATGAGCTTAATCCACACATATAGGAGCTAGATATATTCTGATATCTGCCTCCAATGCTCCCCCTAGGTCCATGCGGCCTTCTAGATCGATATCTCAAAGAATTCATCATGCAAAGACATAGTATCATCTACTGTGTCTCCCTGATCCAATGCCTTGTTTAATTCTTTCACCTTCCATATCTTGTCATCCTCTTTGCTTTCTGATTTCTTGAAATAATTCTCAAATTCATCCATGTACTCATTAAGACTTTTCCCACTATCACCAACATTCTTCCTTAAAACCACAAGAGGTGGTCCTCTTTGTTCTCTTGGTCCTCTTTTGTTGTTCTCTCCATTGTATCTGAGAAACTTTTCTATGTTTCTAAGGTGTCCATAGGGGTCACAAAGATTTCCTAGGGGTCCTAATGAGTGATAAGGTGTACTAGGACCCCTAGGAAGTCCCCATAACCCCTTTTGACACATTTGAATTCTCAAGTATGTCCAAAGGGGTCGTAGGATGCCTTAGGACACACTTGAGCATTCCAATGTGTCCATAGTGGTCATGAGGACTTCCTAGGGATCCTAACGCATGATAAGGTGTGCTAGGACCCCTAGGAATTCCTCATGACCCCTTTTGACACATTTGAATGCTCAAGTGTGTTCAAAGGGGTTGTAGGACCCCTTAAGACACACTTGAGGGTTCTAATGTGTCCATAGGGGTCACGGGGACTTCCTAGGGGTCCTAACATGTGATAAGGCATAATAGGACCCCTACGAAGTCCTCATGACCATTTTGACACATTTGAATGCTCAAGTGTGTCAAAAGGGGTTGTAGGAGCCCTTATGACACACTTGAGCATTCCAATGTGTCCATAGGGGTCACATGGACTTCCTAGGGGTCCTAATGCAAGATAAGGCATACTAGGACCCTTAGGAAGTCCCCATGACCCCTTTTGACACATTTGAACACTCAAGTGTCTCCAAAGGTGTCATAGGATCCCTTAGGACATACTGACGGTTCCAATGTGTCCATAGGGGTCACTGGGACTTCCTAGGGGTCCTAACATGTGATAAGGCATACTAGGACCCCTAGGAAGTCCCCATGACCCCTTTTGACACATTTTAATGCTCAAGTGTGTTTGAAGGGGTCGTAGGACCCCTTAGGACACACTTGAGTGTTCCAATGTGTCCATAAGGATCACAGGGACTTCCTAGAGGTCCTAACACGTGATAAGGTGTACTAGGACCCCTAGGAAGTCCCCACAACCCCTTTTGACACATTTGAACACTCAAGTGTGTTCGAAGGGGTTGTAGGACCCCTTAGGACACACTTGAGAATTCCAATGTGTCCATAGGGGTCACGGGGACTTCCTAGGGCTCCTAACATGTGATAAGGCATACTAGGACCCCTAGGAAGTCCCCATGACCCCTTTTGACACATTTTAATGCTCAAGTGTGTTTGAAGGGGTCGTAGGACCCATTATGACACACTTGAGGGTTCCAATGTGTCCATAGGGGTCACAAGGACTTCATAGGGGTCCTAATGCATGATGAGGCATACTAGGACCCCTAAGAAGTCCCCATGACCCCTAGGAAGTTCAATTCCTTTACTATTCTCGAGCCTCTACAAAATTTATAATTGTCAGAGTGCAATGGATAGTTCAAAAGTGTAGTTATAACTATGGAGAGATAAATATATGTATTTCTCAATTTTTTTATGTGTTTTTTTAGCAACGACTTTTCTTGCACTCTCTTTTTCTAATGATGGATCATGGAGTGTGATCTGAAACGTCGATGTTAAAAATACACACAACCAAATCCAGAAATGCACATATTTAAAAATGGATTGTGGAAATCTAATATTATTATGGAGAGATAGGAATACCTCTTCTTTTACAACTACTTCAAAAGATTGAATATCTATGATTCTGGTGGATCGTGCCATGTTTAGCCCCTTTGCTCTGATTGTACCTTTTGAAGAAAAAATTCATTTAAACTTCACTTTTATATTGATGACCTTACCTTGCTATTTGAGGTGAATTAATTTCCTTTAAACTTCACTTTGATATTCTATATAAAATTAAATTTAAAAAAATTAATAAAAATGAATTATTAAATTCAAAAACATTAAAATAATTCAAAAAAAATTTAAAAAAAAAAATCATACTCAAATTCCAATTCCAATTTCAAAAAGTGGAACCAAATAGAGGAAATACATCTTCTCGCTCATTTCTAGGTCAACCAAATGGTCCAAACATTTGCTCATTGAATATAAGCAGTCTTCTTTGACAACGTAAGAATGGTCAAAGTAGCGTTCAATTCCTTTAAGATTCTCAAGCCTCTGCAAAATTTATAATTGTCAGAGTGTAGCAGATAGTTCAAAAGTGTAGTTATAACTATGGAGAGATAAATATGTGCATTTCTAGAATTGATTATGTGTGTTTTAGCATCGACGTTTCTTGCAGTCTCTTTTTCTATTGATGGATCACAGAGTGTGATCTAAAACGTCGATGTTAAAAACACACACAATCAAATCCACAAACGCACATATATAAAAATGGATTGTGGAAATTTGATATTATTATGGAGAGATAGGAATACCTCTTCTTTTACAGCTACTTCAAAAGATTGAATATCTATGATTCTGGTGGATTGTGCCATGTTTAGCCCATTTTCTCTAATTGTACCTTTTGAAGCAAAAATTCATTTAAACTTCACTTTTATACTGATAACCTTACCTTTCTATTTGACGTGAATTAAATTCCTTTAAACTTCACTTTGATATTCTATATAAAATTAAATTTAAAAAAATTAATAAAAATGAATTATTAAATTCAAAAACATTAAAATAATTCAAAAAAAAATTTTAAAAAAAAATCATACTAAAATTCCAATTCCAATCTCAAAAAGTGGAACCAAATAGAGGAAATACATCTTCTTGCTCATATTCTAGGTCAACCAAATGGTCCAAACATTTGCTCATTGAATATAAGCATTCTTCTTTGACAACGTAAGAATGGTTAGAGTAGAGTTCAATTCCTTTAATATTCTCAAGCCTCTGCAAAATTTATAATTGTTAGAGTGTAGTGGATAGTTCAAAAGTGTAGTTATAACTATGGAGAGATAAATATGTGCATTTCTGGATTTGATTATGTGTTTTTTTAGCATCAATGTTTCTTGCACTCTCTTTTTCTAATGATGGATCACAGAGTGTGATCTGAAATGTCGATGTTAAAAACACACACAATCAAATCCAGAAATGCACATATTTAAAAATGGATTGTGGAAATCTGATATTGTTATGGAGAGATAGGAATAGCTCTTCTTTTACAGCTCCTTCAAAAGATTGAATATCTCTGATTCTGGTGGATTGTGCCATGTTTAGCCCCTTTGCTCTGATTGTACCTTTTGAAGAAAAAATTCATTTAAAATTCATTTTTATACTTATGACCTTACCTTTCTATTTGAGGTGAATTAAATTCCTTTAAACTTCACGTTGATTTTCTATATAAAATTAAATTTTAAAAAATTATTAAAAAGAATTATTAAATTCAAAAACATTAAAACAATTTTAAAAATATTTTTTAAAAAAATCATCCTCAAATTCCAATTCCAATTTGAAAAAGTGGAACCAAATAGAGGAAATACATCTTCTCGCTCATATTCTAGGTCAACCAAATGGTCCAAACATTTGCTCATTGAATATAAGAAATCTTCTTTGACAACGTAAGAATGGTCAGAGTAAAGGTCAATTCCTTTAATATTCTTGAGCCTCTGCAAAATTTATAATTATCAGAGTGTAGTGGATAGTTCAAAAGTGTAGTTATAACTATGGAGAGATAAATATGTGCATTTTTTATTTGATTGTGTGTGTTTTTAGCATCGATGTTTCTTGCACTATCTTTTTCTGATGATGGATCATGGAGTGTGATCTGAAATGTCAATGTTAAAAACATACACAATCAAATCTAGAAATGCACATATTTAAAAATTGATTGTGGAAATTTGATATTATTATGGAGAGATAGGAATACCTCTTCTTTTACAGCTACTTCAAAAGATTGAATATCTGTGATTCTGGTGGATTGTGCCATGTTTAGCCCCTTTGCTCTAATTGTACCTTTAACAAAAATTCATTTAAAATTCACTTTTATACCGATGACCTTACCTTTATATTTGATGTGAATTAAATTCCTTTAAATTCACTTTGATTTTCTATATAAAACTAAATTTAAAACAAATTCAGAAAAATGAATTATTAAATTCAAAAATATTAAAACAATTCAAATTTTTTTTAAAAAAACATCATACTCAAATTCCAATTCCAATTTCAAAAAGTGGAACCAAATAGAGGAAATACATCTTCTCACTCATATTCTAGGTCAACCAAACGGTCCAAACATTTGCTCATTGAATATAAGCAGTCTTCTTTGACAACATAAGAATGGTAAGAGTAGAGTTCAATTCCTTTAATGTTCTCAAGCCTCTGTAAAATTTATATTTGGAAGAGTGTAGTGGATAGTTCAAAAGTGTAGTTATAACTATGGAGAGATAAATATGTGCATTTCTAGAATTGATTATGTGTGTTTTAGCATCGACGCTTCTTGCAATCTCTTTTTCTATTGATGGATCACAGAGTGTGATCTAAAACGTCGATGTTAAAAACACACACAATCAAATCCACAAACGCACGTATATAAAAATGGATTGTGGAAATTTGATATTATTATGGAGAGATAGGAATACCTCTTCTTTTACAGTTGCTTCAAAAGATTGAATATCTATGATTCTGGTGGATTGTGCCATGTTTAGCCCATTTTCTCTAATTGTACCTTTTGAAGCAAAAATTCATTTAAACTTCACTTTTATACTGATGACCTTACCTTTCTATTTGACGTGAATTAAATTCCTTTAAACTTCACTTTGATATTCTATATAAAATTAAATTTAAAAAAATTAATAAAAATGAATTATTAAATTCAAAAACATTAAAACAATTCAAAAAAAAAAATTTAAAAAAAAATCATACTAAAATTCCAATTCCAATCTCAAAAAGTGGAACCAAATAGAGGAAATACATCTTCTCGCTCATATTCTAGGTCAACCAAATGGTCCAAACATTTGCTCATTGAATATAAGCATTCTTCTTTGACAACGTAAGAATGGTTAGAGTAGAGTTCAATTCCTTTAATATTCTCGAGCCTCTGCAAAATTTATAATTGTTAGAGTGTAGTGGATAGTTCAAAAGTGTAGTTATAACTATGGAGAGATAAATATGTGCATTTCTGGATTTGATTATGTGTTTTTTTAGCATCGATGTTTCTTGCACTCTCTTTTTCTAATGATGGATCACAGAGTGTGATCTGAAACGTCAATGTTAAAAACACACACAATCAAATCCAAAAATGCACATATTTAAAAATGGATTGTGGAAATCTGATATTCTTATGGAGAGATAGGAATACCTCTTCTTTTACAGCTCCTTCAAAAGATTGAATATCTTTGATTCTGGTGGATTGTGCCATGTTTAGCCCCTTTGCTCTGATTGTACCTTTTGAAGAAAAAATTCATTTAAACTTCATTTTTATACTTATGACCTTACCTTTCTATTTGAGGTGAATTAAATTCCTTTAAACTTCACGTTGATTTTCTATATAAAATTAAATTTTAAAAAATTATTAAAAAGAATTATTAAATTCAAAAACATTAAAACAATTCAAAAAATATTTTTTTTAAAAATCATCCTCAAATTCCAATTCCAATTTGAAAAAGTGGAACCAAATAGAGGAAATAAATCTTCTCGCTCATATTCCAGGTCAACCAAATGGTCCAAACATTTGCTCATTGAATATAAGAAGTCTTCTTTGACAACGTAAGAATGGTCAGAGTAGAGGTCAATTCCTTTAATATTCTCGAGCCTCTGCAAAATTTATAATTATCAGAGTGTAGTGGATATTTAAAAAGTGTATTTATAATGATGGAGAGATAAATATGTGCATTTCTGATTTGATTGTGTGTGTTTTTAGCATCGATGTTTCTTGCACTATCTTTTTCTGATGATGGATCATGGAGTGTGATCTGAAATTTCAATGTTAAAAACATACACAATCAAATCCAGAAATGCACATATTTAAAAATGGATTGTGGAAATTTGATATTATTATGGAGAGATAGGAATACCTCTTCTTTTAGAGCTGCTTCAAAAGATTAAATATCTGTGATTCTGGTGGATTGTGCCATGTTTAGCCCCTTTGCTCTAATTGTACCTTTAACAAAAATTCATTTAAAATTCACTTTTATACCGATGACCTTACCTTTATATTTGATGTGAATTAAATTCCTTTAAATTCACTTTGATTTTCTATATAAAACTAAATTTTAAAAAAATTCAGAAAAATGAATTATTAAATTCAAAAATATTAAAACAATTCAAATTTTTTTTAAAAAAACATCATACTCAAATTCCAATTCCAATTTCAAAAAGTGGAACCAAATAGAGGAAATACATCTTCTCGATCATATTCTAGGTCAACCAAACGGTCCAAACATTTGCTCATTGAATATAAGCAGTCTTCTTTGACAACATAAGAATGGTAAGAGTAGAGTTCAATTCCTTTAATGTTCTCAAGCCTCTGTAAAATTTATATTTGGAAGAGTGTAGTGGATAGTTCAAAAGTGTAGTTATAACTATGGAGAGATAAATATGTGCATTTCTGGATTTGATTATTTTTTTTTTTAGCATCGATGTTTCTTGCACTCTCTTTTTCTAATGATGGATCACGGAGTGTGATCTAAAACGTTGATGTTAAAAACACACACAATCAAATCCAGAAACACACATATTTAAAAATGGATTGTGGAAATTTGATATTATTATGGAGAGATAGGAATGCCTCTTCTTTTGTAGCTGCTTCAAAAGATTGAATATCTGTGATTCTAGTGGATCATGACATGTTGAGCCCCTTTGCTCTGGATTGTGGAAAACATAAAAGAAATAGGCAAGTTTTGAAAATAGATAGTACAAATTGTAACTGATATGTAATCAAACTTCTAGTAAAAAATGGCAGGTTTATCCAATGGTGGTTATCTAGTAATAGGATTGAGTCGATTAGGGAAACCTACCCCTTGCACTTTGTGATGAAACAACCTAGAGATTGTAGATCTTTTAATTATGAACCTAGTTTAGGAATTAACCTTAAAATTGAAAGAATTGAAATGTAATTGGAAGTGTGTTTATATGTAGTAGAAGCTAGCTCTAATAAATGAGGTGTCTTGTACCTTGTTGATGCTATGCTCCTTGAATTTGACCGCAAGTGTTGATGCAATAACATAACTCCACAAGACCTGAAAATATGATTACATGAAGGATGTTGTAGCTTACCACAATGCTAGATCTAAAGATTATAGTGGGATGACATAGCCTACTTATTTCATACTTGAATCCTTAAATTCTTGAGATTTCAATTACTTGAAGGTGGATCTCAAAATTGGGGAGGGAAGCTTTATTTTATACCTTTCCCTTGGATTTCAAGGTGTTAAAATTGAAGCAAGTTGATAGAAGATTATAATTACCACTCTAAAATGTTAATCATTAACTAGTTGAGATTTTGGCCCAAATATCAAGGAGTGGGTCACCCAAGCAAACTTTCTCTTAGGAGTGGGTTTCCCAAGATGAATTGCTCCCTCCAATGTGAGACTAAATTCAGAGAGGAGCTCTCAATTTTTAATCTAGAATTGGGCTATTGATCATACATGCTAATGTAGGGCCTAGGTAAGCTAAAAATTATATAGGGATGCAATTTATGACACTATACTTAATATCCTCAACACTAATTACAAGTTTGAGGGGTTGATCAACCAAAATTATACTATAAAATTCATAGAGGTGAGCACATGCATCAACAATTCATCTATGATGTGAAGAGGGCCCCTCTATAGAGAATCAAACTTGGCATGTTTCCCTATCCTTGACGCTTATTTGTCGTACTTGAAAACTATGTGTCTCTCTTTGAAACAATAATTTGAAGCTTTTTATTCAAACCATTTATTTAGAATTCATCATTGATTAGCGATGCCATAATGAACCTTTTCTCAAGTATCTTGAAGATTAAGTAGTTGTTCTATTCTCATCTCAATAGCTCTACTCTCTTCAACCTCTACAAAATTTAGTAATTGTAGCAATGGGTTGTCTATAAATGCAACATGTAATCTCTTAAAAATGGATAAAAGGAAAATACAAAGCGGGACAAAACTCCTCACCAAAAGAGATGAAAATACAAAAAATCTATCAATAATGAATGAGATGGACAAAAATCCAAGTGAGAAAAAAGTGACCCTATAAGAGAGAATGGGGAAGTCAACTAAGCCTCCCTCATTGTAGAGTCTCTCAAATATTGAAGATGATCCAATGATGTTGAGCAACATTTCTCCCCTTAGAAAGAAATGGATCCTATGTTGAGCCAAGAATGTCATATAGAATATGTCAATAAAGAACTAATAAGGAATCTCATAGTGCAACATGAATAAGATTAGAATCAAGGAGACAACTACAAGAACATCAATTGGATACTCATAAACTATAAATTAGTACCTTCTAATCTCAAGTAGAGACATGCATTAGGTATCACAATATAGAGCCTAGCCTACTAGATAAATGAAGATTGCATTCAAATAAGTGTGAAATGACAAACAATACAAAAGATTATAGCACTCAATGAGTTCTTCTACCATGTTAGATTTGGCTATGGAGATCGCCACCAAGGATCTATAGGCCTTCTTGAAAGCACAATGATGAGATATAATCAATATGAAAAGAATTAACTAAATGTAATAGAATAGCTTGAATTAATTGAATTTAGTTAAATTGATTTTACAATGGAAACCCCAGTTAGACATAAGAAGGCATAAAGCTATGACAAACTGCATCTCATATTTATGAAATGATTCTTAAAGTAATAACTTATCAACCACCCAAGGTGAAAAGGTGATATCTTGGCATGTCCATTGAAGATGGATCACCATCCAAAGGTGAAAAATTAAAAGTGTCACATGTTTGCAAAAAAGTGACCCTATAAGATGGAATGGGGAAGTCAACTAAGCCCCCCTCTTTGTAGAGTGTCTCAAATCTTGAAGATGATCCAATGATGTTTTGAAATATTTCTCCCCTTAGATAGAATGGATCCTATGTTGAGCCAAGAATGTCAAGAGCCATTATATAGAACATGTCAATAAATAAATAATAGGGAATCTCATAGTGCAACAAATATAAGATTAGAATCAAGGAGAAAACTGCAAGAACATCAATTGGATACTCATAAACTATAAATTACTCCATTCTAAGCTCAAGTAGAGACATGCACCAAATATCACAATATACAGTCTGGCCTACTAAATAAATGAAGACTACATCCAAATAAGTGTGAAATGACAAGCAATACAAAATATTATAGCACTCAATGAGTTGTGCTACCATGTAAGATTTGGCTATGGAGATAGCCACCCAAGATGTAGAGGCCTACTTGAAAGAACAATAATAAGATATAAGCAATATGAAAATAATTAACTAAATATAATAGAGTTGCTTGAATTAACTCAATTAAATTAATTTTACAATGGAGACCCAGGTTAGACATAAGAAGGGATAAAGCTATGAAAAACCATGTCTCATGCTTATGACATGATACTTAAAGTAATAACTTATCATCCACCCAAGGTGAAAAAGTGATAGCATGGCATGTCCACTAAAGATGGATCACCATCTAAAGGTGAAAAATTGAAAGTGTCACATGTTTGCAAAAAAGTGGAATGCACTTCAAGGTGGAAAGGTGATTGTGCAATGCATCCACTAAAGGTTGGTCACCCTCCAAAGGTGGAAAAAGGATAGTGCAACACATGCAGTGAAGGTGAATCACCCTTCAAAGGTGGGGAACTAATAAAGTGTTTAAGTGCACCAAAGGTGGAAATCCCATTTCAAATGAAAAATCAATAACATGATAAGACCACTGAAAGTGGGATATTTGTATGTTGTGTCGATGCAAACTTAAGTAACATATTGGTTCAGTACTTATGAGAATGGCTAACTAGATGTAAGAATTATACATGCCAATAGAATCAATTAAGTAAACAAATATTATTACTAATAAAATCTATTTAATTAAATTAACTAATTTAAAGAATAATTATTCCATATATTAAATGATTAATTAATCATAGTTTGTTAATAAAATGTAACCCGCTTTCATATGTATTCTCCAAGCATATCACACCCCATCACATATATGTTAATAGTACAATTAAATAATAACAATTATCTATTTACGAACAAAATTAAAAATTAAGTCATTGAATTGAAATTAATAATGTTTAATTATAATCATTTCACTTAATGATAAAAAATATAAAAAGTGAAGACAACTACATAATAGCTATAGCATAGTGAATCTAAATAAAAATATTACATCTAAGTTATAACGAGACCTAAAAAAGTTTGATATATCTAAATATCTAGATAAAATTTTAAAAAAAAGATATTAAAATATATTTTAAAAATAATATTAAAAATTATATTGTTTTAAAATATAAACATAGATACTGTGTATCAAAAATAAAAATCAATACACCTAAAAATAAAAATCCATCATCTTAATGATAGATCATCCAGTCAAATTGAGAAACACAAACACAACTAAACTTCATGGATTGTAAAAATCTAAGGGCCCATTTGGTTGCGAGAATTAGCTTGGAATTGACATTTGCGGTTTCAGATTTTGTTAAATCCTCAATTTGGGAGTGCAATATGAAAATAGAATAGGAAGATGTAAATGCTCATTTTGCCCAAAATGAGCATTTACATCTTCCAGTTGAAAAGGTGGAAATGGAATTGGAATTGGTGATAAAACAATGTTTTAAATTTTTCATGTCTACCACTTAATTTTTTTTATTTTTATTTGTGTGCAAAGGGATTTAATTTATTTTTTATTTGTTTGGGTGGTTTGTAACTTTGTTATTTATTCGAAGAAAAGTTCAAATTTTCATTGATTTTTTTTTTCAATTTTTTTGTCAAAATTGTTTTTGAATTTTCAATTTTTTTTTAAATTGATTTTTGAATTTTTTTGAACTTTTTCTTGAATTTATTTTCCAAATTTTTTGTCAAATTTTGGTTGCAATCAAGGATTGTAACTTGGTTGCCTACGTCCAACTTTGGCTACCCAAAATGGTCTACGATTCCATTTTCCAATTTTCATTCACATTTGTTGACATACATGAATAAAGTGAAAATTCATTTAAACTTCGCTTTTATACCGATGACCTTACCTTTCTATTTGACATGAATTAAATTCCTTTAAACTTCACTTTGATTTCTATATAAAATTAAATTTAAAAAAAATTAATAAAACTGAATTATTAAATTCAAAAACATTAAAACAATTCAAAAAAAAAAAAATTTAAAAATCATACTCAAATTCCAATTCCCATTTTAAAAAGTGGAACCAAATAGAGGAAATACATCTTCTCACTCATATTTCAAGTCATCTGAAAATGAAAAACGGATTATCAAATCCATGATTTGACAATTTCTAGCATTTGATCAAATCCAACATTTCCATTAACCTAGAATAGTCACTATTTAATGCTTGAATAAAGTAATTCACTGGCCATTTTTTGAATTCCCAAATTAGAAAATTAATCCCCATTTTTTTGGCCAATGCTTGGATTAATTAATTCCAAAAAAACCTGGAATTATTTTTTATTTGAAAATAAATTTTTCATGGATTCGAAATTTTAAAAAAAAAATATAAGTCATTGAATACGTGCGTGAATGGTTAAGGGATTATAATCTTATTTTTTTATAATCTTATTTTTTTTATAATTTTTTTTTTATAAATTTTTTTAATATAATTTTTCTTTTATGATCTTTTTTTTTAAAGTTAATAATACATATTTTAATTTCAAAATATATAAATTAAAAATACATATATAGTTTAATTAAAAAACCAGCAATGATAAGTAAAAAAATTAAAATTTGTAAAAAAAAAAAATAATTTATAATTATAAGTTTTTTAATAAGTTAAAAATACATATTGTTCAAATTAATTTAAAAAATGAAAAATAATCTTTATTCCAATTTTACATTATGGATCCAAATGCAGAATAGATTATTTCAACTTTAGTTTTCAGAATTAATTAATTCCATGCACCAAACAGACCCTTATAGCATTAATCAAAACACCTATTTTTAGTTTTTATTTTTAGTTTTTAGTTTTAGAGTAGTCATGAGTAATAGTTTCCTGTTATTCTCTTCCTCTTCCTTTCCATCTTCACTTCACCGTTCAATTTCCAGGTCTCTGTGGATGTTACTGAAGTGGCCTCTTAAGTTTGAACAATACTGGATATTCAAATATCTCAGTCCTGTGAGTTTCCTAAATCCAGGTACTTCTCGTAAACGAGCACAATTATTCATATTCAAACCTCGTAGATTCCTCAGTTCCCCAAAAGTCGAAGGCAAACTCCTCAAAGAAGTACATCCCATCAGATTCAAATACCGTAGATCCTCCAGTCTTACCAAGCTGGAAGGTAGCCCTTCCAATCTGTCACAATCTTGTAAACCAAATGCCTTAAACATTCAAGGTCTCCAAACGACCGAGGAAGATTTCGCAAGCTGCATCTCCGTAGAATGAGTGTAGTTAGCCAATGTAATCGACATATTACCTCTGGAAACTCCTTTTCATCCCAATCGCGTAACGTCAGAGTTTTCAGTGCACTGAAATGGAGAAGTCCCATTGGTAGCGTCTTTGTCGAAAACTGCGTTAAATGGAACTCTTCTAGAAAAGAATTTGGAGCCACTGGCAGCGGCATTGACTGCCTCGAAGTTTGGGTCAGGATGATACGGCGTAATCTTTTTGGCAACTGCATTAAAATTTTGTCATTGCGAATTCAATCTCCAACATCAGACATGCAACTAAAGTAACGAATACGATGAAATATAATGACATACCTTGTAAACGCGATCATCTCGTCTAACGAGAGGACCTTCGTACACGGCCAATGTGTTGAGGTCTTCTAAATTGAAGGGTAAACAAGTAATATCTGAACTTAAAAAAACAAATCTCAATTCTGGAAATTCCATTTTACTTCTCGTGCCGACGCTGATGTTCCGTCCCAACTTGACAATCCGTAACGATTTGCCCATTGAATATAAGCAGTCTTCTTTGACAACGTAAGAATGGTCAGGGTAGAGTTCAATTCCTTTAATATTCTCGAGCCTCTGCAAAATTTATAATTGTCAGAGTGCTCAGTGCAGTGGATAGTTCAAAAGTGTAGTTATAACTACGGAGAGATAGGAATACCTTTTCTTTTACAGCGGCTTCAAAAGATTGAATATCTGTGATTCTGGTGGATCGAGCCATGTTTAGCCCCTTTGCTCTGATCACATCGTGTACAAGTACGAACTCCTCATTCTCCTGCATTGGAGCATAATATTCTGGATCCAACTCTATTGTGATCAACGCTGCATCCTGAAGTGCTTTGAGCGCCACCGATCCAACAACGGACTCCACAATTCGACGACGCATATCATTAAAGAAGCAGCAGATGTCCAAGAATGCCTCTTGGGTAAATCCTTCGAACGTTCCATATACATCATCCACCATACGTTTGCTCAGATCAAATTTGGTAATTGGCTCCCCATTTTGCAAAGCATCCAGGATCTGACTAATTTTTTCGGTGCTGTACCCCAGGTTTTCTAAATGACCACAAACAATCTCTAAAACAAGGGGGACCCCGCAGCAAATCTTCAAAATCCTCTCAACTTCGCTGGTCCGAAGTCTATTGTTTGTTTGCCTGCGCAGAAATTCTTCGGCATGACTGGCTGATAGTGGCTTGAGGAGATATGGACGGCAAAATTCTCTATCAAACATATTTGTCTCGGACAAGTTTCTTGCTGTTAAAAGAAGTCTGATGGGTTTGTGCCTGGGAATACATTCCAAGCCTTTGGGCAAAAGCTCTCTCAGGTCTTCGATCCGCAGGACATTGTCAAT
Source organism: Chamaecyparis obtusa (assembly GCA_027943335.1). Lineage (NCBI taxonomy): Eukaryota > Viridiplantae > Streptophyta > Pinopsida > Cupressales > Cupressaceae > Chamaecyparis > Chamaecyparis obtusa. The sequence goes on from BSBK01000873.1 coordinate 592,508, forward strand.
AAACAGAAAGACAGGCTTATTCCATTCTTCGAAAGCTCTTTTCAATCTATTCTTACCCTCATCTGGATCTCTCAAATCTACTGGTGTTCCACCATTGAAGTTGGGGAATAAATCCTTCAAAATCTGCCGCTGCATATATGTGAAATTGTTTTTCTGAGGATCCATTCGAAGTCTCGTATGCTTGTAGCCTTTCGCCTCCAAATCCACCTTTAAGTTTGAAACTACAGCATCCGCAAGGGTTGATTTTCCAATCCCACCAAAGCCATAAATGATCACAGCCCTGAATGGCAAATCCTCTTTGCCTATCTGCAGCATGTCCATTACACGCTTTGCCCGTTTCCTAATTCCAACTGTCATAAACAAATACAACTTGTAAGAATGTATAGTGAAAGCAAATTATTTTCAATTTCAAAAACATAAAAAGTTAGTCTACTGTCAGTAAAATTAGTTATTTTTCTGTCTTCCCGACTCATGTTAATTAAGCACAGTGAATACAACAATTTCTAAACTTGTGAGGTGGTTACTTAGATGAATGAGATAATGACCTTGTTTTAATGCTTCTATGATGTAGAAGCATTTCAGCTGAATTGGCAATAAGTAATGATTAAAAGTATTCAATTTTGGTTTGTTTGGCGTCGTTTTGCTCTATTGACTATAATAAAGAAGTTAAATGTAACCTTTAAGTAAAAGCAATGACATGAACATTGATCAATTTTTGTTAGATGATGTTGCTGTTGCTACTGTGTGTGTAACGTTTATGTAAATATGGAAGCACAAACGAGCCACATGACTCTTTGACTACCTCAAAATTGCCCACTGGATACAATGATTACAAGATATGCACAGGACAAAATTGTTTTAAAAAACATAATTAAGTTTCAAGTAAATTTACTTTGGATTGATACAACATTTCATGATACACTTATATGTGTTTTTTTTTTAATGAGCTCTACAAGCCATGGCATGCGGGAAAAATAGGTAAGCTTTCATGGTGATGATGGAGAGAAGGTACTTCTAGATTCGATCTGCAGACCTCAGAATGTTTTTCAGAAGGGACAGGGAGCTACTGAAAAAGCACTAAATAGTTTTTTTATGTGGTACTCTTCCTGTCGATGATCTAGATCAGAATGTTTTCACATAGGACAGGGAGCTCCTGAAAAAGTACTAAATAGTTTTTTATGTCGTACTCCTGTTGATAATCTAGACCTCGTTCTCAAGCATGCGGTCAGGCCTCACGTTTTCCTTGAGATCAGCGTGCTAGATATGTATGAATCGGACAAGTTGGAGAGTATTGGAGGTGATTCCAAGGTGAGTGGGTCATCTTCCCCTCTTTCATTTCCTCTCTTTGATTCTTTTGTGGAGGCATGGGAAAATCTTTTTGTAAAGTCCTAGTTTTCATTGAAGGGTGGGGTCTCAGTTGATAAGTCAAAGGCTGGTACCTGTATTAACATCTTAGACCCTTCCCTTGATCTTTCTATTTCTAAAATTGTTAACTCTTTAGTTGGTAAGTTTGGAGGCTGGAGGATTTATATTGTTCTTTCGAGGAAGTGGGTAGTCAAGTCTTGGGCTTTGAATGGCTTTGTTTCTATCTCAACCCTTCCTAAGGGTTGTTTTTGCTTCTTTTTCTTCTTAAGGGAAGACTGTGTTTGTATCTTAGATGTAATGCCTTGGTTTATGAAAAATAACCCCTCCAAAGATGTAAATGGAAGTCGAGTTTTGATTCGACGACGCATCTCTTCAGTGCTATCGTGACTAGGGCTCGTCTCCCTGGATTACCCTTGGAGTTCTAGGATGAAGAAGTAATGAGGGTATTGCTAACTCCTTTGGGGATTTCCTGGGTGTCGACACTATCACTAAGACCAGAGCCAAATTTATTTTCATCTATTTTTGTGTTTTGGTGGTACCAGGTACCATTCTCTCAATGTCGGTCGAGTTGAAATCCTAGTTTGGGTCCCTGACTTAGATGCTTGAAAATGAAATCTCAACCCCATTTTGCCAGATTTGTTCCCTAGTTGACCATTTCAGTTTTCAATGTCTTAAGATTGTTGAGATTCTTCTTTGGTTAAAGAGAAAGTTGAGGACTCTATCTTGTCCCCTAAATCTCTCAAAATTGGCTTCCCTTTCATTTGTTGTGGTTGGTAACAAATGTATTCCTGGCTCCTGCCCAAATGGTTTTGTCTATAACCAGATGGGCAAGCCTGTTATGTTTTGAGATCTAGATCATTCTCCTAATAAAGTGTTGGGATTTGTTGGAGTGGCTTTGGAGTCTTTCTCTTCTATGATAGCTTTGGACTTTGTGCCTATTGGTGTTGCTTTAGTATTGGACCATCCTTAGGTTTTAGATTTCTTAGAAGAGCCTTTAATTAGTTCCTTTTACTAATCTCGTGCCCTCATCTTCACTCCCTTTAGATCTTTCTAAGTCTATTATCTACATTGCCACTCTTTCCTCTTCCCCATTTATTCAATGGCAGTAGTGATGGTGTCCAAATCTCTCCCATCCTCTTTAACCCATTGTACCCCTCCTCTCCCTTCTTCTCCTAATGCATAAAGACTCCCCTCCTCTAGCACCCTATTTGAAGGCTCATAAGTCAGCTGATGTGGAAAACTGCATCAAAACTAGTCATAGATAGGCTAAGTATAATTGTGAGGCTAGTGCAACAAGGGATGTTGTGAATGTTAGCTATAGCACTCATGAGAAGTCTTGCTCCCGTAAACCAAAAAAAATTATTCTTTCTTGGAATATAAGAGGGCTCAATGGACCTCATAAATAGATTTTTTTGTTTGGCGTCGTTATGTAAATGTGAAAGCACAAACGAGCGACATGACTCTTTGACTGCCTCAAAATTGCCCACTGGATACAATGATTACAGGATATGCACAGGACAAAATTGTTTAAAAAAACATTATTAAGTTTCAAGCAAATTTACTTTGGATTGATACAACATTTCATGATACACTTATTTATATTTTTTTAAATGAGCTCTACAAGCAATGGCGTGTGGGAAAACTAGGTAAGCTTTCATGGTGATGATGGAGAGCAGGTACTTCTAGATTCGATCTATAGACCTCAGAATGTTTTTCAGATAGGACAGGGAGCTACTAAAAAAGTACTGGATAGTTTTTTATGTGGTACTCCTACTGTTGATGATCTAGATTAGGCTATTTTCAGATAGGACAGGGAGCTCCTGAAAAAGTACTAAATAGTTTTTTATGTGGTACTCCTCCTATTGATGATCTAGACCTCGTTTTCAAGCATGAGGTTAGCCCTCATGTTTTCCTTGAGATCAGCGTGCTAGATATGTATGAATCGGACAAGTTGGAGAGTGTTGAAGGTGATTCCAAGGTGAGTGGGTCATCTTCCCCTCTATCATTTCCTCTCTTTGATTCTTTTGTGGAGGCATGAGAAAATCTTTTTGTAAAGTCCTAGTTTCCATTGAAGGGTGGGGTCTCAGTTGATAAGTCAGAGGCTGGTACCTCTATTAACATCTTGGACCCTTCCCTTCATTGTTCTATTTCTAAAATTCTTAACTCCTTAGTTGGTAAGTTTGGAGGCTAGAGGATTTATATTGTTCTTTCCAGAAAGTGGGTAGTCAAGTCTTGGGCTTTGAAAGGCTTTGTTTCTATCTCAGGCCTCCCTAAGGCTTTTTTTTGCTTTTTTATCTCCTTAAGGGAAGACTGTGTTTGTATCCTAGATGCAATGCCTTGGTTTATGAAAAATAACCCCTCCGTAGATGTAAATGGAGGTGGAGTTTCATTTCGGTGATGCAGCTCTTCAGTACAATCGTGACCTAGGTCTATCTCCCTAGCTTACCCTTGGAATTCTAGGATGAAGAAGTGATTGAGGGCATTGCTAACTCCTTTGGGAACTTCTTGGGTGTCAACACTGTCACTAAGAGTAGAGCGAAAAAATAAATTATCTGTCTTTGTGTTTTGGTGGTACAAGGTACCATTATCTCAATGTTGGTGGAGTTGAAATCCTAGTTGGGGTCCTGGACAAAGGCTTGAATATGAAAAATCAACCCCATTTGGCCATATTTATTCCCCGACTGACCATCTCAGTTTTTAATGTCTTAAGATTGTTTAGATTCTTCTTTGGGTAAAGAGAAAGTTGAGGACTCTATCCTATCTCCTAAATCTCTCAAATTGGCTTCCCTTTCATTTGTTGTGGTTGGTGACAAATGTATTCTTGGTTCCTACCTAAATGGTTTTGTCTCTAACTAGATGGGTAAGCCTATTATGTTGTGAGATATAGATCCTTCTATTGCTAAAGTGTTGGGGTTTGTTAGAGTGTCTTTGGAGTCTTTCTCTTCTATGATAGCTTTGGACTTTGTGCCTATTGGTGTTTCTCTAGTAGTGGACCATACTCAGGTTTTGGATTCTTAGAAGGGCCTTTAGTTGGTTCCTTTTACTAATCTTGTGCCCTCATCTTCACCCTCGTTGGGTCTTCCTAACTCTATTATCTACTTTCTCACTCTTTCCTCTTCTCCTATTTATTAAATGACAGTCGTGTTGGTGTCCAAATCTCTCCCATCCTCTTTAGCTTGTTGTACCCCTCTACCCCCTCTTCTCCTAACAAATAAAGAATCCCCTCCTCTAGCACCCTATTTGAAGGTTCATAAGTCAGCTAATGTGGAAAACTACATCAAAACTAGTCATAGATAAGCTAATTTTATTTGTGAAGCTAGTGCAACAAGGGATGTCGTTAATGGTAGGTAGAGCACTCATGAGAAGTCCTACTGTTGTAAACCAAAAAAAATTATTCTTTCTTGGAATATCAGAGGGACCAATAGATGTCATAAATAGATTTTAGTGAAAAATATGACAAAAAATCTTCCTCTATTTCACAGTGACATGAATGTTTGAAATAAAGCAGTCTAACTTCTACTCTTCTAAACTCCTAAACTTCCCTAAATTGATGCAAAGGAAATAACTGAGAAAATGATTACTATTACTAAGTATGTCTGAACTAAAATAGGAAATTACATAGACCAGTGCCTAATCAATTGGGTAACGAAGTTGAAAAACAAGTCTGAATGTAAACTGAAGTCACAGATAAATCTAAATTAGTGAGCCTGATGGTCCCAACCAGTGCTGGCAAGGGAAGGGTGAATCAACACTCTCTAAAACTTAACAACAAATCTAATATAAAATAACTATGACTCTAAGTAGAACCGATTTTAGAACAGAAACAGCAATCACACAATCAACAATAAGAAACACCAGATTTATCATGTAGAAACCCAAATTGGGAGAAAACCACGGTGTGAGGAAACCTGACAAATTTTGCACTCTTCTGAAGTGTGCCCTGTTAGTAGCCTTCCATGTTAAAGGATATAAATGCACTATTAAATACGACCCAATTAAGGGATTTGATACAATAAGACATGTTAAAACCTTCCTGGTTAGAGGACTTAGAACACCTAAACAGATGTCATCTAGTTAAGGGATTTGATACAAGGGACCTGTTAAAGTCCACCTAAAATACTGGGATTTTACTATTGCAGTTGTTAGAGAGCAATAGAGGATTTGATCTTTTAAAGATGGCTTTGCAGACCCTGATAAGATCACTTTTATACTCCACTGAGAATCATCCTTGATCTCTGCTGGTATGTCCTCTTTGACTGTTATGCTCCTTGGCACACTCTTCTTTTCTTTGATTTCTTCACCTTTGTAGCTTCTTCACAGCGTACAGGTTCACTCTTTTCTTTAGTAGAATGAAGGAAAACTGTATCCTTCATAGGCAAAAGAATATATGGACTTCTTACCCTATCTGCGATCTAAATGCACAACCCGTTTGAAGATCACCTTCGGATCCATCACCTAGGGGAGTATCAATTCACTGAGGAAACATCTGATGCATGGCATGTGCTTTATATTCTTTATGAAAGAAACAACAAATGTGTCACAAACTTTCCTCATAAGAGATAACTCCTTATTTTAATGCCACAACTCTAGCATTTAAAACCTTCAATCGTGCTTTGAACCAATCACCTGATAACTCAAAGTCTACCAGATTTTGTGCACCAAAAATCAATCGAAGAGTTAGACAACTATTTATTGACTATGAGTAGCTCTGGTTCATCAACCATGACTCAGTCTTCTTTGATCAGTTTGCGTCCTTAGGTTGTGCACAAGTAGGAAGCTTAACCTGTCACCATCCCTATTACTTGTTGTATTGTTTGCATCCTTTCCTCGTTTCTTGTTACCGCTTGCATCCTTTCTTTGGTTTTTGTTACCTGTACCAGTAGCACCCTTTCCTCGGTTCTTGTTACTGCTTACTGGTTACATTTTCCTTGGTGAACCAAGTGTCACGTCACCGGTCTTCATGGTGCCTCATGGTGCTAGTTACTGTCAGTTGTTCCTAACCTGTCCTTGCTTTCCGACTGAATAACACTGCTTGTCATAACTGACAACACTCTTTTCCAATCAATGACAAACCATTTTTCCAACTACCAGTTACCCTCCTTATCGGTAAATCACCGAATGCCAACAATCTCCCTGTTTGGTATTGATGGCAAAACCAACCAATGACATTACCAGGATCTCTCTAGATCTCTCACTGGTCATATTCCCCCCCTTTGATAGTAATTCCAAAGGTTAGTTAAAAAGACTATCTTTCTGAATTGAGCTCCCCCTTCGAGCAGTAGTGTTATTCATCAATCCAGATTAAGATGAGGCTTATTCCTCTATTGCAGCATAATGAATTGATGAACATGTTTGCCCAATCAATGAGTATCAAGAATGGGTAGCACCTCTAGTTTACCTATGAGATACTCAAAAGTACTCTTCGGTAATGGATTTGTGAAAATGTCAGCAATCTATTCTTTTGTGGAAACATACACCAATCTAACTTCTTTATTTTGCACCTACTCTCTCAAATAGTGATACTTTATAGCAATTTTCTTATTTTTGAAGTGCATGACAAGATTTTTAGATATATTAATTGCACTAGTACTATCATACTGAATCACAATCGGTTCAGGTATCTATTTTTGGATTCCTTCCAATATTTGTTTGATCTAGATCACCTTTGTGCAATTGATTATTGCAACTACATACTCAACTTCTGTTGTTGATTGTGAAATGCAGTTTTTCTTCTTGCTTGTCCAAGAAATAATCCTCTCCCCAAGAAAGAATGCACAACCACTTGTGCTCTTTCTATCATCAATATTGCCAGCCTAGTCTGCATCAGTGAATACTTTTATTTGGAAGCCACCCTTGTGAGGAAACCATAGACCATACTCATCAATACCCTTCAAGTATCTGAAGATTCTCTTCATTGCTATTAGATACGTCTCTTTTGGATTAGTAGAGAATCTTGCTACGATGCCTACTGCATGTGCTATGTTTGGTCTACTTTGTACCAGGCATATTATAATTCTCTTATCATAGACCGATACAATATCTCATTTACTTCTTTTGCATCATCTTCATTTGATAACTTGAGGTTAGTTATCATAAGTGTACCAACCGGTTTGGATTCTTCCATCCTAAAGGTTTTAAGAATTTCTTTTACATACTTGGACTAAGAAATAAAAATATCTTCCTTTAGCTGATGGACTTGTAGTCCAATGAAGAATTTTACGATTCCAATCATGGACATTTCAAATTATTTCTTCATCTCTTTAGGAAAGGCTTTGCTCATGTTGTCATCTCCTCCAAAGATGATGTCATCCACAAAAATTTCTGCAATCAGGTTTCATTCTTTTCCAGTCTTGGGATACATATTGCGATTGTCACCGATTCTTGTGAATCCTATTGTCAGAAGGTATGAATGTATCCTTTCATACCATGCCCTTGGGACTTGATTCAGCCTATATAGAGCTTTCTTCAATTTACAGAACATATCACTCCTCTTTGTTGATGACAAGCCTTCTCATTGTTCAATGTAAACTTCTTCCTCTAAAATGCCACTCGGGAATGCAGATTTTACATCCATATAGTATAATTTAAATCTTTTATGAGAAGCATAAGCAAAGTACAATTCTTACTCCTTCTAGTCTGGCAATAGGTGCAAAAGTTATATGGCAGAGCCTCTTAGCCACAACCAACTATTTTCCTCTTTGGTTATCAGACATATTTTTCTTGACTCTCCTTTTACTGACGCAATGAGGCAAACTCCCTCCATTGAGTCTAGATAGAACAAATTACCTTTGCTCTGTCTACCGGTAGCAACATGAGCTCTTGACTGTTTTCTTACTACACAAGAGCCTTATCCAAATTCCAACAGATATTCCTTATTGTTTAATTGTGCTATGCTCATTAGATTGAACTTGATTCATTCCACCCAGTACACATCCTCACAGACAGCTTCATTGCTAAGTGCAATTGAGCCTTTACCTTTGATGGCACATGGAGCATTGTTACTAAATGTCACCGATTCACTATCATTGAGCTTTAGGATGATGAATTTGTTTCTATCACTAGTCATGTGATGAGCGCACCCACTATCAATGATCCAATCATCATGTTGACGAGCCCTTCAGATAAGTGTCATTTCACTTATCACTTGACTTTCTTCTTGAATTGCAACAAAGGCAATTTCTTCATCTCCAGAATCATCAGATTCATTATTCATGACTCTTTCAGCAAGGTCTTCTCTTTATTTTCATTGTCTAGACACCTCGCAACAATGTGTCCAATCATATTGCAAGAGAAGCATTTTAGTGGAAGTTTACCTTTGTATTTCCCATTACCTCTTTGAAATCTTATTGCTATGAGTGCTTCAAACTCATCTTGCTCCATCTCTTTAGAGAGCAGATTCTCAACAAAACTTCTAGTCTTACTAGTAGAGCTATTATCGATTTCTCTTCCTTTCTTGGTGGAAGAGGTACCGACAGAAGATTTAAAAGAAGCCTCTTGCATAGGTAAGTTGTAATCAAAATTGCTTAATTCAAATGCAGTCAACTTACCGATTAGGGAGTCGAAAGTGACTTGAGCAGCGCTCACAGATCTGAGCTCCTATACGGTTGAGATCTTGATAGCATAATGTGGCCTGAGCGTCCTCAGTATCTTGCTAACCACATCTTTCTCACTCAAAGTTCCTCCAGCACTTTTGATGGAGTTCATGACTTCTTTGATTTTGTTACTGTATTTTTCAATATCTTCACCTTCATTCATCCTCATGTCATCATATAATTTTCATCTGAGGCTTTCTACCTTAGCTCTTTGGACATGTGGGTCACCACCATACACTATTTGCAGCTTGGCCTACATCTAGAAAGTAGTAGTCAAATTTTCAATCTTTGCATAGACGTAATTGTTAGAAAGTAAAGTCCACCAAGATAACTGAGAGGGGGGAGAGTGGGGGGGGGGGGGGGGGGGGGGGTGGTGAATCAGTTATCAGATAATTATAACCTTTATCAACTTCAACAGAATTTAACCATGTAAGCAATGTAATTACCAACCAAAAAAAGATATTCATACACAATGACACAATAACACAAGATATGTTGACTAGGGAACCTCTTGATCAAAGAGTAAACCCCGGTGGGAATGATGCCCACAAAAGATGCACTAATATGAATATTCCTTGTGAAAGGATGGACTCTATTAGGAGTCTTATGAAATACATTCAGGACATATGAATCCCTGTTAGGAGATTTTGAATCCCTGTTAAAAGAGTCTAACCCTGTTAAGAGTTATGGAAGACAGAAGGACCCACTGCCCAAACAGCTTCAGGGTAAGATCACTGAACACACTGTCCAAATAACCTTAATATTAGTCAACAAAATAATATGAAATATGTTACCTCCTCACTATGCCAAACCGCACTCATTGCTACATCAAATCTCAATTCCAGATCTCTGTACTTCACATGTCTTCCTTCACAATTTCACTTTCACAACTTCATAGGCTCTCTTCTTCACTTCAAGCTTACATTCGCATTATACAATGCTCACACTTCTTTCACATTACTACTACATATATATCAATAAGGAAAAACATTCCTTCCTTTATACCATACTCAAATAATTACAAATGAGTCAACACACAAATACAAAATAAAAGTTTCCACATGCTACATCAAAATTACACAAAATTGTCGGCTTCCAAATGCAATAACTCTTTACTCGTGTGACCTCAAAGTTTGCGCTGTGAACCAAGTCACTATCAACGTGTCTCAAACTTCCCTTTAACTGTGCAAAACCAAATTCCATCCTAATTAGGAGATATCATCCGATTTCCACAAACCGCTACTCAGGAACACTATCTAAATACTGCTTCCACCAAAATGCTTATAATTTTTTCATACATGTCGTACTGACTTGCACTCTTAACCATAGACATATAATATATCAAAGAATATAACCTCAACATCGCATATCATTATCTGTAATATAACACGTGTGCTAAAAAAAACACTGTCTGCTTCTCTGCTAGACTCCAGAAGATCACTGTGTTGACATCAATGACAATCATAGTCATGAATGCAACAACAACTGCTACAGAATGACTACCAACATCCAGCATTCATTCCTAACAGCAATCAGGTAGCATACTTTCTATCATATCCATGGAAGTTGTATGTTCTATCTTGATCTTCAGTTGATCAGGTGTCAGGGTACCGGTGGGTTCAGTGTAATCATGGATTACATGAGTCCAGTATTGATCTCCAATTGTCTTCATGTACAGCTTCATTCTGCTACACCACAGAGTAAATTTTTTGGTCCTTCCTTTCTCATCATCTTATCTTTTTCCTGTTGTGGTTAAGTAGCAAAGAAAAGGAACTTGGCTCTGATACCAATTGATGGCCCCAATCGGTGCTGAGAGGGGAGGGGTGAATCCCCACTCTCTAAAACTTAACAAAAAATCTGATATACAATAACTATGACTATAAGCATAACATATCTTAGAAAATAAATAAAAATCACACAATCAACAATAAGCAACACCAGATTTATCATGTGGAAACCCAAATTGGGAGAAAATCACGATGCGAGGAAACCTCAGAAATTTTGCACTCTTCTGAAGTGCACTCTGTTAGGAGCCTTCCCTATTAAAGGATATAAATGCACTGTTAAATGCGACCTAGTTAAGGGATTTGATACAACAAGGCCTCTTAGAACCTGCCTAGTTAGAGGACTTAGAACACCTAAGCAGATGTCACCCGGTTAATGGATTTAATACAAGTGACCTGTTAATGTCCACCCAAAATACTGAGATTTTACTATTGCAGTTGTTAGAGAGCAATACAGGATTTAATCTTTTAAAAATGGCTTTGTAGAGCTTGATAAGGTTGGTGTTATACTCAAATGAGAATCATCACTAGTCTCTATTGGTATGTTCTCTTTGAGTATTGTGCTCCTCGGAAGACTCTTCTTTGCTTCAAATTCTTCACCTTGTAGCTTCTTCACAGCGTGCAGGTTCACTCTTTTCTTCGGTAGAATGAAGGTAAACTGTATCTTTCATAGGCATGGGAATATATAGACTTCTTACCCTATCTTCATTTTACATGCATGACCTATTTAAACATCACCTTTGGATCCATTACCTAGTGGAGTATCAATTCACTGAGGAAACATCCAATGCATGTCATGTGTTTTATCTACTTTATGAAAGAAACAAAAGATGTGTGTCAAAAGCTTTCCTTCATAAGAGATAACTCCTTGTTTTAATGCCACAAACTCTAACATTTAAAACCTTGAATCGTGCCTTGAACCAATCACCTTCATAACTCAAAGCCTATTGTATTTTGTGCACCAAATCTCAATCAAAGAGTTAGACAACTTTTTACTAACTATGACTAGCTCTGGTTCATTAGTCATGACTCAGTCTTCTCTGATCAGTTTGCATCCTTAGGTTGTGCATAGGTAGGAAGCTTAACCTGTCACCATCCCTATTACTTGTTGTACCAATTGCATCCTTTCCTTGGTTCCTATTACCTGTACCGGTTGCACCCTTTCCTCAATTCTTGTTACCGCTTACTAATTACATTTTCCTTTGTGAACCAAGTGTCATGTCACCATTTTTTATGGTGCCTCATGGTGCTGCTTAATGTCAGTTGTTCCTGACCTATTCTTGGTAACCTGTCCTTGCTTTCTAACTAAATAACACTGTGGACCTTCCTTGTCATAACTGAAAACACTCTTTTCCAATTAATGACAAATCATTATTCCAACTACCAGTTACCCTCCTTACCAATAAATCACCAAATGCCAACAGAGCCTTTTACATTAATGCTTGGCATCAATGCGCCCATTGTGTTGCTACAAAATCATACTTATCTGAGTCCAAATTCTATCTTCCACCAAATTCTTTAGTTCATATGAAATTGAAAGACACAAATGGGAGAGAATTCTGTAAAATTTATTTATGATCATGAACTGATTGGCACTGCACATAAAATACATTCATTCCTCCATGCTATGCTATTCATTCCTCCATGCTATGAACTGTTTACGTGATCTATCCTTATCTCAAACCCAAAAGCTCTACACTTCTCCCCACCCTCCCAATCTTTAGTTTCCCTTTTATAGATAAAGGGAACACTTCGGAATTGTTGCATCTTTTTAAAACTAATAGGTTATTCCCCAAACTGAAAAATAATCATTTTGCAAACTCACAACAACTCCTATACAATCATAAAAGCAAACGGAATTATTTGGACATATAGCCAACAAAGCAGTTTCAAATAATCTTGCCTTCTGTTATTTTATACGTATTATGTCACCATTCTTCATTGATGTTCATATATATTATGTGTGGTACCGAACACAACTATTTTGTTCCCATATCTTATATGCAGACCTACAGCATCCCCATCTACAGTATCCACAAAATCAAGACTATGGTAGAGATATATGAATAACAACAAAATACCTTATAACTCCACAAATTTCCCCTCATCATCCTTTAATGGATCTGTACAACCTATTTTATATCATCCTTTCACTGAAATTATCAATGAATATATTAAGACGTCTAGTCAAAAGACTTGGGCCTATGCATACGATTCTATATTTGCAAAACATGTATTCTGAAATATTTCTCCTACTGAGGCATTTTTCAGACAACCACAACATATCAATCAATGATCCCACATATTACACAAGTATTGAGCAGCTACAGGCAAGGATTTCATTCGTTGAGTTGACCTATCTATGAAGCATTAGATAAATAGTCAACTTGTACACCCTGCTTTACTTCTAGATTTTCTATTTATGCTAACCAGAGAGTTACATCAAATGGTTCAAAATCTGCCTTTAAGTTTTCAAAAACTTTCGAACAAATCAGTGTTGTACAGATCCTGCAATAATCATATTTCACAATAAGTTTGTCCAGTTCATTATGTCGAATGGTTCAAATGTTTTGTCTATGGTTAGATACATTTTTTCCTATATGCTCAAGGGCATTCTGTCAAATAGTTAACATGTAGTCCATGTGATTCATCTTTTGCATTATCGTTGTGAGAAGGCATCATGTCAAATAGATGCTCCGCATTGTGTGTGCCACCACATTTTTCAAACATCTCTTTTGGGACTCAACGACTTTAAGATCTATCCAATGAATCCATTTTGTGTACATCCTCATTTCTACCTCCCACATTCAAACAAATTTATTTCTCTATAAGTTCACGGACTTTCCATGAAATGGCATCCCTTTGACTCATTTTGGCACGGTTCATGCGCTTTGTCGATGCTTTGACTTTCGTATGCTGGCATGCATTTGTGTTTCTGAGGCATTCCATAACACGACTGTCGTGCATATTGGGTATCACATTTTTCTGAGACATTTGTCATACAATTAACACGCCTGCTCTGTGACTTCACACCCAGAATTTCCAACTATAATATCTTCAAAATAGAAACAACTTGTCTTCTTCATATATCAACATTTTACACACATGATCGTAGATCTCTAAAGTCTAGTCAACCAATTAATTTGCTCCAAATCTTGAAATCATTGCATTGTGAAATCGTGCCTTGACATTCTTTATCAAACAACATTCATGCCTCTTTTTCCCTTTCATATTCTACAATCATATTTGACAGAGCATTCTGTCAAATAGACTGCACTTCTTAGTCTCTGCATCCACATTATGTCTACCATCACACGCAACTACTTCATCTGATAAAAGCGTGCTGCTAATATGCTTTAAACAATAACGATACCCTGCTTGAAGCTTTTATTTTTTACACGGGCAGGGAAGATGTTGGCAAAGTACTTGGGTTCATACCATATATTCTGTAATTTATCACAGATTGCGTACATGTTTTCCATGGCATTTGTAACTATAGTATTTGATAAAGCAAAACCCTCTATGCTTTAATGGGTACCCATACGTTGTTCAATGGTTGCAATCATGGAATAATTAGACTTCAAACCTGCTGTTTACAATTGTTTGAAATACTCAAACTATTCAACAAATCCACTTTCTGGAGATCTTGAAATCACTACATACGATGAAAATCTTTAGAAACAGCCTACAAATTCATTCTGTGCATATTCTGTGATCATGGCATCAATGAGACGGAAGAAATTGTCAAAACAAGGTGCGTTGTCCATGAAACCATATAATGCCCATGTATTTCTCCAAACCATTTCCAATTTTAAATCTGACAAAATCCATTTTCTACAGACTAGACATATTGCTCCAAAGGTTCCCTCTATACAAAGGGAATTGGCAAATATATTTCCTAAAAATGTCCTTCCACTCTGTCTCAATGGGTGATCGTGCCTTTTTCCTAGCGTCCGTTTCGATGTAACTCAATATTTCGATGAGACGTCTTTTTACTGACTTTGGTAGATCAGTAATGTTTCATCAATGCTAATATCTCATTTGTATTTAGATAAGAGATGGCATTTTGAACTATTATTGGAAACTCAAATTGGGCTCAAATGATCACACGGCCAATGTTCGAAACTGCAATTGAAATAATTGTTGTAATGTCATTAATGTCAAACCTTAACTGGTAAGGCTGTTGCTACTTACGAAAATATTATATCTATTGTGAGAAGGGATAGAAAGGATGGTAACAATAGCACCTAAGGAAAGATTGAGTTATCTTGATACTGCAAAATGTACTTGACTATGTTGTAAAATGATGAGACAATGTATTGTTTATCTTAGTAAGATTGAAGACTAAACTGGTAGGCTTAACCGAGCAAAAAATGAAGAAATCGTGTTTAAGCCAAGTTATGTTAGTGTCGACCGAGTTAATGTATGCCAAGCAAAAATCTAGTGTCGACCGAACATCAGTTATTTGCTGAGGAAGACAGTATATGCTGAGAAAACAGTTTTAGTAATGACCGAGCGTTCTACATGGAGATCGAGTGGATGATCACAATATTGACCGAGTATCAGCATTTTTATATTTGAAGAAAATTCAGATTTGGAGCCGACATTGTGGAATTCCTGAATTATGTAAAACGTGTTGACTTTATTTATTGATTGTTTGAAAGCATTTAATACATTGTAAAACGTTTTATTGTAAATCTTTAAGAGATTTGAGATGATTCTAGAAGAGGAGCCGAAGAACATAAAGCGGGTAGATTCATTGAATCTGTCCTAACCCTAAGATCTATGAAGAAGATTAAGTGGCAAAAGATGAGTTAACCTAATTGAGGAAAGTATTAAGGGAACCTAAGTATTAGGTATGAAAAATGTATGGGTGAAAACGGAATGCTGAAGGATAAGTTTTATTGACTGTATAAGCAAAAAAGGCTGAAGGAGAAGTGTGTTGATTGCTTGAAAAAAAGTTCCAAGCAGATCAGAGATGCAGATGGTAAAGTTTCAAAGTTAGTAAACCAGCATTTGTGTACGGAATTGGATCTGATATTTGCAAAGTGAGTTGTATGTTTTTCAGATCAATACTGCTGCTACTTTCTAACCATTGTAACAGTTAAAATCTTTTTAACAGAGGTTGACCTAACAATCATGTTAAATCCTTTGAACAGGGTTGCATTCTAATGGAGTGTATGTAAGTCTTGTAACAAGGCCCACTTTTTAATAGGGTGATTGAAATCCTTTAATCGGGTGACACCTGACAGTGTGTATTGTAACCTTTGACAGGGTTGGCTTTTTACTGAGTTTACTTCAGAAAAGTGAAAATAATAGTAGCATGTTACAAAGTGGTTTTTCCCACATTGGGTTTCCACTATAAATCCTGGTGTCAATACTTGTGTGAATGTTTTAACTTGAACATTTCTGTGTTTTGCAAGTTAGATATAGTTGGGTAGTGGACTGCAATGTTATATGTTTCTATTATTGAATCAGTGATGACTGAGTTTGTTTTGGTTGCCTGATTTGATTTAAAGAAAAAAATTTTAAGATATTTTATACATCAGGACCTGAGAACAACTGATTCACCCCCTCCTTCTGTTGTTCTAAATCATATTAACAATTTGTATCAGAGCTTCATTGCTTATTGGTGTTTACAGAAAATAAGTTTAAATGGACTTGAAGCAAATGATCAAGATGTATAAGGAGGTACCGAAGTTAAACAAGGAAAACTTCCCTGCATGGCAAAGCTTGATGAAGCTACATCTGGCCAGTATTGGTGACTCTACAAAGTACTACATTGAGAATTACTATGTCTCTCATGTTGCACATTTGACTGCTGAAGAAATGAGAGCTAAGCAAGAACATAATCAGGCATTGCTAGAAATTGCATCTGTCGTAGGCTATTCAGAATTTGAGGACATTAAGGACTGCACAACTACTAAGGAGATGTGGGACACTCTTGCAAAGCTCGATGGTGGTGACCCATATGTACTAAAAGCTAAAGCCGAGAGTCTCAGAGGTAAGTTTGATGAAATGAGAATAAAAGAAGATAAAAACATTGCTCAATATTGTGGTAGAATAAAAGAAGTTGTGAATGCTATTAGAGGAGCAAATGGAACTATTGATGATGAAACCATAATTGGAAAAGTGCTAAGAACTCAGCATCCTATATATGCTATTAAGATCTCAGCTATTCAGGAATCTAGATGTAACTCTGCAAATGTGCTTACTTTGGAAGGTTTGATTGGCAAGCTGACTGCTTTTGAACTGTCTAATTATGATAATTTCACTATTGGTAGTATTGGAAATGTTGAATCTGCTTTCAAGTCACAATTAGTTCTGAACAAGCCTAAGAAAGAAAAAGAAAGATGCACCAGTGGAAGTGAAAGCGAAAGTGAAAGTGACAATGACACTTCTGATGAAGATCTTGAAAATCTAGAAGCTCTTGTGGCTAGAAGACTAACAAGAGGAAAAGGTAGATATAAAGGTAAACTCTCTATTATATGTTTTGCATGTAATAAAGTTGGTCATATAGCTGCTAGATGTCTTGACAAGAAGGATAAAGATGAAGAAAGAAACAGCAAACACAAAGATAGAAGAGATGACAAAGGCTACCGAAGGTACAAAGACTACAAAGGAAAAGCTAAGAAATCTTGTTACATTGCTGAAGAAGACACTGACACTGATAGTGATGATTTTGAAATTGAGGTAGTCTATGTTGCAATGAAAGATGAATCTGATGAGGATGAGAAAACTGCATTGATCTCCTATGTGAACAAGAATGACAAATGGATTATAAACAGTAGTTGTTCACATCACATGACTGGTGACAAGAGTAAATTTCAGACCTTACATCATTATAAAGGTAAAAGTGTAAAATTTGGTAATGATGCACCATGTCCTGTTAAAGGAAAAGGATTGATTAAACTGACTGATAAGATCTCTTGTGAAAATGCTTATTGGGTTGAAGGATTGAATTATAATTTGCTAAGTGTTGCTCTGCTCAATAGCACTGGTGATCAAGTGGAATTTCATCACAAGAAAGCTAAAATATTTGATGCTATTGGTGGACTGATCGGTAGTGGAGAGCAGACTAGAGGTAGTTTGTTCTATCTTGACCTATCTGAAGAAATATGTATGATTGCACAACTTGATGACATTTGGCTATGGCATAAGAGGCTATGTCATGTTAACTTTGACAATCTGGTAGAGATAAGTAAGAAGAAGAAAGTAAGAGGCCTACCTAGATTGAAAAAACCTGAGAATGTGATGTGCAAAGAATGCCAGTTAAGAAAAATGACTAAGTCAAGTTTCAAGAGCAAATCCTTTACTTCTAAAAACATTTTAGATTTGGTTCATATTGACCTTTGTGGACCTATGGGTGTACAAAGTTACCGTGGTGCTAGATATTTTATCTTATTTGTTGATGATCATACTAGGATGATACATGTAATGTTTCTTAAAGAGAAATCTAATGTTTTTCAATTCTTAAAGTCGTATTTGGCTAAGGTTGAGAAGGAGACAGGTAGGAACTTGAAATGTCTTAGATCTGACCGAGGTGGAGAATTTACATCAAATGCATTCAACCTGTTTTGCAATGATAGAGGAATCAAAAGACAGATGTTTGCACCTAGGACACCTTCATAGAATGGTATAGTAGAAATAAGGAACAGATCTATTTTGGACTATGCAAGGACATTATTAATTGAAAAGAATGTGGCATACAAATACTGGAAAGAAGCTATAAGTACAGCTGTCTACACTCTTAACCGGGTACAAATCAAGAAAGGTACAAATCTGACACCCTATGAATTATGGTATGGGCATGTACAGAGTGTTAAATACTTTAAAATCTTTGGAAGAAAATGTTACATATTAAAAGACAGTAGGAATGGAAAGTTTGATGCTAAAAGTGATTAAGGCATATTCCTAGGGTACTCCACAAAAAGTAAAGCTTACAAGTGTTTGACCTCTAACACTAACAAAATTGTGGAAAGTGTGAATGTCAGAATTGATGAGTATGCAAAAAGAAATGAAGCTGACAGCAAAAGAGAACCAGAAGATTACAGATCTTCTGTACATAGAGGAAATAGAAGAGGCAAGTAACTGACTTGCACCTGATGCCGAGTCTCAGGAAAACAATGCCAAAAGAGAATAGGAACATGCTGAGCTACAAGACAATGCTGCTGAGTATCAGGAAGAGGTTGTCGAGCATTCAGAAGCTGAATCTGACAATCTTGTTGGGGAACCTGATAAAATAGAGGAGAAAAATGTTGAACCTGTTTTGGTAAAATATGTAAGAAGACATCACAAGCCTGAACAGATAATTGGAGATAAAGACACTGGAATTCAAACCAAAAGCAAGTTAAAGCATCCAACATGTTTACTATGTGAATTTGAAACTAAGACAACTAAAGAGGCATTAGAAAATGAAGACTGGCTACAAGTAATGAATGAAGAGATTGACCAGATTCAGAAGAATGATACCTGGACTCTGGTGCCGAGACCTGCAGATAGGAATGTTATAGGAACAAAGTGGGTGTTCCGGAACAAGTTGAATGAAAAAAGTGAAATCACTAGGAACAAAGCTAGGTTGGTATGCAAAGGCTACGCATAAGAAGAAGGAATTGATTATGGGGAGACATTTGCCCCTGTAGCTAGATTGGGAGTAAGAACTCTGCTTGCATATGCTACTTATAAAGATTTCAAGGTATATCAAATAGATGTCAAGTTTGCATTTTTAAATGGTGTACCGGAAGCAAAAGTTTACATAGAACAGCCAGAAGGTTTTATTGATCCAAACAAAAGACACATGGTATGCAAACTGAACAAAGCATGGTATGGGAGGTTGCATAACTATTTGATACAGATTGAATTTTCTAGAACAAATGACACAAGCAATCTGTACTTGAAAGATTAACAAGGTAAAGGTATTATGTTGGCCAAAATTTTTGTTGATGACATTATCTTTGGTGGACAAGATGCATTGTGTAAAATATTTTCAAATGAAATGCAAACTGAATTTGAAATGAGCATGTTTGGTGAGATTAAATTCTTTGTTGGTTTACAAGTATATCAGATGAAGAAAGGAATTTTTATTACACAGTCTAAGTATGTTAATGAAATACTAAAAACTTTTGGAACAGAAGATGCTAGACCAGTGAATACTCCTATGGTTACTGGACAAAAATTATCTAAGAATGATGATGCTGCAGAAGTGAACCGGACTTTGTCCAGATCCACGATTGGAAAATTACAGTAAGTTGTACATAGCAGACCAGACATTGCACTATCTGTTGGGATTGTGGCAAGATTCTCTGTCAATCTTAAGGAAACACACATGATGGCAGTGAAAAGAATTATGAGATACTTGAAAGGAACTGTTGACTATGGGTTATACTACAAGAAAAATGACAAATTTGAACTTAGAGTATATACTGATTGGGCAGGAAATATAGATCACAAAAAGAGTCCAAGTGTTGGCACTTTCATTCTTAGATAGAGATTAATCTCCTGGACCAGCAAGAAACAAAATTGCATTTCCCAGTCTACTGTTTAAGTCGAGTATGTTGCTGCTGCAGTAAACTATTCAAATTTGATATGGATAAAACAGTTGTTGGTAGGCATGAAAGAAGAAATCACTGAACCTGTTGTTATTTTCTGTGACAATAAAAGTGCTATCAACATTTCTAAGAATCCAGTGATGCACACTAAGACCAAACATATAGCAATCAAGTATCACTATTTGAGGGAATCGGTATAAGACAAGGAAGTTCGAATGGAATATGTGAATACAAAAGAACAATTGGCAGACATATTCACTAAAGATTTACCTAAAGAAGCTCATGAGTATTTGAGAAGTCAATTAGGGGTTCTTCCCCTAACTGAGGCTGCCTAGTCAAGCTAGGAGCACTGCATCAAATATGCTACAACAGAATATTTGACAAATTGATGCAGAAGATTGTCACACTTTAGGACTATCCTAGAGCTGTGAAGAAGAAGCAAAGACAACAAATCAGTCATAAGCAAGATTACAGAGGGAGAAACACTGAGCTGCACAGATACTATCTACATCTGTTGGATGTATATTTTATGTTGCTACTTTGGCATTTTTTGTCAAAGAGGGAGATGAACTGAAATGATATTATAACACATGACACTGAAAGAAAGGGAGATGATGAACAGAAATGAAAGATCAAGATATAGGGAGATCCAAATACTTTTGATGGTCACAGAAGTGAGATTTACAGATTTTGAATTAGAATGAAGCTAAGAATATTACAAATTTTCTCTGATGTACAGATAAGTTTTTGGATTGGTTAGTAATCCATGTGTTATTCAGGTGATATCATATGGTGTTGCCATCAATGCCAAAGAGGGATATTGTTGGAGACTGCTTTTGAAACAATTCTTGTATTGTCATTGATGTCAAACCTTAACTGGTAAAACTATTGCTACTTAAGAAAGTACTATATCTATTGTGAGAAGGGATAGAAAAGATGGTAACAATAGCACCTAGGAAAAGGTTATCTTGATACTGCAAAGTGTACTTGACTATGTTGTACAATGATGAGACAATGTATTGTTTATCTTAGTAAGATTGAAGACTAAACTGGTAGGCTTAACCAAGCAAAAAATGAAGAAATCATGTTTAAGCCGAGTTATGTTAGTGTCGACCGAGTTAGTGTATGCCGAGCAAAAATCTAGTGTCGACTGAACATCATTTATTTGTCGAGGAAGACAATATATGCCAAGAAAACAGTTTTAGTAATGACCGAGCGTTCTACATGGAGACCGAGTGGATGATCACAGAGCATCAGCATTTTTATATTTGAAGAGAATTTAGATTTTGAGCCAACATTGTTGAATTCTTGGATTATGTAAAATATTTTGACTTTATTTATTGATTGTTTGAAAGCATTTAATGCATTGTAAAATGTTTTATCGTAAATCTTTAAGAGATTTCAGATGATTCTAGAAGACGAGCTAAAGATCATAAAGTGGGTAAATTCATTGAATCTGACCTAACCCTAAGATCTACAAAGAAGATTAAGCGGCAAAAGATGAGTTAACCTAATTGAGGAAAGTATTAACGAAACCTAAGTATTAGGTATGAAAAATGCATGGGTGAAAACGGAACACTGAAGGATAAGTTTTATTAACTGTATAAGCAGAAAAGTATGAAGGAGAAGTGTGGTGATTGCTTGAAGAAAAGTTCCGAGCAGATCAGAGATGGAGATGGCAAAGTTTCAGAGTCAGTAAACCAGCATTTGTGTAAGGAATTGGATCTGATATTTGCAAAGTGATATGTATGTTTTTCAGATCAATACTACTGCTACTTTCTAACCATTGTAACAGTCAAAATCCTTTTAACAGAGGTTGACCTAACAATCATATGTTAAATCCTTTGAACAAGGTTGCATTCTAATGGAGTGTATGTAAGTCCTGTAACAAGGCTCACTTTTTAATAGGGTGATTGAAATTCTTTAACTAGGTCACACCTGACAGTGTGTATTGTAACCTTTGACAGGGTTGGTTTTTAACCGAGCTCACTTAAGAAGAGTGAAAATAATAGTAGCATGTTACAAAGTAGTTTTTCCCACATTAGGTTTCCACTATAAATCCTGATGTCAATACTTGTGTGAATGTTTTAGCTTGAACATTTCTGTGTTTTGCAAGTTAGATACAGTTGGATAATGGACTGCAATGTTATATGTTTCTATTATTGAATCAGTGATGAGTGAGTTTGTTTTGATTGCCTGATCTGATTTCAAAGAAAAATTTTTAAGATATTTTATACATCAGGACCTGAGAACAACTGATTCACCCCCCTCTCTGTTGTTCTAAATCATATTAACACCCAGTCTATTAGATTTATAGAGAAATACACATTAAATGCTTGTTTCACTCTAAATTAGAATTAGCCATAGAATTAATTGTGGATAGGTGAGATAAATGTTTGTCAATCATTCTAGTAGTTGTATGGAAACACCCTCCTGGTCTGTGCCGACAATTTGAAAACTTCTTATTGTTTGACCAATGATTAATTTATCATTCTAACATCCCCACCACGCTTCTACTGGGTGACTTTGATACCATATTGGAAACCCAAATTGGGGTTAAATGATCACATGCCCAGTCTATTAGATTTATAGAGAAATACACATTAAATGCTAGCTTCACTGTAGACTAGAGTTAAATGTAGAATTAATTGTGGACAAGTGAGGTAGGTGTTTGTAGATCATTCTAGTAGTTGTATGGAAACATCCTCCTAGTCTATAGTCTATGCCAACAATTTCGAAACTTCTTATTGTTGAACCAATTATTAATTTATCATTCTAACATCCCCACTAGGCTTCCTTTGTGCGACTCTAATACTATATTGGAAACTTAAATTGAGCTCAAATGATCACAGGCCCAGTCCATTAGATTTATAAAGAAATACACATTAAATGCTAGCTTCATTGTAGACCAGAGTTAGCTGCAGAATTAATTGTGGAGAGGTTAGGTAGGTGTTTGTAGATCATTCTAGTAGTTGTATGGAAAAATCTTAATCTGTGCCGACAATTTAGAAACTTCTTATTATTTGACCAATGAATAATTTATCATTTTAACATGAACAACCCATATTCTCATATACCAATGGCTTAAGCTATATCAAAATTCCATAGGTCCATTGCATTATATAGCAGGAAAAGATATTTCAATGGGATTTTTCTGTTCTTTCTCCGATACAAAACTCATAAGTGTTGAAGGTAAATAGGGGGTCAGCAAGCTTTGATTTTCATAGAAACTTGGCATGGGGTTTCAAATTGGAAAGTATTTTTAATTTTACTTCCATTTTTTCTCCTTCGAGAAACAGAATCTCTCAACAATATAAAGAGGATCCACCTACCTTAATAAGTGCAAAAACTATATTACTTTCTAATGGCATAAATAATCTCACATTTTATACCGTTTGTGAAATAGAATACGACCTCATCTTATATTCTCACTTTCTATATTATTATTTAAATCAAATGATTTAAAAAATGTAAACATTACCACTAGCTTTAATTCAAGTTCTAAAATTCATGATGGATGCCCAGTCTGAATGTGGCCCAGATCTAAAAGTTTTCATTTTGAAATGACTTTTTGTCCTGGAATTCTCTAAGACTTCAATTTAATGTATCTCAAATCAAATGATGATAAAGGGTCGCACCCCATTTTTATTGTTTCTTTCAGACCTCCAAAACTGAATCAACTACTTCTAAAATTTCCTTTGGAAAATTATCAAGCTCAATTATGAGAAGTTTTCACCAAGTGGATGTATTCATTAAGGACACGTGTTGCAAGTAGATTTCCCAAGCTCCATCATATGTGCAAGATATCAATCCACAAAGATTCTTTCTCTTGAAGTTGTCATGGAAAACCTCTCCAAACACCATCTAGTTCTACCTCTGAAAAAATGCCAAACTGGACTGCAAAGCTCTGTAATCATGCATGGGAATATGTTGTTCTACAAAAGATCATGACGACCAGTCTGTTTGATGTGATGTTCGTCCAATTGAGAAAAATAAATTTCCAATATGGGCTTTCATTCGCATATTGATACTGTGTAATTAACAAATATTAATAAAGTGTGTTTGGTTTCGATTTTGAAAAAATGTCAAATGGAGTGTTATGGCTCTTAAAATTTGCATAGGTGTTCATTGAGATATGGATTATTGCTAGGATTAATTGGTTTGACTAGAAATTTATCTAGACATAGGATATCAATTTTGAAAGAAGGTTGCTCCAATAGATTTTGAGACATGTAGGAACAAATTGCAAACCAATTGGGTTTTGAAAAAAATATCAAAAAAGGTCATGAGATTATGAGAAAACGTTCATTCTATGATAAGGACAATTCAAAGGAACAATTGGTCTTATGAGAAAGACCTTGGATATATAAATATAATTGATTCGTGAAAATGGCTTGCTCAAAGGATTCTAAAATATTCATTGTAAAACTATTTTAGAACCCTAAAAGTTAAAGCTCCAAAAACATTTCAAATCAAATAATGGAAGGCTGCAAATTGACATAGGAACTCACATACGATAGATGAACATTCCTACCAAGTGATTTTGCATGATAATTGGGGGTTTTTGAGTTATTATGTTTCAAAGTAGGCTAACCGTGTAAATTTTATAGGGAGTCTCTGTTATAACTTAATCATTGTCATAGCACTTCTAAAAAAATTCAAAATCTAAAGGCGCCAATTGTGGCTATTTCCTGGGAATGTATGCTCCTTGCAGACATAACAAGAATCCAACTTTCTATGAGATCTGTACCAAATGCCTATTCCATTGAGATTGTCTAGTCACTTATTAACCATAGAAATCAAATCATATCCATATTTGGTAGCCCTAGCCACCTAAAAGGAATGTCATCAATTTCCTCTATCAAAAATTTGATTTTGGTCATGTACCAACATTATGTCACTAGAAATATCACATGGTCATTTATTTTGACATCATTCACCATTTTATCACAATCAACTAGGTCGTTATAATTTCTATCAAAAAACCTCTCCATCTAGCAAAACTATTTTGCTACACAACTGAATGTATTATTCCTGGTTCTATTATAGGCTTGTATATCATATTGTTGTGGTTCATGTGGATTAGGTAAATAGTTCCACAATCTCTAAAAAGGAGAACATGAATATACTAATTCATTTTTTACGTATATCTCTTTTTGGTGAAGTGTCATAAAAAACCCTAAATTTTCAATATGACCTTTTTCACTTAAATTTCTAAAAGAACTCCATCAGCATCCTGGTTTTCTTTCTTGGAATCCCAAGGTTCTTAGATGCACTAACTTTAGCATTGTTATGTATTTCACAAAACGGTATAACTATCTAGTCATCTAAAACTATTTCCTCGTAAAATGGATTTAAAAATATATGAAAATCCTCTTTAATTGTACACCATCATATGATATCAATTCATTTTCCTCTACTGTTTTATCAGATAATAAATTTGAAAAAAAAATTGAAGTTGTTTGTAAAATTAGATACCCTTTTCCATTCATAGTAAATATCCTCACTAGTTCATTAGAGGCAACCTTGTCTTGAGGGACATTCATCTCTATTATTAAGTCATCATTAAATAATTTCTCTTTTATCTTTTTTTTATCTTTGTTGAAATTAGTGTGAGTTGGACATGAAATTATTGAATTACTCTCATAAGGATATTTTTGGCTTTCTATGGGTAACAAATCTACAATTTGTTTGCTCTTGAGTGGACATACCTCCTCATATTCCTCCTTTTCATCAACTATTTTATGATGGTATTCGAACATGGATAAGTAAACTATTTGTTCTCTTGTTCCTTCTTTCACCTTACCATTGATTTAATCAATAATCTTATCTAATGGTTTGAGAGACTCCTCATATAGCACATTATCAATCCTCAGAAAATGCTCTATCCCCGTGAAATTCATGGCAATAAAATGTTTCCTCTTATCTTTGGCTTGAAGCCCTAGGTCTTCATTTTAAAAATTTGTAGCCGTTACATGGAAAAAACACTAATTGAGCTGTGGCCTTGTTATATTTTAACGTTACTTTTTCCAATCACTTAAACCCCAAAATACCCATGTGCTAAAAAGGTTTGTGTCCACTTTGCATGTTATGTGGTTAGGTTTGTTGTCGGGCCCCCACTTTAATATTTTCCGCTAAGCCTAAGTCTTAATTTAATTTTTCCTAAGTGTCAAACCATCTAGAATATCTGGTTGTCGCATAATCTTATAGCTTCCTGTTGTCAGAGTTTCTGACATGGGATCATGCGACAAGCGGACATCTGTCCCGGCATGCCCATCTATGGTATTGTTTTATAGCTAAGGTGGCGGCTAGTTATTGGTCAGGGGCTAGTGAGTTGGTAGGTTGTTAGCAGGGCCCGGCAGCTTTCTGATTCCTTTCATCTAACAGTCAGCGCATGATCGCATTAAATCTTTCCAGGCTTTGTGATCATGCGACAACCGTTGATCTTTCTAGCGCTACAGGATGACGAATGGGTGGGTCCTCAGCTGCCAAATCACGCTGACACGGGTGTTTCTCATTGGTTGAAATAAAGACGACATGGTGGCCGATAGACCCTGTTATTAAAGAAGAGTTCGGAGGTGGGCCCCATTTATGCGAGGTGGCAACTTTTGATTCAGCGTAGTGGCTTATGCGGCGTGCAAGGCCCTATGGTCAGTCACCTTTTCATCCTACGGTTGTCCTATGATCACATGGAATCTTTACAGGCTATGCCATGATGCGATGACCGTCGATTTGGAATCAGATGTAAAGGAAGGTAAGTGGGTCCACTGCCAAGTATGCACAAATCGCAGTTTCTCATTCCTCGACGTGGGTAATGATATGGCGGTTGTCAGTGGGACCGTTTGCCAAGTGTGGTAGATTTGTTCACTCCTGATTGGCCGAACCGTTAGGTGATGAGGATTTGTCAATGGGGCCATTGTCAATGGAATCTGCAGGGTTGCCAGCTTTGCTCAAGATCGACGGTGGTCATATAATCGCATCGAATCTTCTGAGCTCATGCGATCATGTGATAGTCGTTTGATCTTGTCTGAGGGATGCAAGGTAAAGGTGGGTTTGATGTGCTACGTGATGCTGACTGGCTTGATTCTTATTGGTTGCCGACTACTGATGCGGCTGGTGACTTTTCAAAGGCCTTTTGACTATTGTAAAGAGCGATCTGGACCACCTGATC
The DNA here is from genome assembly GCA_027943335.1 of Chamaecyparis obtusa. Classification (NCBI taxonomy): domain Eukaryota; kingdom Viridiplantae; phylum Streptophyta; class Pinopsida; order Cupressales; family Cupressaceae; genus Chamaecyparis; species Chamaecyparis obtusa. The sequence continues at coordinate 619,968 of BSBK01000873.1, forward strand.
TCTCGGGAAATAAATTGATCAATGGGCACCTTTTAAAACTTGCCAGATAGTCATTGGGGCCAGAATTTAAATCTTTTGCCAAGGGTTTTCTGCGACAGGAAGGACTAAAATTGAATGTTTTAGCAGCTAGATTTGGTAGAAATGATTTTCAACTGCTGCAGTATGATCCAAAGGGTTTGATGATTATTTGCAGATGTCGGTACCGTCAAGAAATGAAAGAAGTGCTCAAGGCATGTTGTAGGTGGCTAGGGTTTGATATTTGTCAGAGATTTCCATGACCTGTACATGCGAGACCTTCTATAGTTGGCTCTAGCATTTAATTTTTGTTTTGCTGCAGCAAGAAATTGATTGAATTTGTATCTGCAGTTAACCCTGAATATGAAACCAATGCATTTGTACATCAGATTTGATCTAATTTTCTAGGGTTTCTTGGGTTTCCTGCATTCTTTACTTCTTGTTGTACCTGGTTGTTGCAGACCTAATTTTGCCCTAAATGATCATTTGCTTGTTGCAATCCTTGTTCCTATAAAAGGATTTTCAAGATCATTTAGAAGGGTTCGAGTTTTCTTCTGAGAGCTAGTTCCATGAATGTTTTGCCTTGTAAATATTTCCTTCTTCTCTGCATATAGGGTTCCTTCTTTCCTCTCTAGTTTATGAGAATAGAATGCATGTTGTAACAGCTTGTCTTATGTATAAGATTTCAGTATATTTGTACTGTTATTAGACTATCTCCATTTGAATCCTGAATTTGTTGATTATAGCATGAAGGGTGTTTAATCTTTCTACTTGTATTTCCTATATGTTTGCAGTAGAGTTGTCTTCGCAGAGGTAACTGGGTTCAGGGTTAGTTTTCAGATATGTATGAGTTGGGATATCAAGGGTGTCTCATGCTTGTCTTCCAGTAGATGCTGGTTAATGTATTACTTGTTTATAGGTCTCTTCTAAGGGAAGGGTTAAAATCCTTTGAATAGGTGATAACATATCTGGGTACACAGGTGGATTGGTAAAGTGAGGTCTGATCAATGGTGTATGGTTGATGTAAGGCATCAACATATTTGAATATATTGTCCTCTTATTTCATAGCTCTCTATTGCTGTAAGGTATTTGACTTTGTTTCCCATTGGATAAGGCACTGGTCTATGAGAGACTAAGGGTATTTCAAGGGTCCATTCAGCCCATCATCAATCATTCAAACCAAATACCTTTCCCTTTCATGTTGGTAGTAGTAGTAGGAGGTCCTTTCTAGTCTTCAGACTCATTCTATGCAAATAGGGCTATTGCATAAAAATTGGCTTCATTGGGGTACAGGATACCTAAAAGGGTTTGAAAACTATTCCACAATAATGTATCTGTAGGCCTATTGTTTATCATGAGGTGTCTTGAGTGTGCAGATAAGGCAATACCCGCCTGAGTGATGTGGAGCTCAAAGAAGAAGGAGGATTCTTCTCAATCCTCATTAATTAAACTATTTTCTTGTCAAACTTGAGTGCCTCCCCTGAGAATCAAGCCCATCTATTGATTCAAGTTTGGTCTTGCAAGGAAAAGCTCCAACAAACTGGCAACTCTGCTAGGGTGAAGTAAAAGACAACAAGCTAGCTTGCTTGGTTGGATTATCCCAAAGTCTAGTTAAAAGATCATAGAGTCAAATAAACAAATAAGTATTTGCTAAATCTTCTCACTAAGTGTTGAGTGGTGACTCTGACTCTCTGTTTGATTAGTGTTTGTAACAAAGTGTGATGTATCTATGATCCTGACAAGCAGTTGTCCTGTGAGATTTTGTTGTGATTGTGGGTTTTGAAGAAGGTTCAGAGTTGGGAAAGGTTCTCAGCTGATTCAGATTTGTCCTCTACAAAAAGGTGGCGACTCTACCAAAGTTTGAAAGGTGATTTGAAGGAGACTTCAAGTCAATATTTTGTAGCATTCACAACATCTCCAGGTAATCCTATTTTATCAAGAAAAACAATCCCTAATTAGGTGAACAAGTCATCATTGAAAAGGGAAATTAATTTCAAGTTAAAGTCATATTTCTGGATAAAGGCTTTGCTTCTTGTAAAAGAGTATCAGAAATATGTTGAGGTTTAATGAAGCCACTGGTTGCATTAATTTGGATAAAAGTATTGTCATGAGAACAAGTTGCATTGTGTTGTTAGTATTTTAAAAATGGAGTCTCTAGCCTTGATGAGTCAAGATGGTGCTTCTAGGTCTGAAGGTTCTCTGTCAGATTTTAGAAATGTTAGTAGAGAAAGAGATATTTATTTGATGAGTCAAAAAATCCAACAAACTTGCATAAAGATTTTAAGACATACAATAGGAGAAAGGAAGGATGAGTCATCCCATTCATACTATAAGAAATTTCTTGTAGCTTGTGATGAAAATTTTGTGGGTATTGAGCTTCAAAATTTCCAATATACTGAAATGTTTTTAGAGCTTAGTATGCCTGAATCAGTTGGCTGGACTGCCTCTGTTAGAAATGAAGCACTAGGAAATGTTAGAGAATGGATGGATTCATTTGAGGATGATGAATCTTGTGATGTTGGTGCTAATGTTGGAACTTATGATTATCAAGAGATAGAAGATGAATCTATAGTTGATGATAGTTCCTATTATGACTACCTTTCACAAGATGTTGTGAGACAAGAGTTCTCAGCCCCTGTCTCAGATGAGGATGATATCTGCAGCACTGACAGTGAGACCAAAGAGGTAGAGTGTGAGGTTCAGTGCTTACTGAGCAGTGAGAAAATTTCAAAACTCTTGGGTGCAGAATTTCAAAGGTATGTTCCCAAATTTGTTTCCAAGATTCCATGCCCAATTTATATAAGTTTTGATGAAGATGAAGCAAGTGATGGCATGATGTGTGAAACATTTGTGGATGTCCTTTCTCCCATTTTTGATATGCAAGAGGATAGTACATATCATTGTAATGAATTTGATAATGTCATATTTGATGAGTATGATGCTATGTGTACTAGTGTGGATTTAGTTTTTCATGAGCCTAATGTCAGTGGTTCTTGTATACATTTTGATGCTGGAGAATGTGGTAAGTCTGAATGTGTTTTCTCAAATTTACAAATGACTAATGAGTCATCAACTAGCAATGTTTTTTCCCATTTAGAAGAGGCTGATTTAATTTGTGATCAGCGGGATATTTCCATTTTCATGCAATCAGATTTTTGTCTTGAGAGTTTTTATATTAGTTTGCAAAGCAGGGAGATAGCAAGTGTTTATTATTTACTGCAAACTAATGGTCAGAATGCTAATGCTTCTAGCCATGGTGTTGAGTTGGAGTGTTTCCTTTTTCAGCATGGCAGTGTTGATGAAGGTTGTGATGTTTTGATGTCACAAAGTGATCAGTATTCACGGTAGTTCGATGACTTTGTCTTGCTAGATGGTGGTGAGTATGGTGATCAAATTTTCTATGGTATGCTGAAAGTGGATCACAATGTTTTTGGCAACATGGACGAGAGATGTATTTTCAGTTTTCCTCTGCTGAATGGAAATGAAAATTATTTGTTTGATAGAGGTAAAAAATTGATCAGAAGTTTTGGGGCCTTGAGCCTTTTCGTAAATATTGTAAATCCTTGTATAGTTGTTTTCCCTTCTTGTTGTGTGTTTCCCTTTCTGTTTCCCTGGTTCGATTGCCAATTTTTTATGTCCCTTGGTTTTGTCCAATAGGTCGTCTGCTCTCCTAATGATCTTGAATTCTTGCATGCTCACAAGTTACCCATCATCCCCAGATAGAGCCACTGTTAGCCCATTTTCCTGTCATAGCAAAAAATCCTCAGAAAATGGTCTATCCCTGTGAAATTCATGGCAATAAAATGTTTCCTCTGTCTTTGGCTTGAAGCCCTAGGTCTTCATTTTGAAAATTTGTAGCCGTTACATGGAAAAAACCCTAATTGAGTTGTTGCCTTGTTATATTTTAACGTTACTTTTTCTAGTCACTTAAACCACAAAATACCCATGTGCTAAAAAGGTTTGTGTCCACTTTGCATGTTATGTGGTTAGGTTTGCTGTCGAGCCCCCCCTTTAATATTTTCTACTAAGCCTAAGTCTTCATTTAATTTTTCCTAAGTGTCAAACCCTCTAGAATATGTGGTTGTCGCATAATCTTATAGCTTCTTGTTGTCAGAGTTTCTAACATGCGATCATGCGACAAGCAGACATCTGTCCCAGCAGGCCTGTCTATGGTATCATTTTATCACTGAGGTGGCAGCTAGTTATTGGTCGCGGGGCAATGAGTTGGCAAGTTGTCAGCGGGGCTCGGCAACTTTCTGATTCCTTTGATCTAACGGTCGACGCATGATCACATGGAATCTTTCCAAGCTTTGCAATCATGCGATGAGTGTTGATCTTTCCAGCGCTACATGATGACAGACAGGTGGGTCCTCAGCTGCCAAATCATGATGACATGAGCATTTCTCATTGGTTAAAATAAAGACAACGTTGTGGCCGACAGACCCTAGTTATTAAAGAAGAGTTCAGAGGTGGGCCCAGTTTATGTCATGTGGCAGCTTTTGATTTAGCGTAGTGGCTTATGCGACATGCGGGGCCCTGTGGTCAATCGCCTTTTGGTCCTACAGTTGTCGTATGATCACATGGAATCTTTCCAAGCTATGCAATCATGCGACGACTGTCAATTTGGAATCAGACGTAAAGGAAGGTAAGTGGGTGCACTGCCAAGTATGCACAAATGGCGGTTTCTCATTCGTCGATGTGGGTAATGATATGGTGGTTGTCAATGGGACTGTTTGCCAGGTGTGGTAGATTTGTTCACTCCTGATTGACCGAACCGTTTGGTGATGAGGATTTGTCAGTGGGGCCGTTGTCAGTGGAATTTGTAGGGTTGCCAGCTTTGCTCAAGATTGACGGTGGTCGTATAATCGCATGGAATCTTCTGAGCTCATGCGATCATGTGACAATCATTTGATCTTGTCTGAGGGATGCGAGGTAAAGGTGGGTCTGATGTGCTATGTGATGTTGTTTGGCTCGATTCGTATTGGTTGCCGACTGCTGATGCAATCGGTGACTTTTCAAAGGCCTTTTGACTATTGAAAGAGCGATGTGGACGGCCCGATCTGTCGGGAAATAAATTGATCAATGGCCACATTTTAAAACTTTCCAAATAGTCGTTGGGGCTAGAATTTCAATCTTTTGCCAAGGGTTTTCTGCAACTAGAAGGACTGGAATTGAATGTTTTAGTGGCTGGATTTGGTAGAAATGATTTTCAACTGCTGTAGTATGATCCAAAGGGTTTGATGATTATTTTCTCGAAGCATGTTGCAGGTGGCTGGGGTTTAATATTTGTCAAAGATATCCATGACCTGTACACGCAAGACCTTCTATAGTTGGCTCTGGCATTTAATTTTTGTTTCCTATAACAAGAAATTGATTGAATTTGTATCTACAGTTAACCTTGAATATGAAACCAATGCATTTGTACATCAGATTTGATCTAATTTTCTAGGGTTTCTTGGGTTTCCTGCATTCTTTACTTCTTGTTGTACCTGGTTGTTGCAGACCTAATTTTGCCCTAAATGATCCTTTGCTTGTTGCAATCCTTGTTCCTATAAAAGGATTTTCATGATCATTTAGAAGGATTCAAGTTTTCTTCTGAGAGCTAGTTCCATCAATGTTTTGCCTTGTAAATATTTCCTTCTTCTCTACATATAGGGTTCCTTCTTTCCTCTCTGGTTTATGCGAACAGAATACATGTTGTAACAGCTTGTCTTATGTATAAGATTTCAGTATATTTGTACTATTATTAGACTATCTCCATTTGAATCCTGAATTTGTTGATTATAGCATCAAGGGTGTTTAATCTTTCTACTTGTATTTCCTATGTGTTTGCAATAGAGTTGTCTTCGTAGAGGTAGCTGAGTTTAGGGTTAGCTTTCAAATATGTATGAGTTGGGATATCAAGGGTGTCTCATGCTTGTCTCCGAGTAGATACTAGTTAATGTACTACTTGTTTCTAGGACTCTTCTAAGGGGAGGGTTAACATCCTCTGAATAGGTGATAACATATATGGGTACACAGGTGGATTGGTAAAGTGAGGTCTGATCAATGGTGTATGGTTGATGTAAGGCATCAACATATTTGAATATATTGTCTTCTTGTTTCATAGCTCTCTGTTGCAGTAAGGTATTTGACTCTGCTGCCCATTGGATAAGGCACTAGTCTATGAAGGACTAAGGGTATTTCAAGGGTCCATTCAGCCCAACATCAATCATTCAAATCAAATACCTTTCCCTTTCATGTTGGTAGTAGTAGTAGGAGGTCCTTTCCAGTCTTCAGACTCATTCTATGAAAATAGGGCTAATGCATAAGAATTGGCTTCATTGGGGTACAAGATACCTAAAAGGGTTTGAAGACTATTCCACAATAATGTATTTTCAGGCCTATTGTTTATCCTGAGGTGTCTTGAGTGTGCAGATAAGGCAATACCCACCTGAGTGATGTGGAGCTCAAAGAAGAAGGAAGATTCCTTTCAATCCTCATCAATTGGACTATTTTCTTGTCAAACTTGAGTGCCTACCCTGAGAATCAAGCCCATCTATTGATTCAAGTTTGGTCATGTAAGGAAAAGCTCCAACAGTTGCAATCTTCCTCCAAAGTGCAAGCTTGGCTCCCTACAAGTTCTTCTTCACATAAAACATCACTTGCAAATGTTTCTCTCATTTATTGTGTTATATTATTATTGTCTTCATGTCCATTTATGATTTTGTCCTTATGTGATTCAATAGTACCAAAAAATGGCTCGTCATTCATTTGATATGTTTTACACCAAATAGGATACTATGATGAACAAACTAGGATAATGTGATGATTTTTGTTGCACCAAATACGATACTATCATGATACGTGTTCCACTTAACATTATATATGTTACCATAACTGATGCATTCATGGTAAGTGATTTCTGGTGATTTCATGATACGAGTTTGATTCCATGGTGATTAGTTATTGAGTTGTCATTGATGTCAGGTATTGACCTACTGTTCCTAGTTTGTTGCTAAGTATAAGTATGATGAACAAGGTGTTGTGCTGAGTTTTTGTTGTAGAGATCCTTATGAAATAATTGCGGATGTCTTTGAATGTCAAATATATGACCACTACTATTGATATAAACTAGTAAGCAAGTTATGATCGAATGAAGGTTGACAGTGCAACTGTTAGAATAGTTAGTGATAGGTGATAGGTTATTTGATTGGCCTAAAAAATCTATAATAAGGTATGTATCACGGTCATAGGAAAAAAAAATTTATATAGTTTGTAGAAGCTATGGGTGGGACCACAACTTATTTGGATGACAAGTGAGAAGATATTGCAGTTACAAAAGTGGTTTTAGGATAAAGATATTGCGTTCTTGAGTTATCGATGATAGATCTTGAATCGGTGACCGGTATGGAAGTGGTAGTGAATAAAGTTGTGTTAGTCATGATGTGGTGACATGTCCCAATGATTAGAAGTGATGATCTGGCATTTTAGTGTTGGATGCTAGCGTGTCATGAGGATTCTAAAAGAAGGATTTGTTTGGTCAAAAAATGTTTGACTATTCCTCGTGTATTCATAAGTAAATCCAAGTATGGATCGATGTGGTATAGGAAAATTGTTTTATACATTGAGATGTGTCTATTAGTGCGTTATTTTTAAGCAGGAAGTTTGAAAGTTAAAATGTAAACCATTTAGGGAAAGCTTAAGGTGGTGGAAGACTCCAGGGTTTGATGAACAATGTTTATGATAAGGATGAAAGAATTATGTTGTTGATCATGGATAGTTGATTGGTGTATAATGGTGTGATCAATCCAGGGTGTAGCAGAGTCTGAAAAGAAGTGAATATGTGCATTATAGTAGATCTAATCAGTCAAAGAAGTTTCTATTTTCTAGATCATTCTATCTGTTGTTCCCTAATAGTTGGAGCAGTCAAAATCCCTTAACTGGGTGGAGCCTAATATGTCCTTATTGGAAATACTTTAACAGGTTGGCACATTAGTTTATGTCTTAATCCCTCTAACAAGACTAATCATAATAGGATGAAGCTCCTAATAGGGCTAGAGGTAAATCTCTTAACTTGGTGGCACCTAACAATGTCTTTTTAAACTCCTAATAGGTTTAAGCTCCTCATAGGGCATACTTCAAAAGATTGCACAATTTTGTGGGTACTAATTCTCACTCTGGTTTTTCTCAATTTGGGTTTCCATGAGAAAAATCTTAGTGTCAAGTGTTTTATTTCATTTTGGATGTGCTTATGTGTTCGTAGTTTTCATTTTCTTCTATTAACTTAATCTTGTGAATGATGTAATAATGTTTAAAGGTTTAAAAGTTGCATAATTGGTTGAATATTAATTTACCCCCCCTCCTAGCAATTTGATCTATTAGGACTAACAGTTGGTATCAAAGCCTTGGTTCTCTTGGTATTAATCTTAATAGCTTGAGGAAGAGATCCATAATCATGGAGAATTAAAGGTATGAGAAGCAACTCAAGAATGAAAACAAGATGATCAATGAGTTGAAGGAAAAGCTTAAGAAGTCACTTGCCATTCTTGGAGAGAACTTACTGAGAAGTTATGTAAAAGTTGGGATTACATTCATCAACTATCTTAAGGTAGTATGTCTGAAGAATCTAAGGAAGCAAATGTAGATCTGATGGATAAGAACAAGAGACTTAAAGAAGTGATGAATCTGAAAATAGAGCTTTAAAGTCAATCTTCTAGGATATCTGAAGACCTTGAAGGAAAAAGAATAGCTGAAGAAGCTAAGAAGATGGCATATGATATCCTAAAAGAAAAAGTGGATGAACTTTCTAGATCAGAAGTTGGTACCTTGTGTAATCACCTAAAATTTGTCTAGTAGAACCTAAACCCCTATTTTAGATCAAATTGCATCAAATCAAATCCTAAATATAAAAGAAATATTTAGTAGACATAATTGTGCAAAGTAACCCTGAAAACCCCCTTTGCATAGTTAAATCAAAAATCAAATATCAAAAATCAAAAATCTTATATCAAGCTTATACTATGGTCTAATTTATAGAGCTTGCCTATTTATTTAATTGCTATAACATTGTTTTTAATATAAAGTTTTTACACTTTTATTAAAAGAACACATTCACATGTGTGGACACACTTAATCCTAATTAATTAGCAATGAAAGGGGATTTGTGCTTTCAAATTTCTATTTTTCTTATTCTACCTAACATCTCTCTTTCTACCTAACCTTGCATTTCTTTCACTCTCCTTTTGCCTCTTCATCTCAATTGCACATTATTTTTCCTGTTAATCTCCATCCTCCATTCTTGACGTAATTCCTTTAAAGAAATTTCTTCCTTGGATCAAGGTCCAATATTTATCATTTTCATTTTCGCTTTTCATGAATTTAGCTTTCTTACATTCTAGCTTTCTTGCATTCTTAGAGTAATCTTTTTATTTGAATTCCTATCTTTTAGTTTTCTTTCATTTACATATTCATATCTCTTTTGCATTCTTAGTTTACTTCATTTCTTAGAGTAATCTTGCATTTGTCAATCTAGTTAACTTTCTTGCATTATTTCATAGAATATCTCTTGCACTTTCATTCTAGCATAATAATTTCTTGCATCCATTCTAGCTTAAATATTGCATTCTAGCTCCATTTTTCGAATTACATTTCATATTGAATCTTCCATTTTGGAGTAGTCAAGTCACTAATCATTCATGCCAATTTGATGAGCATTATGAGAAGGATTAAACTCGCTTCAACTAGGAAGCAATAGGCCTCTTTTTAGGATTTAGTTGGCTCATTTGGTATGGCCTCCTATAGCTAAATTCTTGAGCTAATGGCTTATTGAGTGTTAGTTTTTCCTCTATTTGAGTACCAATTTTAGACCACATACCTTGTAGATATATCTTCATGAGACCAAAGATGAAATGCAATATCTAAGGTATGAGATCAAAAATCTGATGATGAGTATTAGAGATTTGGGAAGAGAGAATGAAGGCGTATGCAAATAGAATCAGATATTGTAACAAGAACTTGATGATGCAAACAATTTGTTGAAGAAATTTGTTGATGATGCAAACAACCAGTCTAGGCTATACCAGTCAGACTACTTTTGAGAATGGAGAAGCTTTTGAATCCAATAAGCCTAATCAAGAGGAAAAGTCTCCACCCAAGGTGAATAAGAAAAGTCCTTGTAAGAATCCTACAATCCTATTTGTTTTAATTGTCACAAGGTAGGACATGTTGTAAGAGAATGCAAGTTTAGACCTATTACCCCTACATGTTCAATTTGTCATGAACAAGGTCAGACTGCTAGGGTTTGTAGGAATAAACCTAATTTATTTAATGGTCGTTGTTATAACTACAAGAAGTATGGTCATAGAGAAAGTGAGTGCATGAATAAGGTGATTAATCAGGGATCATTTGTGAATCTGCAAAGTCCTTATCAGAATCAAAACCAGTGGAATATTCAATGTTCACATTTCCACAAGTATGGGCACATGGTTGTTAATTGCAAATTGAGAGAAAAAAGAGGTAATTATATACCTTGAAGATCTACTAGGATGGAATTTTTCCACTATCATAAGGTTGGACACATTGCAATATTCAACAAGTTAATGAATCAACAAAACCAATTGGTGAACAAGGTGGATGATCATAAAGGAATGTAGGTAGAGAATGTGGAAAAAACCAAAAAGAACATGAGTAAAGTATGGACAAAGAAGGAAGAGAGAAAAGCATAAAAAGGATCTGCATCTCCTTCAAGTGTGGACAATTCACCAACAAACTAAGCATGTTTTGTCTTAGGGGGAGAAATTAAGGTCAGATTAATCTGAGACCCTTGAGTAGGATGTGTGGTAAGTTTTATCTGCATACTTAGATGCATTATGTTGTATTGAGATATGATGATTTGTGATGTGTTGAAAAGTTTGGTTGCATTACATGAAGTATTAACTATCAGTAATTAGGTTTGAAATGTTAAAGTGGTGCATAGTTATGCTCAATTGCTAATTGAAAGAAAAATAAGGAACTCACCTTAATGAAGGGATTTACAAAAGGCAATCTTAGTAGATAAAGAAAGGAAAATTATGCAAAAGAGCATGCAAACACAACTAGTGTTGTAGGTACTAATGATGAAAAGGATGAAGTGGTATCTTCCACAAGCGGAAATGTTCCTGCCGGTATACAAGAAAGAAATGCAATAGTGAAACGGGAAATGGTGTAAAGGCACCTCGTCCTTTGTTAGCTTGTGGTGACTAATCAAGAAAGTACTATCCAGGAAAGTATTGTACACTTTTTCCTCTTCTAGACTGAACAGAATAAAGGAACAGCTGAGTCCAAGGTGGTTCGATCTAGTGGGAGCCTCATATGGTAGCAGTATTGCTACAAGATCAGTCTCCAACTGGGAGGTTTTTTAGTGTGGATACTAATTAGTCACCAAGTGGGAAATTGTTAGCTTGTAGTGACTGATCAAGAAAGTACTGTACATTTTTTCCAAGCGAATTTTTTTAAGGCCAACATATTTTCGGTTATTTTTGGGCTAACATATTGTAACTCATTCTAACCCTAAAGCGGAAAAATATTGTATAATATGGCTTAGGGTTAGGGATTTCATAATGTATGATTTTAGTGCTTGCGGTGGAGTTGAGTTGTAAGGGATTACAGATTGTAATCAGGTTGTAATCACTGGATAATAATAATATTGGACTCGTTGTTGGTGGACGTAGCTGAGGGATTGGGTGAACCACATTAAATCTTTGTGTCTTTTGTTCTTTTCTATATGGTTTATGTTTTTCTAATATTGGTTATATTTGCATGTAATTTTTATTTCAGCCTTGTTAAACCTAACAAGTGGTATCAGAGCGAGGTTTTTTTTTCAGTTATCCTCTACATGAAGATCTCAAGGTTTAGTGGGAGCTTCACAGTTGAGTGGGAGCAATGGCAGACGAGGGTAGGCTGAAGGTTGACATGTTTAATGGGCTGAACTTTCAGTTATGGAAAATGCAAATGGAGGACTATCTATATCAGAAGGATCTATGGTGGCCATTGGAAGGAAAAGCCAAGAAACAAACAAGCATTTCTGATGAGGACTGGGATATTCTTGATAGAAAGGCTCTTGGTAGTATTTGATTATGTGTGGCACAATCAGTGGCATTCAATATTACCTTAGCAAAGATGACTGAAGATTTGATGAAAACCCTAGCGAAGTTGTATGAAAAGCCCTCTGCTTCAAATAAGGTATTTCTCATGAAGTGTTTGTTTAATATGAAAATGGTGGAAGCTCTGTCAGTTGCTGATCATTTAAATGAGTTTAATACAGTTACTAGTCAATTAACTTCTGTCAATATTATTTTTTATGAAGAAGATAGGGCTCTCTTGACTTTATGTAATTTGCCTGAAAGGTGGAATGGTCTAGTAATGGCTAGTAGTAACTCTATTTATGGTTCTAATACCCTAAAATTTGATGATGTTATTGGTGTTATTTTGAGTGAGGAAATCCATAGGAAAAACTTAGGTGGATCCACATCAGGTAGTGTCTTAAATGCACAAAGTAGAGGCAGAACAAATGAGAGAGGAAAGAACTTTGAAAATCGTGGGAAATCAAGAGGAAAATCAAAGGGAAAGAGGTCTGAATCCCAATGACCAAATGATTGTTGGTACTATGGAAAACCAGGTCATAAGAAGAAAGATTTATGGTCATAAGAAGAAAGATTTATGGTCTCAAAAGAACAAATGAGACAAACAAGAAGGTAACAATGAGGCAAATGTGGTAAGTAATAAACCCGAAGAGGATGTCTTGCTTCTTTCTTTAGAAAGTATAGATGATTCATGGGTTTTAAATTCTGGGGCTTCATTTCATGCTACACCCCATAGAGATTACTTTCTTGATTATGTCCAAGGGGATTTTGGTCTAGTTTATTTGGGAGATAATGAACCCTGTCAGATTGTTGGAAAGGGAAAAATTAAGATTAAGCTGCAGAATGGGAATCATTGGCTACTACAAGAGGTAAGAAATGTTTCAAGCCTGAGTAGGAATATAATTTCAACAGGGCAACTGGGTGATGAGGGTTGCACAGTTATTTTTAATGATAGAAATTGGAAGGTTTCAAAGGGTTCCTTAGTAGTAGCAAAAGGTGTGATATTAGGCACCTTATATCTTTGTATAGGTCATATTGTTTCTTCTACTTTAAGTATTTCAGAAGATAATGAATATTCAGGAATAGTGGTCAGTTAAGCAGGAAGAACATCAAACCGGTATTGTAGATTCTGACACAACACTGTGGCACAACAGACTCAGGCACATGAGTCAAAAAGGTATGAAATTACTTCATTCATAGAAAGTTTTACCTGGTCTGAAATGTGTTAATATGGATTTCTGTGAAAGTTGTGTGTATGGAAAACAAAAGAGAGTTAGTTTTGTAAAGAGTGGGAAGGAAAAGAAGAATGAGAGATTAGAGCTTGTGCATACAGATGTATGCGGACCAGCTCACGTATCTTCCCTTGGTGGCTCTTTGTATTTGTATCATGTACAAATGGAAGCACTTCCATGATAAGAGCATTTAGCCCTCTGAGTAAGTGGTCTAGGGTCATGTTAAGCACCTTGATTGGGTCTTTGCATACATCTAGCTTTTCCCCCTGTTCTCCTTTCCTCTACACCTGATTTTCACTCCATATCTACATTTCCTAGCATTCTGGGTCAGGATCTTGAGGTTTTTGACAAAAAGATCAAAGTCGACCTTTATGGGTCAAAGTCGACCTTGACCCTTACCTAGGTCAGAGTCGAGCTCATCCTTGACCCCCTGTCCAAATTTCAAATCTCCATGATTTTTGGGTGTCAGGTTTCGGGGATATTTGTTTTCCCGCCTCCAGGTCGGCCATTTCGGATTTCAGAATGGTAAATTCTTAAAGTGCATTTAATCTAGGTATATTTTCTAAAGGTTAGGACCTAATTGGGATTTAATTCTCCAAGGTGGCCCCTCTAGAAGATAGTGCCCTACTTCACTATAAAAGGAGGCATTCCTCTCTCATTTTCTCATCCATTATTCACATCCACAATCAAGCAATTGAGATCTTATTTCAAGCATTCAAGAAAGTCTTCAAGCATTCATCCATCAAGAACATCCATTGTTAGTAATTAAAGGATTCAATCTCTTTGGAGCCCCCTTGAAGATCCATCCTTCTACATTCATCCAAGCCTCCTCATATGCAAAGATCAATTCAAGATTGGTGTTGAAGATCAAATGCCATTGATTAGAGACATCCTACGTTCATTCTACATCCATTGAAGCATTTCTACTTGTTGATTTGAGGATTCAAATCCTCTACAAGGACTTCAACATAAGCAAGGTGAATTGTTCCAATTGCTTTGTTTATGCATACTACATTTCAATTCAATTTCAAAGTTAATTCCTAAATTGGGATTTGACCAAGGCAAACCCCCCATACAAAAAAAAAACCCCATTTTATTAGAGGTATAGGTGCATAATTTTAGGTATGAGAGAATATTTGGATACCCTTTTCGGTGAACTTCTAGGATCTGCGAACAAAGTCAGAATTGACCTTCAAATAAAGAATATAGCCTTTGACCTTTTATGAGAGTCAAAGACTACCTGCCATCAGAAAGACAAAAGATTTCTAGGTTTTCTTCATCTCGGCATTTCCAATTTGCAACAGGTTGAAGAATTTCCCGAAAGACATCATAAATTGGCATTTTTCATCTTTGCTCTAATTTGAAGTTAGTTCTTGTATTTCAATTATTTTAGATTCCAAGCAGATCTCCTTTATAGGGAAATATAGGGTTTTTCACTCTTGTTCATATTCTCCATAGATTGATTTGATTATGCATTAACCTTTTGGTTGATCAAGTTGGATCTCTCCTTTGGGAATTTGGATTTAGGAGTGGATCACATATTTCCCCCATACATTACATTCAATAGAGGTGATTCCATTTTACCTCTATTCATTTTGGTGAGCCCAACATACTTACTCTCCTTTCTTTTTTTGGAATTGGATGCCCTATTGTGTTTTGTGGTGTTAAACTTCCTTTTATCTTGTTAGTATTAGATTTCTCCTTTGTGTTAGATCTTGCATGCTAATTAGATTTCAAAAATACAAACATATTCATGATTTATGCTTTCTTAGTCTATTTTATTCGCATTACATTGGTTTATGAGCTTTACTACTACTAGTCCTACTTATAACATTCTGGTTAGAAGAAGTCGTAGACTCATGGATGCCTTTGATCCTGAATCTTCCTCTCCTTTCCTTAGGATCTTGGATGATAATTTGATTCTTCATGATTCCAATCCTACTATGGAGCAAAACTCTTCTCACTCATCTCATGATGAGGATGACGCTCTAAGAGTTCCTCCTAAACAAGTCCAAAACCTTTCAACTTAACTTGATAAAATGGGTAATTGGCTTATTCAAGAGAACCATAATCAAGATTCTATTCAAACTATAGAGGATCTTAAGAAAGTTCTTCATGATAGTGATCAAGGTGTTAACCTCTTGCGTGGTATTACTCACCACGTGCATTCAAATGTTAAACCTTTCGCTCAAGAAGCTCAAGATTTAGGGTTGATTCCTCCTATCACTAGTGTTGAACCTCCTCCTAATCCTTTACCTAGTATTCCTATCTATACTCCTTTGGTGACTGTGATGGTTCCCTCTGTTACTATGAGTGTTCCTCCTGTGTCCCTTCCTACATCACAACCCTCATATCATAATGTTCCTTTTACTTATTCCAATCCGCTTCCAACTGTAGTTCCTAGTGTTCATCCAGTTGTGTCTTCTATTCCTGTAGCTTCTTAAACTTTACCTAGTGTGTCTAATGTTGCTACTACTCTTATTTCCTCTAATGATTCAATAATCATCAATTTGGCTCAAACTATGTCATCCTTACAACAACTTGTTTCCTTAACTCGAGAAGATTTTAGTATCCCTACATGTGACATGGAAAGTCCCTTGTCCCGAGACATTATTCGTACTCCTGTTCCTCAACAAGGTGATATGCCTCACCTTGAGAATTATAATGGAAAAGGAGATCCTGTTCATCATGCTAAAACATTTCAAATCCTTTGTAATGATTATGCTCATGATCATAGGATTTTAGCCAAACTATTTGCTAGAACGTTCCATGACAAGGCCTTACAATGGTATTGTTCCTTGCCTCCTTATTCCATTGATTCCTTTCCAAAACTTGCTAATGCCTTTATTCAACAATTTCAAAACAACATTGGCCCGCAAGTGTCTTTGACTGATTCAATGGATTGTAAACAAAATGCTAAGGAGAAATTAACTGAATTTATTGGTAGATTTAAGCATTTGCATGCTCAAATTTCCTAATCATGTTCCTAATATTGATATTTAACATATCTTTATTTCAAATTTGCAAAAGGATATTAGAGATAAGATTCTGCTTGTTGAATTTACCTCTTTTCAACAACTTTATGCAACACTTCATCCTTATCATTCTGCTTGTTGAATTTACCTCTTTTCAACAACTTTATGCAGCAGTTCATCATTATCACTTACAAGTGAGTCAATTTGAGAGAAAAACTCCAATGGCTCCTAGTCCAGTTGATAAGAGTGATGCTGCTCCTAATCCAAACAAATTTAAAAAATTCAACAATTATGTCAAGATAAACAAACAAGCGAATATAGTTACTGATCAAGTTGTTCTTGCATCTCACAATGACACTTCTACATCCACTACTTTTCGATTAAATCGTACGTTTACTCCCCTTTCTGAATATTTACATACTATTATAAATAGGTTGTTAACTCATATTATGATTACTTTACCTCCTATTCGACCTCTGTTACCTGCTACAATTGCATCTAAATCTTTTGATCAAAATGTTTTTTGTCAATATCATCGTCAGAATGGTCATGATACTGAGAAATGTTATTCTTTAAAACATAAGGTTCAAGACTTAATTGAATCTAATGCCTTATCTGTTGATAATTTTAATGGCAGTGGGAACAAATGTCTCTCCTCCTAATCAAAACCTTCAAATCTATACGAATCCTTTACCTACGCATGATACAAATACAATTGCTCAGCCATCTGCTATGGAAATTGTGTATGATTCAAATATGGATGATCTTAATCATGTTGTTAATCAACTGGAGCATGTTGGTCAATCTGTATCTCCACCTCAACCTCAACCGTAACCTCAAATTCAATCTCAAGATCAATCTCAATCTCGACCAAAACCTAAACCTAAATTGAAAACTAAACCTAAACCTCAACAACATCCTAATAATAAAAGACCTCAGGAATTTTTGATTACCTTCGATGACTCTGAGACTATTAAAGCTCCTAATGGTCTGCTTTACATTTCTACAAGGATTTCTTAGAAACCTACTCATGGTTGTCTTGTTGATCCTACATCCTTAGTTAATGTTGATTACTGAAGAAAATATTTTTATGAAAATCTTACAATGCGATTCTTATGATACATCGGATGTGTGGATTCAAACTTGTAATGGTTTTCTTTATCCATCATTTGATTCTATTAACTTATTAGTTGAACTTTGTGGAAAAATTGTGAATACTACCTTTGTTGTTATTCCTACTTCCGATCAATTTCAAGTTAAGCTAGGTTTGCCTTGGTTGAATGCCATGCATGTTGTTGCTTCACCTATCCATAAGTGTCTTAAGTTCATTCATGATGAAGAAGTCAAGATGATTAATCATAGCTTATATCAACCTTCTAGGACCAGAGATTGTGCTGCTCTTGATTTCTTTTGGCATTCATTACCTAATTCATGTCCTCCTCTGCCTGATAATCTTGTTCGATCATATCAAGATTATAAACATTGTAAGATTCTTGAATTAAGCCTACCTCCTATGGATCCTAATCGTGTTATTTTGCCTACACCTTCTATACCTCCTTTAACTATGGCTTCTAGTTCTGTTAATCAAGTTCCTTCTATCAATCTTCCTAAAGAACCTATCAAAGATCCTGTGATTGTTCCTCCTATGGTTAATAATCCAATTGATCTTCCGAAAGAACTTGTGGAGGATCATGTAATTATTCCTCCTAGTTCTCAACCTATTTCAAATAAATCAAAATGTAATCGAGCTGCTAATGAACGTTGTAAGAAGCGTCATGCTCATTCTAAAGCTCATAATTCTATTCTTCAAAGATCTTTGCCTTCTTTGGATAAATCTATGCATGACGTGTTAGAAGAAGTTGTTACTAATAATGATGTTAAGATGGATGATTATGATAATTTTATTCATATCTTAGATCCTATTTTGATTAATTTGGATGAAGAAGATACTCTTGGTGATACTAATGATGTTAATGATGAATATGAGACTATTGACATTGACATTGACATTGACATTGATTTACCTAATATTCTTTCATCATAATTAACTCTTACACCTAGTGTCAAACATTGTGATTCTCAAGAGGATCCTTGTTTGGAACTAGCTATCATTCCTACTGTGTTGGATACAGTCCCTCTTGTGAGTTACCCACCTTCCCTAAATGATATACAATGATATACGGAGAGTAGGCGGCATGCTTGATTGGCTTGTCCTTCATGGTAGCTTTGATGTGTGTTTGCCTGTTGTATTGTGCTTCTCCGGTAATGTGTTTGCTAAATGTTGTTAGATTCTTTTATACGATCCTTGTTACTCAGTTGGTGCATGGTGATGAAGGAATCGAAACTATTGTTCAAATTTTTCTATATGTATCTCTATTCTTCTATGCGTTGTTTAATGTTATGTTGTACTTGTGCTATTGTTCATAAATGTTTCCTTGTGTAGACTACTTGGATTCGAGATATGGTAGCACTGATTCGTTTTGGTCTCCATGTCATGGTCTGAAAAGATTCTCCTTTGTATATCTTATGTGATCTTTCCACCTTTGTGATTGTAGTTCTACTTTCTTTGTGGAATGATGTCAATTCATTTGCAAAAATATCATACATATATTATCTTATGATCATAATGACCCCACGGTAGGTAGATGCCTTCTATGTTCTATGTATGTTTCTTTGATATTTCCCTTGATTTGTCTTCATCTGGGGGCATCTCGACATGGAAACGTAATCAGTGGAGTTGTTTATGTTTCCATTAAATCCATTGCTCCTATTAAAGCGTCAGCAATGACTTTAACATGGGGGAATATGCTCTGCTCACCTGTTGCACACACGCACTTTTTGATACACATGTTCTTCAAGATACTTTTCTCCCTTTTTGGATTAGTAACTAATCCTTAAAGCACGGATTTATATTTTAGGATCTCTTGATCCCTCCAGTTTTAAATATATATATATTTTTTATTTTATTTTTATCCCTTAAGGTCAGAGGTGTCCTTAAGGCTGGAATTCTTTTGTTTTTGGTTTTATTCTTATGAAATAGAATATTCCTAAGGGTGAATCCTTGATGGGTTGACTAGTGAGTAGCCACATTCACTAGGCAGTTCAATTCCATCTTTCCAATTGCGCCATTTTCTTGTGTGGTGCACAATCGGACATAAGTTCTCATTGGGCGAGTTAATCACACCCTTTCTTTTTCTCTATAGAGATGCCTCTCTTATTGCGATCTAGGAGTCGACGAAGACTTGAGTCCCTTGGGGATTGAGGTTTCTCTTTGTCCCTTGGATTACGATAAGATTATCTTTTCATTTTGATCTCCTTTACCAAGAGTTTGCATCGAGTCCATACTCTTGCTAAAGTGGGGGCTTAATGTATCATCTTAAAATGGAAGCACTTCCATGATAAGAGCATTTAACCCTCGCAGTAAGTGGTCTGGGGTCATGTTAAGCACCTTCATTGGGTCTTTGCATGTATATGGCTTTTCTCCTATTCTGCTTTCCTCTACACTTGATTTTCACTCCATATCTGCATTTCCTAGCATTCTGGGTCAGGATCTTGAGGTTTATTACCAAAAAGTCAAAGTTGACCTTTATGGGTCGAAGTCAACCTCGACCCCTTGTCCAAATTTTAAATCTCCAAAATTTTCGAGTGTCAGGTTTCGGGGATATTTGTTTTCCTACCTTCGGGTCAACCATTTCAAGTTTCAAAATGGTAAATCCTTAAGTGCATTTAATCTAGGTATATTTTCTAAAGGCTAGGACCTAATTGGAATTTAATTCTCCAAAGTGGCCCCTCTAGAAGATAGTTCCCTAATTCACTATAAAAGGAGGCCTTCCTCTCTCATTTTCTCATCCATTATTCACATCCACAATCAAGCAATTAAGATATTATTTCAACCATTCAAGAAAGTCTTCAATCATTCAAGTTGTTAGCACCTGCAAAAATTTTCATGGCTCTAGCAATTTTCTGTCGGTCTCTGCAATCATTTTTGTGTCTCTGGCCCTCAAACCCTAAGAGAAAAATTCATAAATCTAAAGAATATAAAACGAATATGCGAACAAGCAGTCAGTTGCGTATTCTCCGGTTGCTCGAGCAGTTATCTCTTCTATTTAGCGATTACCCGACTGCTCGGTTCACGTATTCCCTTAATCCTAGCGGTCAATGTTTTAACACTCAACGTTCTAGTAAATGCGGTTATCTCCTATTCGCGTAATGCAGTGGTTAAGTTATGAGGCATCTGGTGATTTAGTGTGGACCGTTGGATGGAGATATAATCGGTGGCGGAGATTAATTTCCTAGCCACTTAAATCTTCTATAAGGCATGTGCACATTTCCTTCCCAAAATGTATGTGATTGGTCCACATGGTAGTGATGGGGATGATGTCAGTGGGACCTGTTTTTCTCGTGGCTCAGTGGGTCCTGATCCTGTCAGTGAATCAACGGACGGCATAAGAGCGCAACGGATGTGTCAGAGGTATGCGATCATGCGACTAGCCGTCGATCTTCTTGCGTGGGCCCGGTTGGATTTCTTGCTATCTTTTGGTGGTTCAAACAAAGTATTTAGCTGTACTGATAAAATCTTTACTATTCGCGCATTCTGATAGTAATTTGGCGAAGTTCCAAATCTTCTGACAAATGGGCGAATAAGTGTGTTCGCGTAATCGTTAAAACATCTGGCGGTAGTATAAAGTATTCAGCGAATTGGAGAATGCTCTTTGTCTCCAGTTCGCCAGATAATGACTAAGGTCAAAAGTAATGTGTATTCGCCGATTCGCTAAGTAAAGGGATGGTTTAAGTGTTTGATCTCGCGAATGGGGAAAGCCTTTAGTTGCTAGTTCTCAGAGTTTAAGCTAGGGTTAACTTTTCATTTAGCGATCTCCTGACTAAGGGAAAATGTAAACCAGGATTCCTGTGCTTGTGTCAAGGGACTATTCAGCGGCTTGGCGAACATTGACTTCTCATGTTCGCGAGATGTAACCAGAGGTCAGGAAAAGTTTGTGAGAACTAGCGAATGTTGTGTTTCGCGTGATCGCTAGATCTTACCCCGGTTAAGAAAAGTATCTTGATATTCAACGAATGCTTTGTTCGCTGAATCGCTTAGTCGAACAAGGATAAAGGCAAATGGTTTGGCGACTTGGAAACTGCCTTTGGTCGCGTAGTCACTGAGTCTCACAAAGATAAAACATGAAGCCCGAGAAAGAGAGATGATCTGACGGTCACGATATAAAGACCATCCCTATTTGAATGTCGATCGTTGATACACTGATGGTGCCATGGAAGTGACCGTTGATACTAGAGTTTGAATTTTTGAGGGTTTGCAGTGACAGTAAGTACCAGTATTGAATGTCTTAGCAGCTAGAGTTGGTAGATGATGACTTTCGGGCTGTTGCAGAGTGGTCCTGAGGCCCCATGATTAATTGCAGAAGGGTGTTGTGCCATATAGAAGTGGGTTTTCTTGCTCGGGGCATGTTGCATGTGACTGATTTGATCAATTTTCATGGTAGATTCATGATCTCCAGTACAGTTCTCTGAGATTTTTCATTAATAGAGATCATTCTTGGATCTGCTTTCTCCTGAATCGCTTGGTTTTCATCGTTGTAATAAATTTTTGACTATTTCTAGTTGGTTGGGTGGGTGAAAACCCTAACCCTAGCTGTCTGTAGCTTGTTACAACCTGTTTTGGGTTTCCAAGGCAACTAATGGTATATATTGTTAGAATTTTGACTTTGTAAGGGTTTCGTTCTTTCTGCAAATTTTGGAGGAGAATTGGTTCCAAGTGAAGGGTCTTTTTCCTGTAGATATTTCATTTTCTTTGCATATAGAGTTCCCTCTTTCCTCTCTGGTTTTCAGAGAATACAGTGCATATTGTAACAGTTTGTCTTATGTATGAGAATTTAATATATTTTTACTGTTACCAAGCTATCTCCATTTGAATTCTGAATTCATTAGTCATACATCAAGTGTGTTTGATTTTTCTATTTGCATTGCCTATGTGTGTGCAAGTGGAGTTGTCTTCGCAGGGATAACTGGTTCAAAGTTAGTGTTCATGTATGTATGAGTTGAGGTGTCAAAGACATGTCATGCTTGTCTTCCAATGGATGCTGGTTAATGTATTATTTGCTTATAGCTCTCTTCTAAGGGGAGGGTTAAAATCCTTTGAATGGATAATAACATACTTGAGTACACAAGTGGGTTGTTAAAGTGAGGTTTGGTCATGGTGTGTGATTGATGTCAGGCATGAACACATTGAGTATATTGTTTTCTTGTTTCATAGCTTTCTCTTGCAATAGAGTATTTGACTCTGTGCCCCAATGGATAAGCCACTGGTCTATGAGAGACTTAGGGTATCTCAGGGGTCCCTTCAATCCATCTTTAAAATCATTTCCTTCAGTTCCACCCTTTCCCTTTCATGTTCTTAGTGTAGGTCTCTGGTTTTCATACTCATTCCATGCAAGTAGGGCTATTGCATGAGATCTTGGTTTCATTTGAGGTACAGGACACCT
The DNA here is from genome assembly GCA_027943335.1 of Chamaecyparis obtusa. NCBI lineage: Eukaryota > Viridiplantae > Streptophyta > Pinopsida > Cupressales > Cupressaceae > Chamaecyparis > Chamaecyparis obtusa. The sequence goes on from BSBK01000873.1 coordinate 642,791, forward strand.
ATAAGGGTTTGAGAACCATTCCACAGTCAGTTACCTCCAGGCCTGTAGTGTGACATAAGTTAATATGTGTGTGCAGATGAGGTATACCCGCCTGAGTGATGTGGAGCTCAAAGTGTAAAAGGATCTCTCTTTGATCCTTGTCAGTTGGCCTTTTTTCTTGTCAGATTTGGAATGTTGAGTGAATGTGACACTAGCCCTGTCAATCCTTATGTCAATCTGACCTTAGGGGAAAAAGAACACCAACACAAGCGTTCAAGCATTCATCCATCAAGGAGATCCATTGTTAACCATTGAAGGATTCAATCTCTTTCGAGCCCCCTTGAAGATCAATCCTTCTACATTCATCCAAGCCTCCTCATATGCAAAAATCAATTCAAGATTGGTGTTGAAGATCAAATGTCATTGATTGGAGACATCCTACATTCATTCTACATCCATTGAAGCATTCCTACTTATGGATTTGAGGATTCGAATCCTCTACAACGACTTCAACATAAGCAAGGTGAATTGTTCCAATTGCTTTGTTTATGCATACTACATTTCAATTCAATTTCAAGGTTAATTCATAAATTGGGGTTTGACCAAGGCAAACCCCCCATACAAAAAAAACCCCCATTTTCTTGTAGGTATACGTGTAGAATTTCAAATCTGAGAGAAGATTTGGATACCCTTTTCACTGAACTTCTGGGATCTGCAAACAAAGTTAGAATCAACCTTCAAATAAAGAATGTAGCCTTTGACCTTTTATGAGGGTCAAATACCACCTGCCGTCAATAAGACAAAAGATTTCTAGGTTTTCTTTGTCTCGGCATTTTTAGTCCAAATACGTTGCAGAATTGCCTGAAAGTACACACAGACATCAGAAATTGGCATTTTCTATATTTTCCCAAATTTGAGGTTAGTTCATGTATTTCAATTATTTTAGATTCCTAGCACATCTCCCTTGTAGGGAAATATAGGGATTTTCTCTCTCCTTCATATTCTCCATAGATTGATTCAATTCTGTATTAACCTTTTGGTTAATCAAGTTGGATCTTTCCTTTGGGAATTTGGATTCAAGAGTGGATCTCATATTTCCGCCATACATTACATTCAATAGAGGTGATTCCATTTTAACTCTATTCAGTATTATGTTACATTTATAGATGTCACAACAAGAAAAGTATGGATTTATTTCCTTAATAAAAAATCTAATGTATTTGAAACTTTTAAGAAATGGAAATGCTTGGTTGAGAATGAGATTGGTAAAAGGTTAAAATGTCTTAGATCTAATAATGGTGGTGTATTACAGCATAGAATTTGAAGATTATTGTTCCTCCAATTGTATCTGTAGGTAGAAAACTGTACCAAGGACTCCACAATAAAATGGAGTGGCTGAAAGCATGAATAGGACAATAATGGAGCGTGCAAGGAGAATGAAGTTGCATGCTAGGCTGCCCTTAAACATGTTGGCAAAAGCTATAAACACTGCTATTTATTTAATCAATAGAGGCACCTCTACTCCATTGGATTGTGGTATTCCAGAGGAAGCATGGAGTGGTAAGAAAGCGAGTTATTCTTTTCTCAAAACCTTCAGTCGTGAAGCTTTTGCACATATAGATTATGAAAATAAAACCAAGCTGGAAGCTAAGTCCAAGAAATATGTATTTTTTGGATATGGCATTGATGAAATTGGTTATAGGCTTTGGGATTTTGAAAATCATAAAATTGTAAGAAGCGGGAACATCATATTCAATGAGAAGGTGTTGTACAAAGATCTGTTGCAGCAGCATGAGAAGAAAGAAAATGATTATGTAGTATTGGATGATACTCCAAAAGATGATGTTCTAGTAGTTCATAATGCTCCACAACAATAGCAACAACAAGTACCACACACCCCAGTTGATGTTAGACAGTCAACAAGGCTAAGTCGACCTCCAGAAAGATTTTCTCCCTCTCTGTATTCTATTTTGTTAACAAATGTTGGTGAAACTGAATGTTATAATAAAGTTGTGCAAGTGGATACAAAGATTCAGTGGGAGTCTGCAATGATAGAGGAAATGGACTCCTTGCTAAAAAATCAAACTTGGGATTTATGCAAGTTACCTGCAGGTAAACAGGTTTTACAAAATAAATGGGTTTACAGGCTGAAAAAAGAGGATGAAGGTAAGAAAAGATTTAAAGCCAAGTTAGTTGTAAAAGGATTTGCACAAAAAAAGGGCATTGATTTTGATGAGATATTTTCTCCACTTGTTAAAATGACTTCTATTCGTATTGTTTTAAGTATTGTGGCTGCTGAAGATTTGCATTTAGAGTAGCTTGATGTTAAAATAGCTTTTCTTCATGGTGATTTAGATGAAGAAATATCTATGGTACAGCCATAAGGATTTGAGGTAAAGGGTAAGGAGAATCTGGTCTGTAGATTGCACAAAAGTTTATATGACTTGAAGCAAGCACCTTGGTAATGGTATATTAAATTCGACACTTTTATGAATGAGCATGGATACACTCGGTGTCATTCTAACCATTGTGTTAATTTTAAGAGGTTGGATGATGACAACTACATTATTTTATGTTTATATGTTGATGATATGCTTGTAGCTGGGTCTAACATGGATCACATTAAGGGGTTAAAACAACAGTTAGCACATTCATTTTCTATGAAGGATTTGGCGGCAGCAAACCAAATCCTTGGTATGAAAATTTGAAGAGATGGGAAAAATAGGAAGGTAACTTTATCTCAAGCTGATTATATTGAGAAGATGTTGCAACGTTTCTCTATGGGGAATGTCAAAGTTGTTAACACCCCTTTGCCTGATCATTTGCAATTGACTAAGAAGATGTGTCCTAAGACACTAGAAGAAGAGGCTAAAATGTCTAAGGTACCTTATGCTTCAGCTGTAGGGAGCTTAATGTATGCTATGGTATATACTAGGCCAACTATTGCACATGTAGTGGCAGTCGTTAAACGATATATGAGTCACCCTGGTATTGAGCATTGGAATACAGTCAAATGGATTCTCAAATATTTGAGAGGTACATCCAGTAAGTGTTTACACTTTGGGGGATCTACTACTACTGTACAAGGCTAAGTTGACTCAGATTTGGCAGGAGATATAGATAGCGAGCAGAGTACTATAGGCTATGTATTTATTGTTGGTGGGACAACAATGAGTTGAATTTCTCGACTACAAAAGGTGGTTTCTTTATCCACTACAGAGGCAGAGTATGTTGCTGCTATGGAGGCAGCCAAGGAGATGATATTGCTTCAATTCTTCATGGAAGAATTGGGACATCCACAAATGGATAATTTTTTGCATATAGATAGCCAAAGTTCCATTCATCTTGCAAAGAATTATGCTTTGCACTCAAAGAATAAACACATACAGTTGCGGTACCATTTCATTTGGTCAGTTTTGGATGATGGGAAGTTAAAGCTAGAAAAGATTCATACAGATGATAATCTAGAAAATATGTTTACAAAGGTAGTAACAAGGGAGAAGTTGAACTCAGATTCAGCTTTAGTTTGTCTTCTAGACTGAACAAAATAAAGGAACAACTGAGTCCAAGGTGGTTTGATCTAGTGGGAGCGTCATATGGTAGCGATATTGCTACAGGATCAATCTCCAAGTGGGAGGTTTTTTAGTGTGGATACTAATTAGTCACCAAGTGGGAGATTGTTAGCTTGTGGTGACTGATCAGGAAACTACTACCAGAAAAGTACTGTACACTTTTTGCTATCGAATTTTTTTGAGGCCGACATATTTTCAGCTATTTTTGGGTCGACATATTGTAACTCATTCTAACCCTAAAGCGGAAAAATATTGTATAATATGGCTTAGCGTTAGGGATTTCATAATGTACGATTTCAGTACTTGCGGCAAAATTGAGCTGTAAGGGATTACGAATTGTAATCAGGTTGCAATCACCGGATAATAATAATATTGGACTCGTTGTTGGTGGATGTAGCCGAGAGATTAGGTGAACCATGTTAAATCTTTGTGTCTTCTGTTCTCTTCTATGTGGTTTATGTTTTTCTGATATTGGTTATATTTGCATGTAATTTTTATTTCTGCCTTGTTAATCCTAACATCATTTTACTAAGTCTCTTAATATTATTATATTTAAATCATTAAGATTTCATGGAAGTAGTTTATCTATTAAACTGCATTACAATGAACTCGAAATGAGGATTATTTGGTCTTTGCAACCTTTCATAAAAAGGAACTGTGAGTGGTCATAGAAGATGTGCGGTTGTAACTGTTGAAGATTGTCTTTAAATAGACAAAACTATGTAACCAAAGGGCAGCTATGGGTAGATAAGAAAAACAGGTGGAAAGAATCAGGCTCTTTGACTTCCATCTAGAGAGCCATTCCTATTCTGTATGCATTTAGATTTTAATGTATAGTGATTCGATAGTGTTACAAATTCATTAAGTCACCTATTTATATTTAATGTTAATTCCTTATACAAGTCGGGTTTCAAGAGTTTCTAATCAATGGATTGTTTTATGTGTATTGATTTTGGGTTTTGCTGAAAGAATTTCACAGTGAATGATATTCAATTTCGATTCAAAGAGTTTAATAGTGATTAAAATCAAGTTTCATAATAGTTTCTATGTTTCAGGTTTATATGAAAGCATGTAATAGCCACATGAATCGGCTTCTTCCTTGTTGTGGTCAAAGCAATATTTGATTCTCTATTTTTTATGAATCGATTTACAATAGTCCCGATTTGGGATGATGACGAAGCCGTTTATTTGGTAAGTAATGGATTCTAAATCCGATTATCAATTGTAGAATGTAAGTAAGTCCAAAACGGTTTTCAAGACCCGTTATAAAGTTTGCATTGATTTCAAATCATCTAAGGATTATGGGAATGTTATTAAACAAACTGCTTATGCCATGGAAAGTCGGGAAGTTAATGTTTTATAATAATTTTAAATTTAGAAAAGTTTTGATTGCAAAGTTATTTCCTTTGGAATGGCATAGAGTATACTTATTTCATGGCATCGACTATTTGGGGAATGAACTTCATTGCAACATTTATTATCTTCATTAAAAGAGATGTATTCACAGTCCGTGAAGGAGTCATAAGACATGTAATAACCAGCAAAGGTAAATCTACTTAGTGAATTAACTTCAAAGATTATCAAGGAATGTATTATTCAGTTAGTATTATTGCAGAGTATAAGCCTCTAAATCGATGGTATAGAGAAAAATAATAAAGTAAAGTATAAAATGCAAATTTGTAACCATACCGTCGATGCCCTCTCCATAAAGTGGTATCAGAGCTAGAAGCTCTTGAGAGTGTGAGGATTCACACCAGGACTTAGCCCTATGTTGGGTTTATTTCAAATTCTTGTTATGAATTTTTGGTTGCAGATTGGTGCCGGTTCACTCAGCAGCAAGTGGGTGGACATGAAGGTCTACTAAGAGGATCATGAGAGATAATCCAGGGCCAGAGATGATGGTCCTTTGTGTTTCACCAATAGACTGGGTAGAGAGGCATCATGGGACTCCCAAGTGAGGGACAGAGGTCATGATGCAGCATGGAGGAGTGGACTGTGCAATGGTAGAAGCACCATTGAAGGCTATCAGCATAACTCCATTGATAGGAGTCAGTTGAAAGAAGATAGAGGAAGCAATGGAGGCATCAATCCAGTAGAGGTGAAGGATTTGTTTGCATAAGTCTCACCGAAGCATTTCCATGGGACATGGGAAATTTTAAAGCTCGGGAGTACGCTGCAAAGGCACCTCATCCTTTTACTAAGTCTCTTAATATTATTATATTTAAATTATTTAAGATTTCATCGAAGTAATTTATCTATTACAAATCATTACAATGAACCTGAAATGAGGATTATTTGGTCTTTGTAACCTTTCATAAAAAGGAAATGTGAACGCTCATAGAAGATGTGCGGTTGTAACTGTTGAAGATTGTCTTTAAATAGACAATACTATGTAACCAAAGGGCAGCTACGGGTAGATAAGAAAAATAGGATGAAAGAATCGGGCTCTTTGGCCTCCAGCCAGAGAGCCATTCCTATTTTGTATGCATTCAGATTTTAATGTATAGTGATTTGATAGTGTTACAAATTTATTAATTCACTTGTTTATATTTAATGTTAATTCCTTATACAAGTCGGGTTTGAGAAGTTTTTGATCAATGGATTGTTTTATGTGTATTGATTTCGGGTTTTGCTAAAAGAATTTCACAGTGAATGGTATCCGGTTTTGATTGAAAGAGTTTCATAGTGATTAAAATCAAGTTTCATAATAGTTTCTATGTTTTGGGTTTATATGAAAGGATGTAATACCGACATGAATCAGATTCTTCCTTGCTGTGGTCAAAGCAATATTTGATTCTCTGTTGTTTATGAATCGATTTACAATAGTCCCAATTTGGGATGATGATGAAGCCTTTTATTTGGTAAGAAATGGATTCTAAATCCGATTATCAATTCTGGAATGTGAGTAAGTCCAAAATGGTTTTCAAGAACCGTTATAAAGTTTCCATTGATTTCCAATCATGTAAGGATTGTGGGAATGTTATTAACAAAACCGTTTATGCCATGGAAAGCCCAGAAGTTAATGTTTTATAATCATTTTGAATTCATGAATGTTCTAATTGCAGAGTTATTTCCTTTCGAATGGCGTAGAGTATACTTGTTTCATGGCATCAACTATTTGAGGAATGAACTTCATTGCAGCGTTTATTATGTTCATTAAAAGAGATGTATTCACAGTCCGTGAAGGAGCTGTGAGACATGTAATAACCAGCGAAGGTAAATCTACTTGGTGAATTAACTTCAAAGATTATCAAGAAATGTATCATTCAGTTAGTATTATTGGAGAGTATGAGCCTCTCAATCGATGGTATAGAGAAAAACAAGAAAGTTTAAAGTATAAAATTCAGATTTGTAAGGATATTGTCGATGCCCACTGCATCAGGAAAAAATTACTTCATCAATGAATTTTCCAGTAAAGAAAAAAATAAATATTGCTAAGGATGATACGCCTGAGTCCTCCTAGAGAAATAAAGCATTTGAACCAGTGAAGGAAACTGGAAAGAGGTAAAAGGAGAATACACCAAGAGAAAATGATGAGGATAAGAGTGAACTAAATCAGATGAAGGCAAGTAAGAGTTGAAGAGCATGGGGAAAGAAATCCAATTTTGTTAGTTCCCTTAATGAGAATACTGTGTCACTTGATTTGAGTAAGTTTCATTCCCGCTAACAAGATTTTAGATAAGGTTAGTAAATGGAGTATCTCAGTTGGAGTCCATAAATGTATGGATGAGAAAAGTTAAAGATGGTGTTGTTTTTGGCATGGATAAGTGTTAAGTTATTTAGGATCATTGAAAATGTAATAGCACTACCTTTATAATATGCATTTTCCAAATAAAACAATCTCTTGCATTTATATTGAGATTGAGCCAAGAAGAGACATGTCCCTTTACGGAACATGTCTATTCATTATTATGTAATTAATATACTGACAATTATGATTATATATATATATATATATATATATAAACATACACACACAAACACTAAATATTTCTTAAAATGAACTATCAGACTCCCTCTGAGTCTAATATCAATCTTTTGAGCTCATAGTCCAAAGTTACCTTAGAAGAGGCAGACTCCCTCTGAATCTGATATCTATCTTCTTTTTCCTACAAGAGCATCCCCAAAAAATATCAAGGTAAATAGCTCCTATAGTATGTACAAAAATACAAATAAGAGAGATACTACAATGAGTAGATAAATGTAATATTCAAGGATAATAAATACTTATCTGTGCATCAACATCCTTGACACAAGTTGCTTCAATGAAGGTCCGTATACATCAAATCTAAGAATACCTTCTCAGATTATTTGAAATACATCTCCTCTTTGAGTCATCTCTCAACTAAGGATGGTTCAAATGGAAAAGTAACATTGGTTATTATTCCCCCCACAATGTAAAATTCCCACTCTTATATCATTGAACAATGCTTATGTCTTCTTATGAAATGACTTGATTGCTCCAAGAGAGGTGACACTCTATAATTAATAATTTCTTTCTAGAAAGGGACACACTTCTTTGAATACATGCTTATTTGTTAATACTTGACCATGATCATAAAAAATTAATATGCCTCTTTAATTAAAGCCTCTACAAGGTCTAACTAATCATTATGGAAATCTCTTTATATACTTTGCAAATTCATCGTCCTCAACCTCTTACTAAACAACAATTTTTCTTTAATCAAGTCACTTTATTCAAATATTAGTGCGTAAATTATGTCTTTAATTAATTGCTGCATTCATGAATGACATAGTTGCCAATATATAATCATTGATGTTTTCTTCTTAACAAATCTGCTACAATTCACTTGAACTTATTCTTTGCACTTGGTGTGGACAAAAGTCCGCAACACAACTTCACTCACTGGATTTCACATAGAACCATACACAATCAATCATAACTTTTGAACCTGACCCTTTCTCGCCAATCACTTGGGTGAGATTATTTGAAATTTGTTTATTAGCAACATATACAAAATGCATAAAAATCCAATGGTATATTTTTGAGATATGGTCCCCATATTGAGACTGTATTAATTTATGAGACAGTCGCGCATTCACCATCAACAAACTTCCCTCTTACATGTGCATCCTAGAGCTAATACCATGTTAAGTTATTTAGGATCGTTGCAAATGTGATAGTACTTCATGTATAGTATGTTTTTTCCAAATGTAACAATATCTTGCATTTATATTGAGAATGAGCCAAGAAGAGACAAGTCCCTTCATGACAGATGTTTTATTCATTATTATGTCATTAATATAATGACACACACACACATATATATCTATGTGTGTGTATGTATGTATATATATATATATATACACACATACATATATACATACATATATATACATATATATATGTTGGCAAGTTGGCTATACTGGTGTATATGACTTAATATAGTGTTGTCATTATGGAAACAAAGTCATAGTATTTTGGAGCCAGCACACTTGATGAGAAGATCAAAAATTGGCTAAGTGTTGAAGACTGGACAGTGTGCACAGTACTTGAAGCTTAGAGCATTAGCACACATGCGTACGACCTAGTTATGGTATGTGCCCTAGCAAATAAGTTGGTTAGAATATATTGATGCTTAGTCTATGAGTGCATGATCAGATATGCAGCTATGACAAAGTTATAGATAATTGAAGTTACATAGCCAGTGTGTGCCAAAGAAGAATAGAGCAAGCAGCCGACTGTTGGCATTTTGATTTGAGATTATATTATTATGTTGTAAAAGCCATGCACCTATTGTAATTAGGTTTTCGACATGTAATTATGTTTGTTTGTAAACATACTTGAGCCAATTCAATTGGAAGCATTGTATGCAATCGGTTAAAGGGTTGACCTAGTTATTTGTTTTGTATGCGCATAGAAATATGAGATGTGCCCATTGTAATAAGTATGAGAGTCAATAGAGAGTTGAGATAAGCAAAGAAGAAGTGTGCAAAAAGTCTATAAGATGTATGAGAGCTTTGCAAGAGGTCAAAGTGTCAGCGCATCAAAGGAACTGATCAGACAAGCAGTGTCACAGTGACAGTTCATCCAACAGACATAGTGTGTATCTAAGATCAGAAGGTTGCAACCTTCACAACTTATGCAGTGAGCTCCAGGACAGTGAGTCCACACCCCTATCAAGGTTTATTGTAAAAGACTCCTAATACGGTCTGACCCTTGAAGAGGTCTACTGAACTAAATACATTGTAAAGAAACTCCTAACAAGGTTAAGGATCTTCTATCAAGTATCATAAAACACTAGTACAAAATATTAGTGAGTGTCAATTCCCACCGGGGTTTTTACCTATTTGGGTTTCCCCATAACCATATAGGTGTTATGTGTTGATTTCATGTTTCATGTTTATGTGGATGTTCATTTCAGTACTTAAGTATTTAAGTTAAGTTTAAGATTAAGTAAAAAGATAAAATACAGTGAACACTGATTCAGCCCCCCCTCTCAGTGTTCCCATTCCTAAAAATTGGTATCAAAGCTCTGGTCCTCAACAAATAAGTTTAACCACTTGAGGAGATCATGGACAAAGCAAAAATCAAACATTTAAAAAGAAATCTTGAAGCTTCTCTTGAAGACCTGGACAAATCTGAAAGAAAAATTGAAGAACTAAAAGAAAAAGTTAGTAATGCTCAAGCAGTCATCAAAAGGCTAACAAAAGATTTGAAAGAATGCTACCAGTGATTTAGGGATAATGATCAAAAAGTTGAATGAAGAAAATTCATCCCTAAAAGAACAAATTGAAGAATTAGATGACAAGCTAACCAACAACTAACATGTCTATAATGATCAGATCAAAGAGAACCTTCAACTTAATGAAGAATTGAGGCAAGCAAACATGGAAATTTTGGAGCTAAGAAACAACAAAGAAAACTTGGAATCTGAATTGAAAGAGGCAAATAATCACATTGATAAATTGCACAGCAGTTCTAATTTCATAGAATCTCAGTTGTATACAAGAAGACTTAAAGGAGATACTAGCTACATTGGATACAATAAAGCACAAAATTAGATTGACAACATGTGAGCAAGATTGAAAGCACCAGAAGACACCTTAGATGCTAAGGAGACTAGAAGTCAGATTAAAGATCATATAGAACCATTCAAGAATGAGCACAAGCCAGTAGATCGAACCTGCTATGCTTGTAACAAGCATGGACATATAGCAAGGAATTGTACAGAGGTAAGACCTTTCAATGGTTATTTTTATTCGTGAAATAAATTTGGACATAGATCTATGAATTGTAAGACAAGTCAGAAGAACAAGACATGACATAATCAGAGAAATCATAATCAACTGAATATTAGGAGTTCTCAGAATGTTACATGTCAGATATGTAACTATAATGGTCACACAGCTAGATAGTGTAAAATGGTGACCCATGTCAATGCGTCGAGGAATATAAGGCCTCTAGTCATTTGTCACTCTTATAACAAGGCTGGACACATCTCAAAGATTCACAGATCAAGGACACAAGGTCAAGAAAGTCCTAAGAAGCTAAAAGAATCAATACTGAATACCGAAGGAGAAGTCAAGTATGTTAAAGCTTCAGAAAATGCGAGCATGATTTGGTCATAAGTGAAGAAGGATAAGGTTGATGAGAATGTATTGGATGCATCTACAGTGAATGCACCCTCTACATCTGGATAAATGGCCCTCAGGGTCATAGGGGGAACTAATTTAGCTCTAGACCCCTACGCGGCTGGTATACTCACTCTCTGAGTATGTGCCTTTGGACTTAACCTTTTAGAGGCTAGAAGATCCTATGTGCAAGAGTGCACTAGGAAATTGTTTGCAGAATGAAATTTAGAAATTTTCAGTGACAGCCTCGTTTACACGCCAAGCATTAATGGTAGAAATTCTACTTTAAAGTACACATAAGTTTGTAGATCCCTCATTGCATTTGAATTCAGAGTGATTAGAGAGTAGAAGAGCACTTTCATTTGGTTGTGAAGGATTACAGATTGATTCACCAGTAATTGACAATGCATTTGATCGATTGCAGAAACCCTAGTTCGTCGCGCCAATTTAGAAGTCCTTGAGATCATTTGGAAAGAAATATACAAGTAATTAATGGCTACTCCCATTATATTTGATGTGGCGGAAAAGAAGAGATATGTGTTTAAGAGGCATCTATTTAAATCCACATTAGATGACCTCGAACGTGCATTCTCCCACACTCCCATGGGCGTTATGCACGTGGAAGACATTAGGGCATACATATACTACAAGAAGGAACCAGTAGGATTGGATAGAATACGAGTGCACATGGAAACAATGTTAAAACTAGATAAAACCTTCATGGATGAGTATGCGCTGTGGAATAATCACCCTATAGTTGAATATGTGACTACATATGAGTTCTCTGAGTTCGAATGGATAAACATTCTACTTAGCAGGATTCATGATGACCTATTTTGGATAGGTGAAGTACCGGTGAGGATTACTGGAGACCTAATTCATGAGATGACAGGCCTCTCAAGGACAGGCACCGTTCTTCTAGTGGGCAAGGATGTGAGAAAACTTGTTGAGAAAACATGCAAGTCAAGAAGTGATAGGCACGAAATGACTATAGAGCCTATTGAGCAAGATGACATCAAATTGACGTCCATTATACCAAGATATAGGTTCCAACACACCAGCGGGATGAAAAGTCTATTTACGGCCACAATTCTTGCAGCAATAAGACTTGTGAGAGAGAATGGAGAGTTCAATTTGTGCGTGATCCTGCGTGCACAACTAACAGATAACATTAAGGCCATCAAGCATGACAAGATAAAGATATTCAAATTTGGGTCTTTTATCCTATACATGTACTTCCACATTCTTGGAAAGGTGTCAGATTTATAACTAGACAAGACTATTCCTACTATGCCACATATATACTTCAAGGCATCTACTAAGAGCACACTAAGAGATTACATGACACTGGAATCTAAGACATAATAGAAAAGAAAAAAGAAAAAGGAAAAGAGATAGAAAAAGAAGAAGAAGAAATAAAAGGAAGTGAGAAAGCAAATGAACCATCAGTTGAAATGCTAATCAAGGTAAAACAAGAAGTAATGGATAGTACACCTGTCACTCCACTACCACCAGCAACATTGTTGTCAAGTTTGACACCGGACACAACTAATTTGGATTCTTGGGGAGAAGAAGACCTAATCAAGATCAGTGTCTTAGCTATAGAGAAGGCCAAGGAGAAACAAGTAATAAGGAATCCCCTATTTTTTGACTCAGTGAACATATTGAACAATCGAATACCTTCAGACAAGAAAGTGTCTAAGGTCGGGACAGTTGATAATGTTAGCACCATCCTCAAAGCCTTTAAGACTAGTTTTTCCAGCTTGGAAGAATCTGCATCTCAAGTTGCAGAAGAGAAGTACATGAAGAAAAGGCTAAGTGAATTGGTCAGTAACTTCTCACTTGACCTTAGTTCACTCAAAGATGGACAAGCAACTTTGAAAGAGTTTGCAGAAAAAGGTAGAAAAATCATTGCTAACTGCATGGATCAGGACAAGTTAGCTGATGCCCATTTCAAGAAGATTCAAGAGGCAGAAGCTATGATAGAGAAAGTAAATAAATCGGTGAAAGACCCATCCACTAATGTAAATATGTGAAATAATGTATATCAAAGACAAATTGACAATATTGAGAAGGCAGAAAAGGAGATGTCAAAAATAAGGGCTAGGCAAACTTAGCTTAGAAATGCTCTTCCGCCCTCACTAGATATAATTTATTAGAATATCAAGGAGATCGATGCCACCATGGTGACATGTGATCATGGTCCCAACACATACTTGGAGAAGATGGAGAAGCTACAGTATGCACTATGCGCCCATCTCCAGATTGTTAATTCACTAATTACATTTTGGAAGAAGGAGATCCAAAACTTGCAGATAGCATATCTGGATGTTCTCTCACAGTAAGTACTTGTAGATATAGTTTTCTAACACCTTTTTCATTAATGTCAAAGGGGGAGTATGTATATAATATGGGTTATAGATATGTATAAGGGAGATATAAGATAGAAGTTTTTTGTATTAAGGGACAATTAGCAACTTTTCCATTTTCCTTTGTTGCCATCAATGACAAAGGAGAGATTGTTGGCAAGTTGGATATACTAGTGTATATGACTTAATATAGTGTTGTCATTATGCAAACAAAATCATATAGTGTTTTGGAGTCAGTGTACTTGATGAGAAGATCAGAAATTGGCTAAGTGTTGTCATTATGCAAACAAAGTCGTATAGTGTTTTGGAGTCAGTGCACTTGATGAGAAGATCAGAAATTGGCTAAGTGTTGAAGACTAGACAGTGTACACAGTACATGACGCTCAGAGCATCAACGCACGTGCGTACAACTGAGTTATGGTAAACGCCCTAATATATAAGTTGGTTAGAGTATATTGATGCTTAGTCTATGAACGCATGATCAGATACGAAGATATGACAAAGTTACAGACAGTTGAAGTTACACAGCCAGTGTGTGCTAGACAAGAACAGAGCAAGCAACTGACTGTTGCATTTTAATTTGCGATTATATTATCATATTTTAAAAGCCATGTGCCTATTGTAAATAGGTTTCTGAAATGTAATTATGTTTGTTTGTAAACACGCTTGAGCCAATTCAATTGGAAGCATTGTATGCAATCGGTTAAAGGGCAAACCTAGTTATTTGTTTTGTATGTGCATATAAATATGAGATGTGCCCATTGTAATTAGGATGAGAGTCAATTGAGAGTTGAGATAAGTAGAGAAGAAAAGTGTGAAGAGTCTATAAGATGTATTACATCTTTGCCAGAGTTCAAAGCATCAACGCATCAAAGGAATTGATCAGAAAAGTAGTGTCATAGTGACAGTTCATCCAACAGATATAGTGTGTATCTAAGATCAGAAGGTTGCAGCCTTCACCACTTGAGCAGTGAGCTCTAGGACAGTGAGTCCACACCCCTAACAGGGTTTAGTGTAAAAGACTCCTAACAAGGTCCGACCCTTGACAAAGTCTACTGTACTAAATACATTGTAAACCAAATCCTAAAAGGGTTAAGGATCTTCTAACAAGGATCATAAAACACTAGTACTAAATATTAGTGGGTGTCAATTCCCACCTCGGTTTTTACCTATTTGGGTTTCCCCATAACCATATTGGTTTTATATGTTGATTTCATGTTTCATGTTTATGTGGATGTTCATTTTAGTACTTAAGTATTTAAGTTCAATTTAAGATTAAGTATAAAGATAAAATACAATGAACACTGATTCACCCCCTCCCCCTCTCAATGTTCCCATTCCTAACAATATATACATACATATATATACATATAGATGTACACACACACACACACACATATATGTATGTATGTATGTACATATACATATAGATATACATATATACATATAGATATAAATATATATATATATGAGATATATATATATATATATACACACACACACTAGTATTGACTCATAGTTTTTATCCAATTGAAGCTACAAAACATCAACAATAAGTAAATCTTTAACTGAGTTACATGGTCAAATCCCTATGTCTTTGTATTGATATGAACTAGTTTTCAAGACATAGAAGAGGTTCTTAATTTTGTCAGTGGGTGAGACTCAATCAGTGCATGATGTTAGAGATGACCTAACACAAGAGGGAACAAGTATTCATACATTGAGGAAGGATAGAAAATTAGAGATGATTAGATCATAATTGATGACATTTCCATTTCTTATGCTTCAATGAGGAATCATTGCAAGTACTAGTAGATGTTGCAAATAGAGGAGATGCTAAGAGTGAATAGGTGTATACTAATGATGTACAAATTGAAAGTGAAGTGGAAATAGTTGTACCTATTTTGAAGGTATCAATGATGATAAACCGGTCATTAAGGACCTATTGATACTTATGTTTGGAGCTTGAGTGAGCTGATAGAGATTTCTATTATTTTGAAATCTAAGGAAAAGAATCAAGTGAGTAAGGAATAAAGGAAAGAAGCTCAAGTCAACAAGAGATGTATTTGCAAATCTGGTGCCAGAAGATGATTTTGATGAGTATGCCATAATTATTTCCAAATCTAATAGATTGGTGACTAATGCAAGAGATTATTGGAAGGATTTAGTTCACCAGTGATTGTGAACCTAATCACAATCTTACAGGGAGATGGTAAGATTATTGTCATTAATTGTAAATTGTCATGTGCATTGAAGTTCTTAAGAAGGAAAGCAGCAACATAAAAATAAATCATGGTGACTACTGAGGTAGACTTAGTCCTACAAGATATGTGTGCATTTTATGCATTAGAGGAGTTAGCATTTTTATTGAAAGGACACATTTTTTTTACTAGAAAAACCTATTGAAGAGCTGTAAGGAATTCAAGAAAAGGTAACTAAACCAGTGGTTATCTATTGTGATAATATAACTTCTATAAACATACATAAGAACCTAGTTGTTTGTCAATTTTCATGTTTCAGTGAAAATTTTGGTTGACAATTGCCTAGATTGAAGAAATAGGGTTTATCATTGCAAAGGGTTTTAAAATAAATCCATTTAAGTCTAATAAACCCTACTTGGTTCTATTTATTTGTTACTTTTTGTCTCACTTAGCCATTTTATGTCATGTCATCAGGCGTGGCCAAGTCTATAAAAAGTTATATAACCTAGCGGGCCCCTTTTTAATTTTTCCTAAGTCTATAGTTCATGATAAATTAAATCTTTCCTAAGTCAAGGCATGTGGTAAACTGAGTTTGATCCTATTTAGATCTAACGGTGTGCATGATCCTGCTAAGAAAAGATGCTAAGCCTTTATTCTTCACAGCATCACGACTATGTGACACCTGGCAGATGGTGGACCTAGTCAGAGCTCAAAGAAAATGATAGATGTTGGCAGATCAAAATTAATCCAATAGCTGGCATATTACCACAATGGAAAGATGCTCAAAGGTTATTCTTCACGACATCGCAACATTGTGATAGGTGTCTCGGATGACATCACGACGCAGTTTAGAATAAACTTAAATCAATGGTCAGATCTTAGTTGATCTAGCGGATGTTGCAAGTTTGTGATTGAAAGTTGTAAGACCTTTACCCATTACGGCTTCATCATTGAATGTCGTATATCCTTGGTAATGAAATTTTTCTCAATCTAAGGATCAGTTAAAGAAATGAAGGATTTGGTTGATCTCACAGCGGTCATGAAATTACATTAAAAAGTTGTAAGACCTTTACTCATCATGGCTTCGTGACTGATCACCACATAGCCCTAGCAATTTATGAAATGTAAGTAGGATATAGGTAAAGTTAGATGAGATCTAATGGCTATCATGAACCTGTGGAAGGAACTTGCAAGATATTTTACCATTGTGGCATCATGACAAAGTGTCGTGTGTACAAGAGGAAAACAAAAAATATGGTGACATTGTCCTACCAGCTTGTAATTATATGTTGTTTTCTCATTGGTCAACTTTCTAAGTTGGATTTCAAGGTGGACCCAAGGTTTAATAATGTGATCCGAGTTGTAAGATTTTTTTGCATAAAAATTTCATCAATGATTAGAATTCATTTTTTTCAAAAAGAACATTTCGACCACTAGCTGCTAGCATTCAATTCTATTCTTGAAGAACTTAATACGAACTGTGCCTTTGTAGTTGTTGGGGTAAATAGCTATTTAATCTGAGTGTCATTTCACAAAGCTTTCAACATACACAGAGAGAAATTATTTTCTGAGAACAGCACAATTGAGAATTTGTAGATGGAAGAAGCTGAAGTGCAAAACAAGTAAGTCCATTTTCAAACCTGTAGCTGTAAGGGTTTTGGGAAACTGTGTGCTATATCTTGTTAGAGTTCTAAAATTTTGGTTGAATTTTAGAATGATTAGTTTAAAATTTCCCTAATGCACAAGTTATTTCCTCAAAAAAAATTTGAAAGGCCCCTAGTTTGAGTGTAAGTGTTGGAGACACTACAATCATGGAAATGGCCAAGTACAAATTCAGTTTTACTATATACTGCAGTACTGTTTTGGTCAGTGAAGTTGATATGTGATATATCATGGCTTGCAATCTTAGAGGAAGACATTTTAAGGTATGTATAAGCTTTAGTTAAGATTGCAAGTGTTTTGGTGTAGGTACCAGTGAGATACAATAATTGGAAGGTATAAAGAGATAGGGTTTATCCATTTTACAAGGGTTTCAAAATTTGACTAAGTCTGTAAAACCTACCCGTGTCTATTTCTTAATTACCTTTTCCAAGCAGTTATGTCTTTTTATTCAGTTACTTGGCGAATGCAGCTTTGTCTTAATCTCCAAATTATTGTGATTAGTGACTTAATATTCAGCAATCTAGTGAGCGGTCAACAAATGAGGTTATCTCCAAGTCTCGCAATGGAACAGTCAAGTCATGAAACATTTGGAGATTCAGAGATGACTGTTGATGCATATTTTGATCAATGATTATCCCTGAGTCTCAAGACAAAATATGAGTTAAGACAAGTATCTGGTGACTATTGGAATGCTTTTGTCACTGGATCTCGTGATCAGATCAAGGTTAAGTAAAGTGTTTAAAAACTTAGAGATAGTGTCTTGTCACTCAAACTCATGGTCAAACCATAGTCAAGACAGACATTCAAAGATCTTGAGAAAGGATTGTTGTCGCATAATCTCCAGATGGTGTGGGGTTAAACTACTTGCCACAATTAAGGATAACGGGCCGATAGGTCAAGGAAAGATCAACAATGGTTGTGAAGCCTATTAGTTCCCCTTCTCTTTCTATTTGCAGGTTTACACTATGATTGACAACTCAATGTCACTGACTCTATTACCGCTCCAAAGTCTGCAAGGAAAAGGGCCAATTAACAAGGATCAACAAGAATCCTCCTAAACTTTTAGCCTAAATTCCCAGGCGAGTACCCTTGATTCACTTCTTGAAAGGAATCACTAAATGTTATACAACTATACCCTTTACAAATAGATTGAAAGATTTTATCATTTATATGTGTGTGCGTGATTGATGATCATGAATTGCCTCTAGAGAATGGACCAGTGCCTCAATCTAGGGCATAGAGTCACTTAACAATACATATCAAATGAGAACCACAACTAAAATACCCTTGAATTTAGAATAAGTGCTTTTCCTATTATCCCTCTCACTCCCAAACCTGATCATCAAATTCCTATCCAATCATGAACTCACTGAAACTACCTTAAAGACTTTAATCCTAACTTTGTTAGGAACTCAAAGATAATTCCACAATACTCTTTGTTTACCATATGCTAACACACTTTGTGACATTAACATATATGAGCCCAAGATCAAAACAAGAAGACAAACATAAATCTGAGATTGGAATTCAAATGTATTCTCATTAAGATTTGCAGAATCAATACATTATCAAGGCAACAAAATGCTAGGACAAAAAACCCTAAATCCAAGCTCTCCTTGTTCAATATAATACCATCAAAAACCAAGGACCAAAAAGAAAGTTTCTGGAACCCTCTCAAAGTCAAAAATACAACAATATATACCCCCTAGTCATCTTGGAATCCTGAAACAAGATGCAACAAGCTACGAATGACTGAGGTTAGGGTTTCCACCCACCAAAACAACTAGAAAACAATCAAAATTTAATGCATTGGATGGAAAACCAAGCAATCCTGAACTGAACAAATCCTAGTCTGATTATTCACCTGAAACATGCCTCGAGCAACTGATTACCTACATTTCAATGTACAAACCCTCTACAATCAATCATCAGGCCACTTGACCACACTGCAGCAGTCAGCTCAACTAATTTCATCAAATCTAGCCGCCCAGGCATTAAAATTTAGTCCTTTCTATTTACTTGGCATGGCACCCCAGGCAGGAAAAATCAGGTCAAGACGGCAACCCAGATCCTCTTCATTATTCTCCAACTGCGAACGTCCTGGAAAAATTAATTCTAAACAACCCATTTTTTTTATATGGCTCTCTGTTTTAAACCGTGTCGAAAACCCTGCAAAAATATTTGAATTTCAAAAATAATGGCTACAGGCTCAGGCTTAAAACACGACGGTCGATCCATTTCCTTCCTAGCAAATCGGGCGGTCGTCATTAATCTCATAATAGTCATAGGCCCCTTGAAAAGTATTAGGCCCCGTCAGCAACCTCTCGGTGAATGAAAATCGAGCACATCAGCAATGAATCGGCACACTGGACCCACTCTGCATAAGCCTTTAATCGAATGGCTGGCATAAGATTGCATTGCCTCAAAAGATTCTATGCGAAGATACACCAACCGTCAGATCCTGAATCTGTGATTCCTCCTAAAAAATTTGGGCTCACTAACATGACCAAATCATCATTACGTGGACCAATCAAAGACGAACAACTCAGAAGCACCTAGCAAATGGTCCCATTGACACAACCAATGAGAAGGCTCTAAATGTAATATATGTTAGTGGACCCACAACCGTCGTCATGAACACCTGGAAAATCAGATGGCTGGGTTATGATCTCAAGGGCTCAAAAGATTCTATGAGATCATGCGCCTGCCATAGATCTTGAATCTTTGCCAACGTCACCGTAGCCTTGACCCCACCCTGTCGTGTAAGATGCTTCACCGAATCAAAAACCGCCACGTTGTAATAGACTGACAAGCGGACCCCCTTCGACTTTTCCTACCATGCACAGGTCCTCTGACAACATCCACCTCAGGTCCACATCAACCAACCAGAGACCGCCATTTGTTCACACCTGGCAGTGGACCCACTGAGAGCATCATACCGCCTAGAAGATCGGACGGGGGGCGCAAGATCGCATGGGGGAGGAATATTCCATGCGATCATGTGCCGACTGTTAGATCTTGAATCTTAAAACCAGGCCCCGCTGACAGCACACAAGTCACTGGTTAGCAACCAATAAAACATCGCCACCTCAGCAATAAGCGACACCAAAGACGGGCCCGCCGGGACAGATGTCACCTCTTCACATGATCGCATGTCAGAAACTCTGACAACGGGAAGCCACGAGATTATGTGACAGCCACAAGTTTTCAAGGTTGAAACATAGGAAAAATTATTGTGGGGAACTTAGGCTTAGGGAAATATTAAGCGCTAAGGACATAGGAAATATTAAAGCTGTAGGCGGTAGAAACTTAGGAAAAATTAAACGAGTACCGACCTAGGATAAAAAATAAGGGACACGGCCCCGCGGGTGATAAAATAAAAAGGCACATGGGTTATAAGACTTTTAAGTGGCCCAAAAAGTAACATAAAATTAGAATAAGACCAGGGCACACTAGGGTTTTCTTTCCCAACGGCTAGAAATTTGAAAATTTTGACCTAGGGCTTAAGGCAAGAGACACAGAAAATAATGCAGAGGCCAGAGGGAAAAGGGTAAAGCCATGAAAGTTTTTGCAGGCACTAACAGTGGCTCTGTCTGGGGATGCATGTCTCTTGCAGGCATGGCAAGAATTCAGAATTTTTGGGTTAAAGCAGACCACCCCACAGGACAAAGACTAAACAACAGAGAGCAACAGGACAAAGCCCCAGGAACTAAGACAAAACGAAACAGGGGCAAGCAACTTATTTACAGAAATTTACAATATATACAAACCTAACTACTGTTCATGGAAATAAGAATACCTTCAACTGAAGTATTTCTTCAAGAATTGTCCATGAACTGGCAATTCTTGAACTTCACGATTTAATTCCTTGACAATATATGAATCTTGGCCCCATTTCTCATGGATTAGATATGGCCCTAACCAGAGTGGGTCAAATTTTCCATGTTTGTCTTTATCCTCCAGTCTAGCATTCCAACTCAACACCAAATCACCAGCTTCAAACTTCCTCTCAACAGCCTTCTTGTCATACAAATTTTTAACCTGTAACTACAATTTGGCATTCTTTGAAGCTGACTCTCTTCTAGTTTCATCCAGCCTGATGAGATCTTCAATTCTCAATTGCATTTCATCATTTATGTCATCATAATATAACTGAACAAACTTATATATCTCCAATAAATTATTTTGAGGCATCCTTGCATGTATCCCATACACCAAGTCAAATGGTGCACAACCAATTGCCTTCTTTACAATCACCCTATCAGCCCATAGAGCTAATAGAAACTTTGAATTCCATGCCTTCTTATTCTTTTCAAGAATCCTCTTGAGAATTTTCATCAAGCTTTTGTTAGATGATTCTGCCTGTCCATTTCCTTGTGGATGATAAGGTGAGGAATTTGACCTCTGAATTCCTAGACATTTACAGAATCCTTTGTACTCAGCAGACCTGAAGCACATTGCATTGTCACTAACTATCCTCTCAGAGAAACCAAACCTTGTAACAATATTATTCAATAGAAAATCAATTACCACCTTACTAGTTGCATTTCTTGTAGGGATAGCCTCTACCCATTTTGTGAAATAATCAGTAGCAACTAGTATCCAAGAATGTCCCCAACTAGACTTGTTTGGTATCTCCCCTATGAAATCTATTCCCCATTGTTGGAAAGGAGCCTGTACTTCTCCTGGCCTTAAGGGCATATTTCCTAAAAATTTAAGCTTACCAGAGAACCTTTGACAAGCATCACACCTCCTTACCAACTGTTATGCATCTTTGAAGATTGTGGACCACCGGAATCCTGCTGTCAAGATTTTATGATTTTGGTCTTACCCATATAACGCCCACCACAAACGCCCTCATGCATTTCTTTTATCAACTTGTTAGCCTGACTTTCATCCACACATTTCAAAAGTATGCAATCCAAATTTTTCCTATAGAGTTTACATTTTACAATCACATACCTGATGGCCTGTAACATCAATGTCCTCTTCTGATTGTAATCCATTTCTGCTGGACATTTCATGTTCCTTAAGTAATAGATAATATCTTGATACCATATACAATCATCCATATCATAGGTGTAATCAATCTCAGTCTGGTTTATCTAATTTGCATCAAGATTGGATTGAGCCATCAATTTTGCTAATCCTTGTCCTCTGACCAATTTGTTAATCTGGATATCAATGTTGAATTCTTGAATTTTATTTATCCATCTGCATCTCCTCTCAGACACCTCTTGCTGTGAGAAAATATCCTTAATTGCTGCACTTGGTGCAAAGGCAATCATAATTGTTCGCATCAAATAACATCTAAAAGCTTTCATAGCTTTCACCAATGCATATGCTTGTTTTTCCTTGATGTCATACTTCAATTCAGCAGCCTGCAAAGACTTACTAAAAAATGCAATAGGCTGCTCATAACCTTCATTATTTCTCCACAACAATACTGCAGCAATGGTATGAAAAGATGCAAAGGATAAAATATGCATTGGGATATTGTAATCAGGTGCCTTAAGCACAAGTGCATCTTTAAAAGCTTGCTTAATATTCTTGAAAGCTTCATTAGGCTCACCTTCCCAATTGATAACAGATCACTTCTTTAACATCTTTGATATTGGTCTAGTAACTTCAGCAAAATTTGTTACAAATCTTCTCAAGAAGTTTACCTGACCAAAGAAGGACCGAATTCCTTTGATATTCTTTGGTCTTTGAGTCTTATCAATGGCAGCCACTCTTTCAGGATCAATTCTAACTCCTTGCTTGCCAACCAAGTGGCCAAGCAACTTACCCTCAGTGACACCAAATGCACATTTCCTTGGATTTAATGAAATTCCATATTCCAATGCCCTCACAAATATTTTTTCTAAAGGACTACAATGATCTTCTTCCTTCTTGGAATAGGCAGTTAAATCATCTTGATAAACTACAAGGAAATCATCAATAAAATCAGAAAAGACAACATCCATTGCCCTCTGAAAAGTTGCACCAGCATTTGTGAGACCAAAAGGCATTCTCACATAAACATATGTCGCCCAAGGTGTAGTGAAAGTTGTCTTAAATTGTTTTGATTCTTTTACAATTACCTAATTGTAACCAGAGAAACCATCCATCATAGACAATTATTCTGATCCAGTGACTCTCTCCAACATAGCTTCCATATTGGGCAGACAATAGTTATCCTTTAATGAGCTGATGTTCAAATTTCTGAAATCTACACAAAGTCTGATGTCACCATTTTTTTTCCTGACAGGGACCAAATTCGAAACCCAAAAAGAATGCCTAATAGGCTTGATAATTCCAGCATCTCTTAGCTTTATTGATTCTTCTTGCATCTTGGCTGCCAAAGTAGGATTTATAGGCCTTTGTTTTTGCCTAAAAGGTTTAGCATCTTCTTTCAAAGGAATAACATGCTGAAATAAGTCTTCTCTTTAAACCTTCAAATCATCATATGACCATGCAAAAACATGCCTGAATTTTCTTAATAATTCAATCAAAGACTTCCTTACCTTTTGAGACATGTCCTTACCAATGTACACCTTCTTAGGTGCCTCTTGTGTTCCAAGATTTATCTCCACTAAATCCATATGATCTTCCTTTTTAATATCCTTCTGAACTCTATCCTGGTTATCAAATACAGTTTCTAGAACAAGTCCCTTAGGAACTTTGTTAGTTTTAAGTTGAATGACTTCATTACAAAGGATAACCTCCTTTCCTTCTATAGTCTCAATCAGAGCTAAACAATCAAATTCGTGACCATGATACCAATCTTCACAACTCATAAATTTCAAAATGTCCTAGTCATCCTCAAAGACTTGCCAATTTTCAACATTGTCTGGTAGACTAGGCCTAGTCTAAATTTCAACTTTAGAGAAGCCAGCAAAAGTAATATCACTGGGATTGCTTGCTATATTGGCTAACAAATCAACCATCTTATTATTACTTCTATTCTTTCATTCAATATTGAAAGCATCAAAACATTCAAGCAAATCCGACATAGCATTTCTATATTGTTTCAACCTCTTATTCTTTGAAGCATACACTGACCTTACTTGGGACACCACCAATCCATAATCCCCTACAACCTTTATGCACTTAATCCCATGCTCTTGTGCCAATTTTAGTCCTAACAACAATGCTTCATATTCTGCTATATTATTGGTACAAAAGAAATTCAATGTGAAAGAGAACTTGTAGGTATTTCCATTAGGAGAAATAAGTAGGATACCTACCCCTGCACCATCTTTGCAACTAGCACCATCAAAGTACATCACCCACAAATCACCCTTCACAGATTTGACATTCACCTCAACAAAGATTGGTGGCAATATAGATTCCCTCTCAAGCATAGGGATTTCTGCCCTGAAAGCATTGATGTCAGTATCCACAAAGCATGTAGTTTCATTGTCAATATTCCTTTCAATCATGTGGCATACCCTTGGCTCTCGCTCAATCTTGATAAACTGGTCATCAATCTTGAAAGTTGCATAAGACAAGTCACATTGCAAACTTCCACCCATGGCAGCACTCCATCTTCTAGATAATAGCATCCCATAATGAGGAGGGATGTCCACCACTAAAACACTCATGGTTAATTATTTCTCTGGATAAACTGCCAGTCTATAGGGCATTGCATTTATAGTACCAATCACTGGTACTTCTCTCTGATCCATTGCACAACATTTTCCTTGGACTGTATCAACTTTAAGGCCCAATTTCTCCATGATTTTGAAAGGCATGACAGTATTTGAGGCACCTGAATCAATCATGCAGTTCCTCAATTTCATTCCATTCACAATGACACTCAAGAAAAATGGATCTATATTTTCAAGGCTAGCATTGACAGAACTATCCAAGTATATAGGTGGAATTTGGGACACCATTCCCTGAGCTTCTACTCTTTTCAAAACCTTAGGCTGAGATTCATTGCATGCAACATCATTATTATGGACATTATCTACCCATGCAATAGCTTTGTCCTTATGTTCAAGGATTTTCAATAATTCTGACAAAGGAACCTTAACTATGATCTGAGACAATATAGCTAACATATCAACACAAGCAGAAGGAGGAATCTCAATCTGCACTGCTTTAGTGTCCTTTTGTTTATTCAATATATTATGTGTATTGGTGACTCTCATCTTTTCATCTTTAACCATTGTATTAACTGGCTTCTCTATTTCATTAGAAATTTTTCAACTCAACCTCCCTTAGGTTCCCATTTCTTACCTTTTACATTCTTGAACCTTGTCATATGATCAGTTTTTGACTTACTCTCACCTGGTTCTCCGGAGTTGGTGTTCTTTATAAAAATTCATGTAGCCTTCCCACTTGCATCCCTTGCCACCATGCCTCTAGTGTGCAATTGGGCTATCATTTCTGCAGTAATTCTATCCATCTCTTCTCTTGAAAGTCTTATTAAATTCACTAGCTCAGAGGAAGAAATCATGTTACATGTCTTTCCATCAATGTCATCATTATCAGAAAAGACCTCCTGATGGAAAAGTCCCTGATTGTGTCTCTTTGAGCTTACATCTGTTTCTTCATCAATATCAGAATCCTCTTCATATCCTACATACGAAGTTGCCATATTGCACCCAATGTCATCATGAGTTTCTTTTTGATCTAGTTCTTCATTATTCTCATCTTGATATGCTAACATGGATTGTGCAACCACACAATGTTCTACAGAATGAGGGGACTGCCATGCTATGCAACATGGTGTATCCTCTATAACATTTATAGAAGATTTTTGTAAAGGGTCAGGGACAAGTCTGTCATTATTTCCTCTTGCAGTAGGGATAATAGGCTTGTCATCCCTCCATTGGGTGTTGTAGGGATAATTCTACAATCTATTCTGCCTACTGAAATTATTGTTCAATTGAGGCTTTTCATTGGCAAGAGCATTATTAATTCTATTGGTAGGTGCCTTCAAACCCTTCAATGCACTCAGCACCTTATCCAATTTGTCTTCCTCTTGTTTCTTGTTTCAAACATTTCTCTCATTATCCTGTTTATACTTTTTATCTCCAAACAACTTTGGATCATCTCTCTTTCCATCCAACTTTCCTGATATATTCATATTGTTTTCAATATTGACAACAATCCTAAAAGCATCTCTAAGAGTTCTTGGTTCCTTGTCCCTCAACAAGTATCCCATTTTTCCATCAAATTCTTTAAAGTATGTGGTTAAACAAACATTGTCATCTAACCTCATAGCTTGAAATAACTTATGCATGCCCTTCTGAAATCTCATATTAAGTTCGGTTGCAGACTCATTCTGATTTTTCCTTATGGTGTTAAATCCATTCAACATAAAGCTAGCATTAGGCCTATCACCATATTTTTCTTTAAAACATTTCTCAAAAGAATCTCATGTATCAATACATTTGTCAGGAAGTCTCTTGAACCAAATCCCTTGCATCTTCCATCAAGGATTCAACAAACAATTTCATGACTACATCCTCATGCTCAACCTCATAATCATTCAATACATCAATAAATAACCTAAGATGTTCTTCACAACTAATAGCATTGTTACCAGCAAACTTAGGTATCTTATCTCTTATATCAGTTGGAAAAGCATTTGGGTAGCCAAGTATCCCATCAAAACTAATTTGCCTATAGCCTTCTAATTGCATAGGTCTTCTTTGAAAACTTGAACTAGTATTACCACTAGAACAGTAGTAATCATAGATGGCATACCTAATTCAACAGTAGATGGGTCAGAAATATTTGCTGATGAAGCCTTCAAGAACTGGATCTTTTGTTTCTTTTCAACAATAGAAGCCTCAATTTCAGCTCTCTCCAATTCTTTAGCTAGATCTTCATCTTCTTTTCTTTTCCTTTCTATCTCTGTTTCCTTACTTAAGTTAGGTGATGGGATTTTTGGTATTTCCACTGGCTTGCTTGTTTGGGGTCTAACCACCTTCTGGTTTCCCTTTTCTCCTATAACAACAATAGGTCTAGTAATCACATGCCCATCTTTATCCTTAGCCAAAGGAGTGTAACCTTGAACCTATCTGATCACAAGGCCTTCTTCATCAAACTCATGGTCCTGCAGCAAATGTTCCTGCTCACTTCTCAAAGCTTCAAGATCACCAAAAACATCATGTTGCAAAGTTTTAGGAGCAGAAGCAAGCATCTTGTTTCTCTCCTTCGTCTCATTTATTTTTCTAAGAAGAGACTGTCTTTCCATCAAAGCATTCACCTTTTCAGCCTCACTTTCCTCTTGTAACCTCTTATATATGGCATTCAGATCATTTGGATCTACCATAGTATCTTTAGAGCTTGATGACACATCTATATCAGTAGAATTATGATATGGGAAATGGACCGGTTTTGGTCCCATTGGCTGCCTTCTAAACATATCCTCATCAGGATCTAAATTTGGCCTAAAACCCATGACTCTTTCTTGCACATCCTGCCCTGTAGGCAATGAACTTTTATCTTGAAAAATTGATTCTGGGGTATCATAAAATTTTTTCTCAGAGCGACCACTATCATATTTTGAACTTTTATACTGTGATCCCTCTTCACTTGAACATACATGTGGTGCTCTACTTCTAACATTATTTTGCTCTCTCATAAGAGCACTTGTAGATACTTCATTTCTCCTGATCCATCTTTTCTTTCCTAACCTAGGTAACTGTTCCAGAGTAATCTCTAGATTTTTCTTGACAAAAGACCTAGTATTCCTTCTTTTGTCCATGATTTCAATTCTTTTTTTTAACACTGGTTCTAACCTTTGAGTCACCACCCACGAAAATGGGAAATCTTTCAAGCTTTAAGAAAACAACTAAAAATAACAAGAGAAACAAGAGTCCAGTACAACTTCTATCTCTAGACTCTCCCCAGCAGAGTCGCCAATCTGTTGGTGGCTCAGATGGGGCAAATCAATCTGGTCAATAAAATTTTGACTTTACAAGATAACCTCAACCAGAGATTCTTGGTTCGATCCCCAACGGAGTCGCCAATCTCTTGGTTCACCTTCTCTTTCTACTTGCAGGTTTACACTATGATTGACAACTTAATGTCACTGACTCTATTACCACTCCAAAGTCTGCAAGGAAAAACGCCAATTAACAATGATCAACACAGATCCTCCTACACTTTGAGCCTAAATGCTCAGGCGGGTGTACCCTTGATTCACTTCTTGAAAGGAATCACTAAATGTTATACAACTATACCCTTTACAAAACTGATTGAAAGATTTTATCATTTATATGTGTGTGCGTGATTGATGATCATGAATTGCCTCTAGAGAATGGACCAGTGCCTCAATCCAGGCCATAGATTCACTTAACAATCCATATCAAATGAGAACCCCAACTAAAATACCTTTGAATTCAGAATAAGTGCTTTGCCTATCATCCCTCTCACTCCCAAACCTGATCATCAAATTCCTATCCAATCATGAACTCACTGAAGCTACCTTAAAGACTTTAATCCTAACTTTGTTAGGAACTCAAAGATAATTCCACAATACTCCTTGTTTACCATATGCTAGCCCACTTTGTGACATTCACATATATGAGCCCATGATCAAAACAAGAAGACAAACATAAATCTGAGATTGGAATTCAAATGTATTCTCATTAAGATTTGCAGAATCAATACATTATCAAGGCAACAAAATGCTAAGACAACAAACCCTAAATCCAAGCTCTCCTTGTTCAATATAATACCAACAAAATGCTAGGACAACAAACCCTAAATCCAAGCTCTCCTTGTTCAATATAATACCATCAAAAACCAGGGACCAAAAAGAAATCTTTTGGAACCCTCTCACAGTAAAAAATACAACAATATATACCCCCTAGTCATCTTGGAATCCCAAAATAGGATGCAACAAGCTACGAATGACTGAGGTTAGGGTTTCCACCCACCAAACCAACTAGAAAACAATCAAAATTTAATGCATTGGATGGAAAACCAAGCAATCCTGAACTGAACAAATCCTAGACTGATCTACAATTATGAGATATCTCCTAATTTGTACCGAAGATCATCAATTCACCATGTTATCAGTCTGATTATTCACCTGCAACATGCCTCGAGCAACTGATTACCTACATTTCAATGTACAAACCCTCTACAATCAATCATCAGGCCACTGGACCACATTGTAGCAGTCAGCTCAACTAATTTCATCAAATCGAGCCGCCCAAGCATTAAAATTTAGTCCTTTGTATTTACTCGACATGGCACCCCAAGCAGGAAAAATCAAGTCAAGACGGCAACCTACATCCTCTACATTATTCTCCAACTGCAAACATCCTGGAAAAATTAATTCTAAACAACCGATTTGTTTTATATGGCTTTCTATTTTAAACCTTGGCGAAAACCTTGCAAAAATATTTCAATTTGAAAAATAAGGGCTGCAGGCTCAGGTTTAAAACGCGACCGTCGACCCATTTCCTTCTTGGCAAATCGGGTGGTCATCATTAATCTCATAATAGTCATAGGCCCCTTGAAAAGTCTTAGGCACCGTCAGCAACCTCTCGGTGAATGAAAATCGAGCACATCAGCAATGAATCAGCACACTGGACCCACTCTGCATAAGCCTTTAATCGAACGGCTGGCGTAAGATCGCATAGCCTCAAAAGATTCTATGCAAAGATACGCCAACCGTCAAATCCTGAATCTGTGATTCCTCCTAAAAACTTTGGGCCCACCGACGAGGGGCGCAAGATCGCATGGGGGAGGAATATTCCATGCGATCATGCACTGACCGTTAGATCTTGAATCTTAAAACCGAGCCCTGCTGACAGCATACAAGTCACTGGTCGGCAACCAATAAAACATCGCTACCTCAGCAATAAGCGACACCAAAGACGGGCCCGCCGGGAGAGATGTCACCTTGTCACATGATCGCATGTCAGAAACTCTAACAATGGGAAGCCATGATATTATGCGACAACCACAAGTTTGCAAGGTTTAAACATAGGAAAAATTATTGCGGGGAACTTAGGCTTAGGGAAATATTAAGCGCTAAGGACTTAGGAAATATTAAAGTGCTAGGTGGTAGAAACTTAGGAAAAATTAAACAGGGACCAGCCTAGGATAAAAGATACGGGACACGGCCTCGTGGGTGATAAAATAAAAAGGCACATGGGTTATAAGACTTTTAAGTGGCCCAAAAAGTAACATAAAATTAGAATAAGACCAGGGCACACAAGGGTTTGCTTTCCCAACGGCTAGAAATTTGAAACTTTTGACCTAGGGCTTAGGGCCAAAGACACAGAAAATAATGCAGAGGCCAGAGGGAAAAGTGTAAAGCCATGAGATTTTTTGCAGGTACTGACAAAGCCGCAATAACAAAGTGCTCAAAAGTTAGGCCCATGGGATTACGACTTGCCACTACGTGTCCAACCTGATAAGACAAATTAAAAGGTGGGTCTGGTTGCCAAGTGTTGCTAATGTGTTATCTTCTGATTTGTTACCGAGGAATGATATGCCCAAGTATTTCTCAAGGATTAATTGACTATTTTGATGATTTTTGTGGGTCGTCTGATGTGTCAAGGAGGAAGGATCGAAACCTATCTTTTAAATTTGATAGACTATCCGATGTCAGTCAAATATTTAAATTTTTGAGCAAGGGTTTTCAACAGAGAAGAAGCGTCGGTGTGCCAAGATTTGCTAAATCAATCAGATCTGATTCTTCTTGATCCATCAATGACAAATTTGCACTTGAGAACTGAGTCAACTTTGCTGTGTTTTGGCCGAATATGATCATATTTTATCTTATTGTCACCCTCATTTGATACTTTGTACGTAGTTTCATCTGGATGCAGCAATAATGTTTTGGAAAAGTTGTCAAATATTTTAGGTCCCTGGTACGTGTTGGTAGATGAGATATTTTTTGGTGATGCGTTGGCTGCAAGGAAAAGATAGTATCATGCCCTAATTTACAGTTTGGTTGCTAGGGTTTTTACATGTAAAGGATATCAGATTTGTCTTTGATATTTTTTTATTATCTTAGGGTTTTCTTCCTATCACTTCTATAATAAATTACTTCCTAATTTCATGTTGTGGTAGTTGATAGTGTTGTCCTAATTGTAGTTCTTGTTCATATAAAATGGTTCTCAAGGTCATTTCAAACAAGTTTTTTTTTCGGGTTGAAAGAAAGAACCTGCCTGCAAAACCAAAGATTGTTTAAGTCTGAGGTTTTCAGCTAGTAATTGGTAGAAGAGGTCTGTAACCTCTCTATTTCACTAGGATGTTAATGAATCTACAGTTTTCTTATGCATTTTGTAGAGTATTATGTGCTCAATAAATCACTTTTGTATCCGTTATGTGACAACTAATACAAAGATTACAGGAATTGCTTTAAATCTTGTCTCTTGTTTTAATCGTTTGTGATTTCCTATTATCTTTTGATTTAACTAGCTCAAGTCCAACAGCTGCAAATATAGTCTATATGTCTTGATATGTTTTTTTGTTAACTCAAGGACTTAAGTAAATGCTTAGTGTAACTTGCCAGAATTGCAGGGTATTAAGAAGGATTGTTGTGAGTAGTGAGACTTTTAGTATAATCTTATTTTCATTTGCAAGATGAATGATAAGAATCAATAATACAATGAGGAATTGTTCTGAATATGCCCAATGGATAAGGGACTAATCGTAGATATTTTGTCAAACAGATGTTCGTTCTTGTCTATTAGTTCTTACCCAACAACAAAATTAAATTCTAAATCTTCAATCAGTAGTTGTAGAATTAATAGAAAAAGCCCTTGCTTTATTTGTGAGTAACTTGGTAGTGTGTCCAGCTTTACACCCTATCCCTTTATGTCACAAGTAACAAGAAGTATTTTAGGCACCCATCTACTTTGTGAGGATTAGTGGAAAAGTGAAATTAAGTGATCTTAATCCTAGGTGCACCCACATGAATTCCGCAGAGTGCAAAGTGTGGAAAGCCCTTGTTCTTTGTCAATTGGTCCTTGTTCTTGTATGACTGTATTGATTGTCAAAAGTAAGCTAACCCATAGTTGCATCTCTGCATTTTCTAAGGTTGTTTAAATCTTGCTAAACCAAGAACCAAGAAGATGGCAACTCTACTGGGGAATAGAGACCCAATAGTCATGTTAAACCTTGTTTGATATCTTTTGTGTTATAATTTTTTGTTAAATAATGCAGGTACAAGTTGAGCTAGACTCCTAGCCTTCTAATTTGTCAAATCCAGTAGTTACCATTAATAGTATAGAGTCAAGATTTAAAAATATTTATATTATCTCACCAAGTACTAAGCAACTCTAAGTATCTCTGCAGCAGTGCTGTAAAAAAAATTGTTTGCAATACCTTTTAGATACGAGTCAAAGAAATACCAGGACTTGGATGAAGGATCATCCTTGTTCGTGCCCAAAAATGATGGATTCTCTTTTGGCCAATTGACAAGTATAATGGTGATGCACCACTTATACCCCTACAATTTTTGCTTGATCAAGCCAACGTTGGTAGGCCTAATTTCACTTTGAACTATCAATTTTTCTATGTCACACAACTGCGTACATAAACAAACAAATTTTCTCCCAAGGTGGTGAATAATCCCTAGAGGAAAACAACAAATCTCCTGATAGTTTCTAATATGTAAAGCTTAAACTAAACTGGATAACTACTAATAATCCTAATTAAAAGGTTTTTGAAATAAATGATTTAATGATCTACAAACTACAAAGCATGAACTAATATAACAGTTTCCAATTAATGATTATATCAGTGCCTTCTAAAAACTTGGGCTATAGAGTCGGATAATTTTTAATCATACCTACGATCGAAGACAGTTTTTAAAAACTTGCTTTAATAAGACAAGACTATCATCTCAAGGGCTTCCACTCAAGATATAACTCAAAATAGATTACATAGTTAATATTATCGAATTTAACTCTTGTTCAAGAGACGGAAAAAAAACAAAGGAAGATTCACAGATCTTTTAGTTGATATTCAAACTATATATTGATTTTGTGTTATAACATTCAAGAAATTTAACACAATGAAACACTCTATAAAATAGAATATTCAAAAGACTAATTGAAAACATATAACTTATAACCACAAATAAAAAAGAAAAGTCTTTATCTTTATTGATTTTGAAAAAATGAAACATCCAAGTTCATGTTGGAGTTGTTGATCAAATTCTATTCTATGAAAATCAATCTTGTATTTTCTTGAATCTTCCCTCTTTACATTTTACATTATGTTATATGTATATATATATATATATATATATGTATATATATATGTGTATATATATATATATATATGTATATATATCACACTTTTTTAGGGTGAAAAGACACAACCCTTATTACAAATTATTTTGAAAAAATAATGAACTAACTAAAAAAATAACTACCTAACTTTCGGATTTGGGTTTGGTCGAAAAACCAAAACACCTCGTGGAAAGCTAATATTTTTACAAGAGATAGGAAATTTAATTTCCCGAACTGGGTCATTTTTAGATTTTTAAAATTTGACCACCTTCAGCCTTTGTCGTCATCATCTTTGAAGTAGGTCAAAATTCTAGCATTTTCGGAAGGCTTTGATTAGTTAGTTCTATTTATTTGTGTCACAAGTCTTCCTTCCTTTGATTTTTTTAGTATGGATAAAATTGCTTCTTGATAATGGATTGGGCCTCCTAAATTCTTAAAATTTAGGGTACTAGCAACCCTAAAGGTGAATCAGTAGGTGAGCTTCTAAGTACATCTAGGGCTCGTCATCCAAGAAGAGATAAGAATGATAAAAACATGTCACATACATGGAGACAAAAGACAAATACAAATGGAGATAATCCAATCCAACCTAGTCAAGAAGGTAATGCATCAGAATGTGAAGAGGCTATGGATTTGGGATTGGGTCAATATGATTACTACTACTCTCCTTCAGAGAGGGGAGGAGGAAGATCACAATACAATAAAAGAATGATCCCAAGTAAAGCTTTTGATCATAATAGGACGTCAAGAAGTAAGTGTAGGAGCGAGCAAGATTTTTATCATCCTTTTGACCTTGGTTCTTCAGTACCCCAGGGCCTTCATGTCTCAGAAGAGAAACAAGATGAAGTTCATGTTGAAGATTCAAAATCTGAAACAACTCTCCCAAAATCTGAAGAGATATTTGAAGAATTTCATAAGTTGGAGAAGAGACTCCACGAACAAGCTTCTATTAGACAACAAAGAGAAAAAGAAAAGGAAGACAAAATAAGACAAGCTATGATAAGAGTTGAACAATTAAAGAGGCGGTTGTTAGACCTGGAAGCAATAAATTATGTTCCAATACCTGAGAAAACAAAGGAGCAACCTGATATAAGAAGTGTGTGAGGTAAGAAAACCTAGGGATAAAGGTAAACAAAAGGCTACTGGAATTACAATCAATGAGCCCAAAAATGATAAAGATTCTTCAGATCAAATATCAAGGTTAGATGCTGACCTTGAGAAGGGCAAAAGAGAGAAAGAAATACTGGCGAAGGAACTTGAGAAAGTAGAACTTGAGGCTACTGCTTTAGAGAAGAAAAAGAAGATTGATTTTCTCATAAAATCCTTGGTGCCTCCAAATGTTGTTACTAATACTTCAGTGCCTGGTGCTAACTCAAGGAACTCTGCCAGCCATAATGCTATTGTCACACCACTAACTATTAAAAATGCTACTGACATGTCATATATTAAAGCATCTACTTCTCAGAATGATGGATCATTACAAAGGAGGCCATTTCATGCGGAAAGGTACAAATATCTTCTTTTTAATGGCATTCCTGGTTATCCTAATTTGATCCCTAAAAAGTTAGAGAAAAACTTCCAAAGTTTACTGGTAATAATCTTATCACATGTGAGGAGCATTTAAAGAATTTTATTGATATGATAGATGACTATGAAATTGAACATGAAGATGTCATTATGAAATTATTTGTTCAATCATTATCTAAAGATGTCAGAGATTGGTTCAGAGGACTCCCTTATGATTGTATTAGCTCATGGGATGATTTTATAAATTGTTTCAAGGACCAATATGGTGAAAAAAAAAAAGAATATTTTTTGTTGAATGAATTTAATAATATCAAAAAAAACCAAAATGAGGAAGTCCTTGAGTTAAATGTGAGATTTCAGAACGCCATGCACAAACTTTTCCAAGTTATGAGGTTACATGAGAAGGTATATCTATCAACATATTTTCAACATATTTGAATGCTTATGATGGAAAAATGGGTTACCTTCTCAAAGACAAAAATCCTAGAACCATTAGGGAAGCCAAGAGATGTGATGTAAATATTGAAAGTAATAGGAGCATATCAGGTAAGCTAGTTAGAAGAGAAGACCCTAAACCTCCTAGGTTTGGAAAGAAAGAATTAAATAAATCATCCAATGTAAAGCCTAGGGAGGATGATAATTTGAAACAAATCCTAAATTATTTAAATTATTTAAAGACTAGTGAAAATAGAAATAGGGTTCAAAGTAATGATAAGCCTCCTTTTAATAACTTTAATAGGCAACCTAGGTTGCAAAATTTTCCTTATCATACCCAATGGAAGGATGGGAAGTCTACAATCCCAGAAAGAAAGGCTAAGCCTAATGATAAAACCCTGATCCTTTTCAAAGGTACTCTATTAACATGACTGATGATGTCCCATGGTGCATAGCTTGCCAATCCCCACATGATCCCGACCATTGTGCAGTTTCCAAAAATGTATCTGCAAATGAGGAGTAGGAAGGTGAGGAAGACGAATCTTATAATGACCAGGGCTATGCTAAGAAAACTTCACATGCATGGGAGGAGGTTGATTCTACAAAGGAAGATGAAAACCAGGATGTGCCAAATTCCCAGAGCAGAAAGGAGATATATCATCAACATGTTTTTTCTAATGAAGAAGAAAATATTGAAAACATAATTTGTAATACAGAAGAGGGTGAAGAGCCTATTGTATTAAGGTCTTCTAACGAGGAAATAGCTCAAATCAATGCTGATATGGTTACTCAAGCTAGGAGTAACTATGTTTTGAGAAATAGGATAGTTGGTAATGTAGATGGTAGACCAACAGGTGTATTTATTAAGATAAATCATAAGGACACTAAGAAAGAACAAAATAAGAATAAAGTTGCTGATGGTGTCAAGAAGATGACCATAAAAGGGGTTAAAAATCCAAATGGTTTAAAGAATGTATATAAGGTAAAAGTAAAGATGTCAGTGACAAGTATCCATATTCCTCAAGTCGAAAATAAGCAACAAAATGAAGACAAGTTAAATCTTGCATCACAGGTTGAAGATAAAAATATGATTCAATTTAAGCAAGATTTATCTGATGTGAAATATACACATATTGATATGAGTCAATTTTTATCTCAGACAATAGTTAAGGTTCCATTAATGGAAATTATGAGAATAGGTGAGCATAAAGAGAAATCTCTTACAAGAATAAATGGTGTTCTTTCAACAAATGTTCAAAAGACTTAAAATAGAGGGACAAAGGATAAATCAGAAAATAAGGGGAAAGACATGGAAGAAATTGTTTTAGAAATACCCCAGATTTATCTAGACACAAATGTCACAAATACTTCTTTGGGAGTTGTTAATCCCTTTTTCTTAACTTTGGTCATAAATGAAAAAATGTTAAAAAATTACGTGATTGATTATGGGGCATCTAATACAGTTATGCCTTCTGAGGTCATGAAATCAATGGGACTTTAGGTGGATACTCCTCATGGGAGGTGTCAGGCCATGGATTCCAGAGATGTACTTGTCATTAGTACAATTAAGGCTTTAGCTTATAAACTTGCAACTTATCCTGACAAACAATTAACCATGAGTGTTTTGGTTGTTGACATACCTCTTCAATATGGAATGTTATTATCAAGAAAATGGAGTGCAGCCATGAGTGGTAGCATTCAATGTGATTTATCTTTTGCAACTTTAAAAATTGCTAGTAAAAATGTCAAGGTATCCAGGGAAAATAAAACTTCCCATATGATTGAGGAAGGGACAGAAAATGAAAACATGAATTGTTTCATGGATACTGATATAAATTTTTTTCAAGTAGAAAGAATAAAGTTTGAAGGAAAGGATGAACCTTTACTTTTTTCTGAGGATAAAGAAAATCTAACAAATCAAGATGCTTTATGGACTATGTAATTTGATGGTGCTAGCTCTAAGCAGGGGGCTGATGCAGGAGTGTTGTTAATTACCCCTACTAGAAGGACATTTAAGTACTCATTTACTTTAATGTTTCCTTGTACAAACAACACTACAGAGTATGAGGCCTTGTTAATAGGACTAAGGTTCGTCTCAAAACATAAAATCAGGAACCTTAGAGTAATTGGAGATTCAGAACTTGTGATATCTTAGATAAGCTCCAAATATGAAACAAAGAATGAGAAACTGAAACAACACAAAATTCTTGTTTGGGATGAGATAGAAGGTTTTTATGCTTTTGTTATTGAATGGATAGAAAGAAGTCAAAATAGAATGGCTGACCTATTGGAAAACATTACTTTAAGACCAAAGGATATTTCATTTGGTGGAATATCCAAAATTGATATTCAATCCAAACCTTCTATACCAGATAACATTGAAAATTGACAAGTTTTTGAAGATGATCTGGATATTTTAAGATTTCTACATTGTGAGACAAATTTTGAAGACAATGAAATGAATTTCAGTGGGTATGTGTAAACTTTAGATAATAAAGATGCCATCTTGGGTAAAGAAGTGCTCCAAATAATGTCAAATAGAGTCCCAAAATGTCCGGTTGTCCTTGAAAGAGCATTCGATACTAATGACAGATCCTTTTCAGCAAAAACTATGAATATGCCAAAGGATTTAGAAGAAATAAATTTGTGGACAGTTGGAGCCCCAAAAAATATATACATTGGGGGAAAGTTATCTACCAAAATAAGAGGGTCCCTGATTGAACTTCTTAGGAAATATAGGCATGTCTTTTCCTAGTCTTATGATGATTTAAAGGCTTATAGGGAGAATTTGTTTCAACATGAGATTCCTTTGAAAGAAGGAACTAAGCCCTTTAGACAAAAGTTGAGACCTGTGAATCCTACTTTGGCACCCAAAATGCAAAAAGAATTGAAGAGAATAAGTGATGCAAGTATCATTCAACCTATTAGACATTCAACATGAGTTTCCAACTTGGTCCCCATACAGAAGAAAAATGGAGAGATTAGGCTTTGTGTAGACTTCAGGAATCTGAATATGAACTCGTTAAAGGATAATTATGGTCTACCAAACATGGAAGCTATGCTACAGAGAGTTACTAGTTTAGAGTTGATGTCTATGATGGATGGGTTTTCAGGGTATAACCAAGTTGTTTTCAAGGATACTGAATAGTTTGAGACTGCATTTACTACTCCATGGGGTACATATGTCTATGTTAGAATGCCTTTTGGTTTGACCAATGCTAGGGATACTTTTAAAAGATCCATGGATGTAGCATTTGCAGATTTCATAAATAAATTCTTTGTGGTATACCAAGATGACCTGATAGCATACTCAACAAAAGAGGATCAACACTATGGCCATCTTGAAAAAAAAAATTGTGAGAGCTCTATAATATGGAGTATCTCTTGACCCCAAGAAATGTGCTTTTGGGGTAACAAAGGGTAGGCTTTTGGTTCACATTATGTCTAAGGATGGAGTTAGAATTGAC
This sequence comes from Chamaecyparis obtusa, assembly GCA_027943335.1. NCBI lineage: Eukaryota > Viridiplantae > Streptophyta > Pinopsida > Cupressales > Cupressaceae > Chamaecyparis > Chamaecyparis obtusa. Next base: position 681,807 of record BSBK01000873.1, read on the forward strand.
CCTGAAAGGGTAATTGCAATTGACAAAGTACCAATGCCAAGAAATATCAAGGGAATTTAGTCTTTCTTTGGACAGATAAAATTTGTTATAAGATTCATCACAAATTTTGATGAGATTAGTGTCCCAATCTATAAAATGTTGAACAAAAGAGGATCAACACTATGGCCATCTTGAAAAAAAAAATTGTGAGAGCTCTATAATATGGAGTATCTCTTGACCCCAAGAAATGTGCTTTTGGGGTAACAAAGGGTAGGCTTTTGGTTCACATTATGTCTAAGGATGGAGTTAGAATTGACCCTGAAAGGGTAATTGCAATTGACAAAGTACCAATGCCAAGAAATATCAAGGGAATTTAGTCTTTCTTTGGACAGATAAAATTTGTTATAAGATTCATCACAAATTTTGATGAGATTAGTGTCCCAATCTATAAAATGTTGAAAAAGGGTGGAAAGGTAGAATGGGATGAAGAAGCTAGAAGGGCTTTCTATGAGATCAAGCAAGAAATTAAGGATGATCTTGTGTTAAGGACATTAGATTATGTTAAGCCCCTCCAAATTTTTTCTTTGCCTTCTTATCATACCATTGTTGTAGTATTGTTACAAAAGATCTCAAGAGGTTTTGTGCAGCCCATATCCTTTTTCAATAAATCATTGCAAGCAACCGAATTAAAGTATGACATAAATGAGAAACATGCTTATGCGCTGGTTAAAGCTATTAAAACTTTTAGATGCTACTTAGTCAGAGCAACTATAGTTGCATATGTGTCTAGTGCTACTGTGAAGGATATTTTAGTACAATAAGAAGTTTTAGGAAGAAGGTGCAAATGGATCAACAGGATCCAGGAATTCAACATTAACATTCAAATCACAAAACTAGTCAGAGGACTAGGATTAGCTAAACTCATGGCCCAAATTAAAATCTAGTTGCTAATCATATCAATGTTATTGAAGAAGAAAAGAGACCATATATATGTGATTTAGATTGTTGTGACTGGTATAAAGACATTATTGGATACTTACAAAGATGGTTCTTCCTCCTAAGATGGATGATAACAAGAAAAGGACAGTAAAAATACATGTTGTAAAGTATGTAATCTTCAAAGGTGAATTATGGTGGAGAAGCGATGAAGGTGTCTTGCTTAAATGTGTTGAGCATAAAAGAGCTAAAAACTTGTTACAAGAAATGCATGAAAGTGTGTGTGGTGGTCATTACATGGCTAAGACGACTGCACATAAGATATTAAGGTCTAGTTTCTGATGGCCCACTATTTTTAAGGATGCACATTTGTTTGTTAAAAAATGTAATGCTTGCAAAAGGCTTCTTGCCAAAGGTTTGCAAGAAAATTGAAATTTAGTGGTAATTTTCCCTTAAACCCTATGACAATTATGGCCTCTTTTTCAAAAGTGGGGTATGGATTTTATTGAAGAAATCCCAAACAAATCAAGTGGAGTTCATTCATGGATTCTAGTGGCCACAGATTATTTCACTAAGTAGTTGGAAGCATTTCCTACTAGGAGGGCCACTAGTACGGTGGTAACTGATTTTATGATGCAGAACATCTTAACAAGGTTTGGATGTCCTGAGACAATAGTAGTTGACAATGCTATGTGTTTCAGGTCTAAGGAGTTTGAAATTTTCTGTTAGCAATATGGGATTCAGATCTCATACTCATCTCCTTATCACCCCCAAGGAAATGGTCAGGCTGAATCAAGTAACAAAATCTTGATAATTTTTTTCAAAAGAGTCCTTGATAAAAACAAAAAGGCATGGGATTCTAAATTACAACAGGCCCTATGGGCTGATAGAGTAACAGTAAAAAGAGCTATCGATTGTGCTCCTTTTGATTTGGTATATGGAATTCATGCCAGGTTACCACAGTATAATTTGCTACAAATGTATAAGTTCATCCAAATTTATGATGATGACTTGGATAATGAAATGAAAATTAGGTTGGAAGATTTGATATAGTTGGATGAATCTAGAATAGAGGCTCATGAAAAAAATATCAAGTTGCAGTTGCAATATATAAACATCTATGACAAAAGGACCACGGTCAAGAGTTTTTGCATCAAACATGGTAAGTTTGACCCAATTTAGTTGGGACCATATCGCATTGATGCCAAGTTGGGATCTGATTCCTATACCCTGAAGGATTTGGTTGGAAATGTATTGAAATTTCTAGTTCATGGACAATTTTTGAAGTTGTACTTCTCGTAAGGTACTCTCTTTTATCCATGAATAGTAGGTTAGTTTTCTTTTAGTTATGTGTTTCCCTTCTTGTTCTCCTGGTTCATCTTCTATTTTTTGAGAAGTTCCTTGCAAGTTTTTGTCTGGAGTGTGGCCTCTTTCTCGCATAAATTGTAAGTTCTTTGCATGCCCACAAGGGGAACATGTCCCCAATTAGAGCCATTATTGGAGTTCTAAAATTTTGGTTGAATTTTAGAATGATTCTAGTTTCAAATTTCTCTAATGCACAAGTCATTTCCTCAAAAAACTTTTGAAAGGACCCTAGTTTGAGTGCAAGTGTTGGAGACACAGTCATGAAAATGGCTAAGTACAGATTTAGTTTTAATGTATATTGCAATACAGTTTTGGTCACCCAAGTTGATATGTGATATATCATGGCTTGCAATCTTAGAGAAAGAAATTTTAAGGTATGTATAAGATTCAATTAAGATCGCAAGTATTTTGGTGGAAGTACTAGTGAGATACAGTAATTTGAAGGTATGAAGAGATAGGGTTTATCCATTTTACAAGGGTTTCAAAATTTGTCTAAGCCCATAAACCCTACCCATGTCTATTTCTTCATTAACTTTTCCAGGCAGTTAAATCTTTTTATTCAGTGACTTGGCGAATGCAGCTTTCTCTTAATCTCTAGATTCCAGTGGTTAGTGACATAACATTCAGTGATCTGGCGAGAGGTCAAGAAGTGAGGTTATCTCCAAGTCTCGCAATGGAACAATCAAGTCATGACACATTTGGAGATTGAGAGATGACCGTTGATGCAGATTTTGATCAACGGCTTTTTCCGAGTCTCAAGATAAAACCTGAGTTAAGACAATTATCTGGGTATGTGCAGGATCATGGTATGCCAAAAAGTGGTCATGTGGAAAAGAAGTCTTGATTGATAGATTTACTAAAAAATAACTATAACTTTCGAATAGTATAACATTTTTGAAATCTAAAATATACATCACATTCTATGCTTCACCTAATACAATAATAATAAACAATTCTTTCGATTTGATGAAGTTTAGACTAAGTTAAAGTGGTCAGACATGAGAGTTTTTATATTTAGGAAAATTTGTAGCAAAAAAATCATAATTAATTACTTGGGAAAAAAATACAAAAAAATATACATCACATCCGCACATGGGTCTACTACTTTTATCTAGAAACTTATAAAAAATTATTATTATTTGATCTTGTTTGATTTGGTCAAACATAAACCTACTTGTTATCTTTCTAGTCCTGATTGATAGACTTATTGAAAAATAGCTATAACTTTCAAACTGTGTAACATTTTTAAAATCCAAAACATGTGTCACATTCTATGATTTTCCTACTACAATAAAAGTGAAAAAAGTTTTTAATTTGATAAAGTTTACACTAAGTTAATGTGGTCAAACACGAGAGTTTTGGTATTCTGGAAAAGTTGTAGAAGAAAAATCATGTGTCACATCCGGACATGAGTCTACTACTTATATCTAGAATCTTGTAAAAAAAAAAATCATTTGATTATGTTTAAGGTGGTCAGACATACACCTACTTCTTAGTTTTTTCCTGAAATTTTTGTACTACTACATTGAAATTTGAAATTTTCAACATATAGAATAATTGCTTTTCAAAAGAGGCCTAGTATCTCAAAAACGAAATTCAATTTTCTATAGATTATCTTCTTACATATTTTTTATATAATATTTATAACTTTTCAAATTTTTATGTTAACTTGCCTAAACCTGATTTTCTAAATTTTCATTGACACTTCAGGGCCTAGTTTGGCATACCATGATCCTGCGCATAACCATCTAGCGACTACAAGAATTCTTTTATCACTGGATCTCATGATCAGATCGAGGTTAAGTAAAGTGTTTAGTGACTTAGAGATAGTAGCTTGTTGCTCAATCTCATGATCAAACCATAGTCAAGACAAACCTTCAGAGATCTTGAGAAAGGCATGTTGTCCCATAATCTCCAGATGGTGTGTGGTTAATAGACTTGCTGCAATTAAGGATAAAGAACCGATAGGTCAAACAAAGATCAATGATGGGCGTGAAGCTGCAATAAGAAAGTGCTCAAAAATTAGGCCCGTGGGATTACGACTTGCCGCCACATGTCCAGCCCGATAAGACAAATGAAAAGGTGGGTTCGGTTGCCAGGTATTGCTAATGTGTTATCTTCTAATTGGTTGCTGAGGAATGATGTGGCCAGGTATTTTTCAAGGCTTAGTTGACTTTTTTTTTATTTTTGTGTGTCACCCGATGTGCCAGGAAAGAGGAAGCATCGATAGCTATGTTTCAAATTTGATAGACTATCTGTTGCCAGTCGAATATTTAAATTTTTGAGCGAGGTTTTTCAAGAGAGAAGAAGCGTCGATGCACCAGGATTGCTAAATCAATTAGATCTAATTCTTCTAGAGCCACAAATGATAGATGTGCAATTGAGAACTGACTTGACTCTGGGGTGTTTGGGTCGAATATGATCATATTTTATCTTATTGTCACCCTCATTTGATACTTTGCAGGCAATTTCTTCTAGATGTAGCAGTAATGTTTTGGATAAGTTGTCAAAGATTTCAGGTCCCTGGTACGTGGTGGCAGAAGAGATATTTTGTGATGATGTGTTGACCGTAGGGACAAGATAGAATCATGCCCTAATTTGTAGTTCGACTACTAGAGTTTTTACATGTAAAGGATATTAGATTTGTCTCTGATATTTTTTTATTATCTTAGGGTTTTCTTCCTATCACTTATGTAATAACTTATTTCCTGATTTCATGTTGTGGTAGTTTATAGTGTTTCCCTAATTTTTCCCTAAATAGTTGTAAGCTTATTGTAGTCCTTGTTCATATAAAAGAATTCCCAAGGTCATTTAGAAGTTTTTTTTCTGGGTTGAAAGAAAGAACCTACCTGCAAAACCAAAGATAAACATAAGTCTGAGGTTTTCAGTCAGGAATTGGTAGAACAGGTCTATAACCTTTTTATTTCCCAAAGATATTAATGAATCTATAGTTTTCTTATTCATTTTGTGGAGTATTATGTGTTCAATAAATCACTTTTGTATCAGTTCAATGGCAACTACTACAAAGATTACAAGAATTGCTCTAAATCGTGTCTCTTGTTTTAATGGTTTGTGATTTCCTATTGTCTTGTGATTTAACTATCTCAAGTCCAATAGATGCAAACCTAGTCTGTATGTCTTAATATGTTTTGTTTTTAACTCAACCTAAGTTAATTAAATGCTTGATGTAACTTGGTAGAATTGCAGGGTATTAAGGAAGATTGTTGTAAGTAGTGAGATTTTTAGTATAATCTGATTGTCATTTACAAGATCAATGATAAGAATCAACAATATAGTTAGGAATTGTTCTAAATATGCCCAATGGATAAGGGACTAATCACAGACATTTTGTCAAAAAGATGTCCGTTCTTGTCTATCAATTCTACCCCAACAACAAAATTAAATTCTAAATCTTAAATCGATAGTTATGGACTTAATAGAAAAAGTCCTTGCTTTATTTGTGAGTAACTTGGTAGTGTGTCCAGCTTCACACCCTATCCCTTTATGTCACGGATAAAAAGAAGTATTTTAGGCACCCATCTTCTTTGTGAGGATTAGTGCAAAAGTGAAATTAAGTGATCCTAATCCTAGGTGCACCCGCCTGAATTTTGTAGAGTTCAAACTGTAGAAAGCCCTTATGCTTTGGTAATTGGTCCTTGTTCTTGTATGAATGTACTGATAATGGGAAGTAAGATAACTAATACGTGCATCTCTACATTTTCTAAGGTTGTTAAAATCTTGCTTAGCCAAGAGCCAACATATCTAAGGATAGAAACCCTAGTTTTAAGAATGACACCATGAAGGGATTTTACTGGTAAAATTCAGTACAAGGATAGGGTTGTTAATGATGATTTCCTAGTTCAATTGGAACATTCCACAACTGATGTTGCAATAGGAAGGAAACTTATCCCTAGTGCACCTTGTTTGAAGGTTGATGAAGGGTTCTATGATAAAATAAATTGGCTAAGAGATACACACACAGCTATCAATGGTCTGAATATTTTTAAGGTGTGGTTTAGCCAGAGGAATTCATGTGTTGTATTGTAATGAATGAGAGTGAGCTATAGGAAAGTTGGTTGTTCCATGGGTTTTTATGGATGTTGATTTATTGATGATTGTTGCTAAATGCTATGACCTAGTGGTTAGGGTTGTTAGGAATAAATCTCAAACACCCCTTATTTATATCACTGATGATGAAATACATTCAATATTTATGCTAAGAACACCTACTAAGTATCATGAGCCTATTGAATTTGAAAAATTGAAGGAGACTTATGAAGCTCAAAGAGTTTTCATGAAAACTAGCCCACTGAAGGAGCATTTTGTAGTTTTAGGGGGTCTGATGCTAGTTGGAGCCAATACCCTAGAGCCTTTCCTAAAGAAGTATGTCAACTCACATGCCCTAGGAGTATACATGTCTCAATGTAATATTTTTGGCGAAGATGAGATTGATCCAATGCCAATCCACTTCATGTTTATGTTGATCCAAATCATGCATCACGTGGTAGGAACTAGTTTTGATTTTGCTCCCTATATTTATAAACGTATGCACAATGGTTTAATTGTCATTGAGAAGGCTAAGGTAGATCAATTCTTTGGGTGGTATTCAATTCTCATGCACATTTTTTGTTTCGGGGAGAGTCTTTCTTTAAGAAGGTTCAAATGGATCTTGTGAAGTAGAAGGATGGTGAAGAACTGCCACTGCAGTTATGGAGTATGGATTTGTCATGGGACAGGGCTGCTGCCAGTTTCCTTAGATTTGACAAGGTTTTTCCTTCCCGGTTGAGATCCTTCTTTTTTCATGAGAACACTAGAATTCCAAAGGTTCTCTTAGATTTCATCCGGCCCAATGAGTTTTCTCCTGAGTTAAAGATAGTGCACAAATGGGGTGATGTTATTTTATATCTTGCATCTACTATATTTAGAGTCTATGGCTTCAGGGGTACCCCTCACATTTTTCCCTACCAGGTTCCCATCAAGATAGGTCTTACAGAGATTTTTTAGCGAGTAGGTTTTCTGCAGGAGAGGGAATTGACAGGGAGGGGAAGAGGCACAATCTTTCAAGATTTCACTGTGGCTCATGATTTTGTAATTATCAGAGGGGGTTGAGTCCATTTGAGAAAATATTTGAAACTCTATGGTATGAGGACATCTGTGGAGAGGTTTTATGATCTTGAGGGATTCTTCTATATGTTTATGATGAGAGTAAAGGCAAGGAATATGGCTCATATGTTCGATTTCTCAGAAGACATAATAAGAAATGAATTCTCTCTCCAAGAGCAAGAGGTAAAGAAAGAAAAGTGGCCAGTTTATAAGAGAACCCTTGATTTTGTGAGTCATTTTGATAGAAGATATAACCCTCTAAGGCATGTTAAGCCTTTTAGTGAAATGATTAACAAGTTAATGATGCATTTTGAAGAAATTATGGGTGTTTTGAATGAGAAGAAGGCCAGAGTAATTGAGGCCAATCTTGATGAGCCCAATCTGGTAATGAAGAGAATTGCACCTGTACCCACAATTTCCCTAGGAGCTTATGTGCTACTACAAAGGGAAGGGTACATTGTAATAAAACCAAAATAGGGTATTGATGATAAAGGAAATAAAATTGAGGAGAGGCCATCACCACCTCATGTGTGTGTACCGTACAAAAGGCCTGCATCTAAGTCTCTTGTTAGCTCATCACCTCTACCCAGTCAAGTGGTGAATCCTATTCACCTTCCAAGTCCCCACTACACTTTGAGAATCAACAAGAAGCAGTTGAACAATTAGTTCAGCTTGGTAGTACAGGGGATCATGTTCTAACTAAATCAGAATTGTAGGAAGAAATGCTAGAGGATCCATTTTCCCCTCTGATGAATCTTATAGTTTCAAAATTCAAAGGTAAAGAGCTTGACCCTATTATCAGGGAATCTTGTAGGAAATTTTTATTTCATGATAATTTTGTTAGATCTAGGGAATTTTTTTAGTTTTCTTGGAGATTGAGTATCTCTACTTTCTAGAGTAGATGTGACAAAAGACAAGCAAAACAACCTGATAAAGAGGACTCTTCTATTAAGAAAGAAATAAAGGAGGAAATGCTTGATGGATTTGGTAGTATTACCCCTAGGGAGGGGACGAAAATGATAATGGATGAAGGGGTGTTGATTTTTCCAGAGTGGGATATTGCTTATGTAGTAGTTTTTGATGTTGTCAAAAATAGGACTAATCTTTCATATAGTACATAGGAAGAATCCCTAAAAACATCAAAGGGATTCGTGTTCCATGATGACCATGATTGTCTTGTAATGTGGTCATTAAAAAAGAAAGATAAGACTATAAGGGGTGAGGGAATCAACACAACTTTGGTGGGTGATTTGATGGTAAGGAGGGTGAATGAGACCTCAATGGTGGAAGCAACATATATTACTGTTCAAGAAGAAACTTTTGCTAAGGCAACAACACTAAAGGACAAGAAAATTATGGAAGATCTTCGACTCAAATGTGAGAAGCACATGGAAGCTTATGCTAATGAAAGAAAGAGAAGTAGTGAGATGATGGGAAGACTTTATAGGCTTGGAGATGAATCAACCTTATAGTTTGAAATTCGTGAGTTTTCTACAAGATTGATTACATCATCCCCTGCACCACCACGTAGCTAAATCCCCATAATTTATATTCCCCCATCTTCCATGGCCCCTGATGCTCGGTTTGATGAGGAATTACAAGATGAGAAGGAAAAGATTAAGGCCTTGGAGGTGGAAGTTGTAAAAAGATATGAGGAGAAAATCTATGATACAATTTTGCATCTTCTTAGTTCTATTGATACCAAAATTCTTTATTATAGGGTTTCTAAGATTTTTGATATTTTAAATTATTTTAAAGATGACAAAACAAATTTGGAGTAGATCTTAGATAAATGGATTGGCTGAGAGAATAAGATGGAAGCGATATATTCATTGGCCAAAGAGAAAACAAAGATAGATTCAACCATTGAATGGACATATAATCACACAACCAATTTTTTGGAGTTTGGTATTACTAGGGAGTCTATGCAAAGAGAGACTAGGTCTCTCATTTTGGAATATGCTAGTAAAAATTTTTATATGTTTGTTAGAATAACTAAGAGGGGGGTGAATCAGTCGTCTAGTGTCCGAAAACAAAATGTATAATCCAAAACAATTTATCTCAAACTTCTGATACTGCGTAACTTGAAATACTATGGTGTCTGTGCTTTTACCGATTACTAGTCAAAACTATCTAATGATTACTGATCAAATCAAGTATGCAATATGTAAATATGCCATCAAACAAATATCACAATCAACACATAACACAAGAGATTTAACATGGAAACCCTGTGAAGGGAAAAACCACCTGCGACTGGTAACCCAAAATATTCACTCTTCTGAAGTGAGGTCAGTGAAGACCCAACCCTGTTAAAGGTTACAAACACACTGTTAGGTGTGACCTTGTTAGAGGATTTTAGACCAACTGTTATCGTCCAACCAGCATTCACTATGCAGTTGACAGGATAACAATGTTCATTCTATGAATGCAACATAATAAAGACTTTCATAGTCCACTTGGTTAAGAGATTTGACTATGTACAATGGTTAAAATGTAATAGTAAATGATCTACCTTAATACAACTCAATTGTAGATGTACAGATCAATGTTAAGCTCTTTCAAATCCTTTGATCAATATATCAATTCAGTTTCAATCAATTTCATTGACTTACTGTCACTCGGTAATAGCTTCCTGATGCTCGGTATACTCTATAGCTCAGTTCCTTCTTAACCAATTTGATTAGATATGCATGAAAACTTGTTCACACAAAAATCTTACATTATTTCTTCTTCGATATGTGTTTCAATGTGAAACTCTTGTCTCTTATATAGATATGTAAATCATTTACTTCTCTTCCATCAAATTTTGCCGCTTAATCATCATCGTTGATTTTTCCGCTTTAACCTTCCTCATCTAATGTGTCAATAACTCGCTTCAATTCAATCCATCAGATCTTTCCTAAATTATGGTAGCCATTAATCTCCATAACAAACTTCATCTATTATCACTGATTCCAAGGTACTTTCTAGCTCATCAATCCTTATCAGCTAAACTGTTCATTTAATTCATTTTCCCTGCTTGGTTAACAAAGAAATGTGTTGGTGAACACAAGCTCAGTTTACACTGTGCTCGGTATACACTACACTCTGTTGGTGTATACTGTAATGCTTAATTAATTGACAACACTGCTTTGTGACTTTCAGCTCTATTCTTCATCATAGATGAATGCAACATAATCAAGTCAATATCATAAGGTCATAGACTTATAAATAAGTTACCCAATGTATTCCTTATCCTCATCTATCATTTACATCTTCCTTATATAGATATTTTTGTTCTTCATCTCTTTCACTCCTTTCCTTCAGATGTTTCGATATAGTAACTTACAAAATAAGTACTACCAAACTAGTTAACATCAATGAAAACATAATACTGATTTAATCATCTTACATATCTAATCAGCAACTTCTCGGTGATCATTGTATCGCAGATTCTTTAATCAGGTTCTAAATCAGTTGTAGTTCATCAATCTCTCCCTTTTGCATTGATGGAAACTCAAGTAATATGAAATATACCAGACACATACCAACATGTATTCTAAAACTCTGTGAACAAATGTTGTACAAGCTCTCCCTTAGCTTAATATGTTTAATCACTACATTAATCAACAACATTGCAAAACTTGTGTTCTCTGTAGCTGATCTTCAATGTTCAGCTCTGTCAGATTGTCTCTCCCTTAGATATCTCATCAATGCATATTGTTCCATGTGTTTTACATTTTTTTTATCTCTCCCTTTGACAACAATGCCAAAAGAAACAAATAAACAAACAGCTTTAAATTAGCCAAATATGTCTCCATTGTGCAGTGCAGTCTTTGTATCTTTGTATACTGATATGCCAATCGATTCCAGTTCTCCAAACGTTTCATAGCCTTAGACATGATCCAGCGTGTGAACTATGATGCATCAACATGAATGATCTTCTGATAAGATTAGGCTGATACAACATCCAAATCACCTTAGTGACCGGTAGACAGGGGACGGACCCCTAGTCTTGCCCTCAAATATTCAAATGTGTCCTTCGGTAGAGGCTTTGTAAAGATATCTACAAGTTGTTCTTTTGATGTAACAAATTCTACCTTCACTTGTTTCTCCTGTACTTGTTCTCTTAAGTAGTGATACTTAATAGATACATGCTTTATCTTCGAATGCAACACTGGATTCTTTGAAATATTAATAGCACTTGTATTGTCACAATATATAATCATAAGCTCGGTGATTACCTCATTCATTCCTTCCAATACTTGCTTAATATATGCAATGTTTGAACAATTAGTAGAAGTAGCAACATACTCTGCTTCAGCTATGAACTGAGAAATGCAAGCCTTCTTTTTACTTGTCCAGGTAACAAGTCTTTCACCAAAGAAGAATGCTCCTCTGGTGGTGCTTTTCCTATCATCCACATTTCCAACCCAATCAGCATCGGTGTATACCTTCAGTTCAAGTTTTCCTTCCTTAGGATACCACAGTCCATAATCTTTTGTCTTTTTCAAGTATCTTACAATTCTTTTAGTAGCAACCATGTGTGATTCGCTAGGATTAGCAAAAAATTAGCAACAATTCCCACAGCATGTGCTATATCTGGTCTACTATGAACTACATACATTAACTTACCAATCATAGATTGATACAGTGTTTGGTTTACCTCTGTAGTTTCATCTTCCTTAGTCATTTTACATCCAGTAGCCATCGGTGTTCCCACAGGTTTAGCATCTTCCATATCAAATGTCTTCAAGACTTCCTTTATGTATTTTGACTAAGTGATGAATATTTCATCACTCTGTTGAATCACTTGTAGTCCTAGAAAAAACTTAATCTCTCCGAGCATAGACATTTCAAACTCTTTCCTCATCTCATCAGCAAAGGCTTTACATATGTGATCTTGGCCTCCAAAGATAATATCATCCACAAATATTTCAGCAATAAGAATAGTATCATCAGTATCTCCTTTCATATACAAATTCATTTTCTCACTAGTTCTTACAAATCCAATACTTAACAGGTAAGTATGGAACCTTTCATACCATGGTCTCAGTGCTTGTTTCAAACAATATAAAACTTTATGTAGTCTACATACCTTGTCTTTATTGTTGGGATCAACAAATCCTTCTGATTGTTCTATGTAGACCTCTTCTTCAAGTATTCTATTTAGAAATGATGACTTCACATCCATTTGATATACCTTAAATTTCTTATGTGCAGCATATGCAAGTAGCATTCTAACTCCTTCTAGTCTAGCAACAGGTGCAAATGTTTCACCATAGTCAATGCCTTATTCTTGTGCATATCCCTTGCATACCAATCTAGCTTTATTTCTTGTCACTTCTCCATTTTCATTTAGTTTGTTCCTAAAAATCAATTTAGTACTGATAACATTCTTGCCTTTTGGTCGGGGTACTAAACTCCAAGTTTTGTTCTTTCATTTGCTCTATTTCTTCCTTCATTGCATTAATCCATTCCTCATTATCCAATGCAACTTTCACATTTTTCGGTTCATATTCACAAACTAGACATGTACCTTCTCTAGCTTTGCTTCTTGTCATCATGCCAGCTTGTCTGTTTCTAATAATTTGTGTCTCAGGATGATGTCTTCTGAAAAATCTTGCCAGAATTCGATCTCTTCTTTCTTCTTCATCTTGGGCAGGTTCATTTTCTTGCTCGGTAGCTCCATCCTGCTCTTCGGTTTGTCCTTCCTGTTCCTCGGTAGGTTTTTCCTGTTGACCGGTTACCACTATTTGCTATGTTGGTAGAACCTCAGGTTGTACAATGTAAGTAAATCTATTGTAGCCTTGCGGTTCCTTTCTGCTTTCCTCTGCATTTTTGTCATCAAACTCATCTACCCGAACATTAGTACTCTCAATCATTTTATTAGTAGTTTTATTTAGACACTTATATGCTTTTCTTTTAGTAAAATATCCTAAGAATATTCCTTCATCACCTTTTGAGTCAAATTTACCATTTCTCTCATCTTTCAGAATAAAACATTTACTTACAAAAATTGTGTACTGACAACTTCCCTCTAGTATGTATGTGCAACATTCTTTTCCAACATCAGTGTTCTAGCACAATAAACTCTAAACTATAAACTCTACTTCCCTTTATATATATTGCTCCATATTACTCTACTCCCACTTTGACATTAATGACAAAGGTGCACAAAAATGGAACTTCAAGTACTTACACTGATAATACATCATAGTATGCTGTCTGAAGGTTTGCAATTTCTTACTACCAAAATACCTTCAGTGCATCTACAATATGAAGATGGGCACACAAAGCATAAGTAAATTTATCCACCTTCTCCAAATCTAAATTCAGACCTTGATCATATGTCACAATAGTGTCATTGATCTCCTTGATATTCATATTTAGCACATCTATTGAGGATGCAAGTGCATGTCTCAACTAAGCTTGCCTATCCCTTATCTTAACTATTTCTTTCTCTGCCTTCTCTATCTTATCCAGTTGTCCTTGGTAGACATTATTGCACATATTTATATCAGTGGAGGGATCTACCACTTACTTCCTTACTACTTCCATCATTGATTCAACTTCTCGAATCTTCTTTGAAAGGTTTACAGTTATTTTGTCCTTGTCCATACAATCAACTATAATCTTTCTTCCTTTAGATGCAATCTCCTTCAATAAAGCTTGACCAACCTTTAGTGAACTCAGGTCAAGTGCAAAGTTTGTTGTCAGCTGATTCAATCTTTTCTTAAGATATTTTTATTCTTCAACCTTGGATGTTGATTCTTCAAGGCTCAAAAAGTTTTCTTTGAAACATGTCATAATGGTGCTGACATCATCCACTGAGTGTATACTTGACACTTTCTTGTCTACAGGCAGTAAGATATTCAACATGTTGACTAATTCAACAAATAATGAATTTCTCATTACTTATTTTTACTTTTGCTTCTCCATTTCTAGCACACTGATCTTGATTAAGTCTTCTTCTCCCCATGAATCTAAGCTTGTTGTGTCAGGAGTCAAACTTGACAACAATGACATTGATGGCATAGGAGTGAGAAGTGTGTTGTCCATCACTTATGTCTTTACCCTTCTAGGCATTTCAACAGAGGGTTCATCTATAGGTTCATTTTCCTTTTCTTCTTCTTCTTTTTCCTCTTCTTTCTCTTTTCTTCTTCTTTCTCTTTTTCTTCTTCTTTCTCCTCTTCCTCTTCTTGTCCAGTTATGTCTTCAATGAGAACTTCTTCTTGCAGCTTGGGAATTTCTTCAGCACAAAATATTTCTACTTCTTAAGTGTTCACAAATGCTTCTTCAAAGTTATCCAAGTCCTTATCTATGGCTGCCATTGATATCTCTACGTTATCTATCATAATTGTGTCCTCCTTGGCTTCAGACATAGGCACAAAATCTTGTGGACCTGTCATAGGTGCATTTGGGGTCTCAACTATTTTTACTTGCTCAATGGGAACTTGGTTTGCAAGTGTTGATGATGGATGCATATGTCGTTCCATAAATACCTTCTCAAATGCTTTTTCAATTTCCTTAGCAACCAATTCATAATTTGTAAAGTTCTTAATTTGGTTCTAAGGTGAGGCTTCACCAAATTCAGCAACAAGGTTTTCTCTTCAATTGAGAAAACATGAAGGTTATCATCTAGTGTCTTCTCTCTTATTCTGAAATCTTCTTCAATAGCTTGTCTCTTCAATGTATCCAAAATGTCCCAAAATTTATCTGGAATGACTGTCTTAAGTTCCAGAACAGTCTTCTCAAACTTGATCATATTCTTGATTAACATATCATGGATCTCATATTTGTCTATCTCATGATATTTGTCATAAAACTTAGCTATTTGATCAATTATGCCCTCCTCTACTACTCTTGTTCTCAATACTTGCAGATTTGGTAGGAATCCTACCTCAAGAGGTGCTTGAATATTTCGGCCTTGGCTTCTTGTAGCTCTTGTTGATGGATGGCTTGTGACAGTCTTCTTTTTCCTCTGAGGTATCTTGCTTGTCTCAGGAGATGCTTCAGTGGACTCCAGATCAACAGTAGGAATAGGCACAGAAGTGTTTTCTTCCATTTTCATCTTCTTCTCCTTAGGGTCATCAGTCTTCTCTGTTTTAACTTCAAAAGAGGGTGCGCTCTCAAGTTGCATGGAAATCTTGGCTTCCCTTACCTTATCCAGGTCTTCTTGAGTGACACCATGAATCTTTAGTATCTCATAGGTAACTCTAGATTCTTTCCTCTTGGTTGCAGCACTATTCAAGACTCCATCTACTTGTCTTGTCTTCTCCTCATAGGTTCCTCATCTTGGCTCATCAAGATCCTTGGCGCTGATAGTAGAACTTGTGCATATGCTTCCAAAACCTGTTCTTCTACTTCATAACCAAGTGGATGGATCCACTTAGTCCTAGGCTCTACAACTTCCATACAAGTTATGTCTATCTCCACCATGAAACAAATGTTGTCCTTGTATTTTTCAACTATGCTCTCAGGTATCCTATACCTTCTCTACATCTTTATTTTGAATGTCTTGATTTCCAATTCTATGTAGTCCTTCAAGGTACTCTCTGATGATGCCTTGAATGATATTTGAGGCATTGTGGGAACAGTCTTATCTAGATAAAGATCTGACACTTTACCAACAATATTGAAATACATGTAAATGATCAATGATCCAAATCTAAACACTTTGGTCTTATCATGCTTAATGGCTCTAATGTTATCCAATAATTGTGTGCACAAGATCTCACATAGGTTGAAGTCTCCATTTTCTTTTACAATCCTTATGGTTGCTAGAAAAGTGGTTGCAAACACACTATTTACCCTATTTTTATGTTGGAACCTATATCCAAGTATCATACACATGAGCTTTATTTATTTCTCCTCAATCGACTCAATGGTCATCTCGCGCTTATCACTCCAGGATTTGCAGGCTTGTTCTACTTGTTTCCTGATATCCTTGCTAGTGGGAAGGATGGCGCTTGTCTTAGGTGATCCAGTCATCTCATGAATGAGATCAGTAGTTATTCTGACAGGGACTTCACCAATCCAAAATAAGTCATCATGAATTCTACTCAAAATAAATATTAATGCATTCAGATTCATAGAATTCATATGTTGTGGCATACTCAATAATAGGGTTGTCTTCTAAGTGCATGAACTCATTAGTGAATGTTTTGTTTGGATTCATCATGGTTTCCATGTGCGACCTAATTTTATCCAATCCTATTGGTTCCTTTTTACAGTAGATATATGCACGTATATCCTCTACGTGCATTACTCCTATTGGGGTTTTAGAAAATGTTCCTACCAAATCATCTAGGATAGACTTGAATAGATTCTTCTTAAATACGTACCTCTTTCTTTTAGATACATCAAAAACAACTGGTGTAGCCATAACTTACTTGATTAAATGCTTCAAATAGGTTTCCAAGGGTTTTTGAACTACCGTGTCCAAACTAGGGCTTCACAAACAACTTTCAAACTTCTTCGTTGATAAACCAACTGCAATCTTTCAACTCTTAACTGCTTGATCTTTTGTGCTCTCTAAAGGCTCGAACTCGAATGCAAATGTGTGAATAAAGGATCTTCGGTGACTTTAAATAAACTTTTCACCATTAATGCTTACTGCGTAAACACATAATGGAACAAAGAATTCCAATTTTCCTTTTTTATATCAATCAGGTAGTGCGCACTTGCATACTGCATCAACTAGTCTCCAAATAGTTATAACCAAAGGCGCATACTTTGAGAGTGAGTATACCAGTTGTGCAGGGGTCTAGAGCTAATCTAGCTCCCCCTATGACCATGACACTCATTTAACCATAAATAGGAGGTGCATCCATTGCGGATGCATCCTCAACTATTTTAGCAACATTATCTATTTTTTCTTCCTACCAAATCAAGCTTGCATCTTCGGTAGCTTACACAAACTTAACTTCTCCTGCTTCATCCATAATTGACTTTTGTGACTTATTAGGGCTTTCTTGTCTTTGCACATTTGATCTACAAAACCTTGAGATATGTCCAACCTTGTTACAAGAGTGATAAATAGCTGGAGGCCTTATATTCCTCGGCGCATTGATGTGAGTTACCATTTTGCACTGTCTAGCTGTGTGACCATTGTAATTACATATCTGACATGTACTATTATGAGGACTTCTAACATTCTACTATGGATGAATTCTCTGATTTTGCCAAGTCTGATTTATTTGATTTGATCTACAATTCATAGCTATATGACCAAACTTATTGCATGAATAATAGCAACCATTGAAAGGTCTTACCTCTTTACAATCTCTTGCTATGTGACCATTCTTGTTATAGGCATAACAAGTTTTGTTTATTGGTTTGCACTCATCTTTAGATGGTTTCACTTTAGCTTCAGTAGGATCTACAGTCTTCTTAGCTTCTATAGGTTCTTTAGGGGATTTCATTCTATCTCGCATAACATCAATTTGAACTTGGGCTTCATTGAATCCAATACCAGAGTTACCTCCTTTAATCTTCTGTGCATACAATTGTGATTCTATTAGATCCTTCCTTGTGTGCAATTTGTCAATATGATTCTTTGCTTCAGTCAATTCAGATTCCTCTTGCTTCTTGATGTTCTATAACTCCAAGATTTTCATGTTTGCTTGCCTTAGTTCTTCATCCAACTGCTTGTTTGATTGTTAAATAGATTTTCATCCAACTCTTCAATGTGATCCTTCAGAGATGTGTTTTCCTCATTCAACTTTTGACCATTTTCCCTAAATCACTGTTTGAACAATCCTTCAAATCATTTCTCAGTTTCTTGATGAATACTTGAGAACCAGTAACCTTTAGTTTCAATTCTTCAATTTTCTTTTCAGATTTGTCAAGGTCTTCAAGAGCTGCTTCAAGATTCTTCTTCAGATGTTTCACTTCTTTCAAGCACATGATCTCCTCAAGTGGTTAAACTTGTCTTCAAAGGACCAAATCTCTAATACCAATTGTTAGGAATGAGAACACTGAGAGGGGGGGGGGGAGGGGGGGTGAATCAATGTTCTACATATTATTACTTTTTCTGATATCTTGAAACTTAACTTAATTGCTTAAGTATTGAAATGAATATCAATACAAGTAAGATAAACAACCATAACACATAACACCAAATATGATTATGGGGAAACCCAAATAGGTAAAATCCCTGGTGGGGATTGACACCCACTAAGAACTACATTAGAGTATTATGATCCCTTTTAGACAATCTTACAACCTTGTTAGGTGTTGATCTTTATAATGCAATAAGTACAGTGACCTGGTCAAGGGTCAAACCCTCTTTGGAATCTTTTACAATAACCCTATTAGGGGCGGTGGCTCACTTCTCAATGAGAAGGCCACAACCTCCTGGATATCAGATACACACTGTATTTGCCAATGGTGAACTGTTGCTTTGACACTGCTTATCTAATTAGTTCCTTTTGTTCGCTAATGCTTTAGCCTCTTGTAAAGCTCTACAACATTCTAACTGCTCTTCGCATACTTCTGCTCTTCTGCTATCAACTCTATATCTCATGCCATTTTCAAATACAAAGGCGCATGTCTTATTTATATGCGCAAATAAAACTATTTAGTAGGTTAGCCTTCAACCTATTACATACAATGCTTCCAAATGAATTGGCTCAAGCCTATTTACATACAATGATATTAATATGTCTACAACCTAAATATAATACCTGCACATAGCCTTTACAAAAGAAGATTATACACGCAAACCAAAATACCAACAGTCGGCTCCATGCTCTATTCTGAGCTGCCGCTCACTATCTATGTCACTTCATCTGGCTGTAACTTCTTCATACTAACTCATATGATCATGCAGTTTTAGACTTAGCATGATTACATACTCAGAGTCTTATCTTCAAAGGTGCATGCCATAACTCGATCATACGCATGTGCACTGATGCTATGTTCTTATGGTGCTCTATTGACTTTCCAGTCTTCATACTTAACCAAATTCTGACCTTATAAGTTATGCGCTGACTCCAAAACTCCATATGACTTTGTTGCCATAATGAAAACACTAATTGCAGTCATATACATCAGTATAGTCAACTTTCCAACACAAGGATCAATACAGTTGTGTGATTAATGATGACTGTTACCCAAAATTTTCTATTGAATATTTTGGCAACAATCCTATTTTTGCTTGCGAAGTAATCCACAAGGTTTTATGGTTTGCGACCTTGGCCCCATGTTCTTCAATGTGTCACCATGCTCCAGTCCAGATTGCATGTGCTAATTCACAATACCCACAGAGATATCCAAGTTCTAATGTCTACAGGAAATACTTGTGTCGCAGGGTTCCAAAATTTGTATGAGTATTAAAAACCCTCGATGTTTTATGTTTCTTTCGATCAAAGTAAAAGCCTTGGATGTTTTCGGCATTCCGCACCTCACACTTCTTCTCTGGCGTCTTTCTTTTTCCATGTGCGTTGTCGCGACCAGGTGGGGCCCAGTTCTTCATAGATGCGGTCGCTAGATCTCCATGTTTTTTTGGCGGTCAGGGGTTTTATTCAGCGATTGGGCGACTGTGCAGTCGCTTGATCTCTTATCTTTGGCGGTTAAGTACTTTTTGTCCAGCGACCCAGCATTCTCTTTAGTCGCGTGTTTGCACAATCTAGCAAGCAGTTAATGTTATGCCTGGCGGTCTCGGATCTAAAGAAGTTAAAATGTAGTCAGGATCTACGCTTGTCGTGATACCGAACAGGAAAAGTGCTCGACAGTTAGTCTTCATGGCCCCACGACAGCCGTTTGATGGAAGGGTGATCTGACAGGTGGGTCCAGAATGTTAGTCGTGCGACGGTGCTCATTTTTTATTGGCCGGGGAATGGTGATGAGGATGCTAGTGGGCCCGATGTTTTAAGTGGGATGACAATGGAATATGATCTACGGTTGTCGCATGATCGTAAGGAATATTCTTCCCCTTTGCGATCATGCGACCGCTGTTTGATTGGAGCTAATTTGTCAGTGGGTATGAGTATCTTAAGTGAGGTGGTAGTCGATGAAGATCTACGGTGGTCTTATGTTCACATGGAATCTTCTGAGCCTGTGAGATCATGCGCCCACCGTCCGATGAAAAGTAGATTCTTCTATCTTCTGAGGTGTCAATCGTGTTGAGGTGCTCGTTTCCTATTGGTTCCTGACTGATGATGTGGCCATTGACTTTTCAAAGGGGATTGCGACTATTTCGAGGGTTGGTTTGAGTCGTTTGATCTACCGGGAAATGATGGAATCGACTGTCGTATTTTAAAATTAGACCAGCTAGCCGTTGTTTTTCAAATTTAAATATCTTTCATAGGGTTTATTGCTGGTTCATTGCTGTTGGTCGAATGCGAGGTCGCGTGTAGCTCAAAATTAATGTCTTCAGGACAGTTGCAGTTGGAAAGGATGATGAAGAAGATATGAGCAGCCGTCGTGTGTTGATTTTTCTTGTTTCTCAGGTACCATGTCGGTGTTCTTGCACCGAAGAAACACTAAAGGGTTGGCGCCACCTGTGACCGTTTATGCTTTTAAATTCAAAATATCTGCGAAGATCAAATTTGAGCATTCATGACATACCCAACTTATAAAGATAAGGTCATGATGGTGGCGTAGGGTTTTCAACTTGCAGCGAGGTAGTGAGATCAAGGCGGCTCCTCCGCAGGCAATTGTTATGGCTCAGGGACAAATATCTGATTGGTTGAGATATTTTAGAAATGCATTTATGATCAAAAGAGACGCATAATTAGGGTTTTCTATTATTCTATGAAAATTTGTAACCTTAGTTAAGTTTTGACTCCGGTCGGTGTGCGAAGGAGATGTATATATTGTTTTTTGGAACTTTTAGAGCTCGGAGTTTTACAATTTGTAAAAAGGTTTTCCTTTCTTAAGAGTTATCCATGACATTTGTTCTACCCTCTAGCTCTTACAGTTTGTAATCTTTCATTGAAATCTCAAGTTCCGTGGCATTTGTTTTGCCCTCTGGTCTTTCCCTTATTTGTATTTCTCTTATTGAATGTAATATACTAGCTTTGTTAGAGAAATCTTGGAGTTCCAGAGCCCTTCTTTCTTTCAGCTTATATGTGTACTACTGTGTATGATCTGATTTGAGTGAGTTTGTGGGTATACTTCAACCCCCTGTCATTTTGTCTCATTCCTGTGCCCTTTTGCTGAAAAGAACATTTGCTTGCAGGTCACAGCCTGTGTCTTTTGTTCAGGCCTCTCTGTGAAATACTTATGCAAGCCTATTTAGGAAGATTGTGCTTTATTAGATCTGAGAGCCTTCATGGTAACTTGGATAGTGTATTGTGTTCATCTCATTTTGGTGTATCACCTAGTAGGTAGTTTGCTTTCAATCATTTCTATTTCATGCATTCTTTCTATCCCTTTCCCCTCAAAGAATTTACTTTCTTGTCAAGAAGCAAATTAAGGTGATTATCCAAGAGGAACCAGCCTAGAACCTGGAGGTCTCATCTCAGTTAGCATAGGTCCCACACCTGGAGATGATTCTCATGTTATACTTAGTTATCAAAACCAAGAGAGCTTGAAACAAGGGTGCAAACTTAGTGTATAACAATGACAACTATTTGTTTAGAAGGGTCATCGAAGAAATTATAAATGCCAGATTTTATTTTGATTCTTTTGGGAAAAGGGTCAAATAATTGAAGGCCAAGTGTAAGCACTTGATTGAAGAAGAGAAAAAAGTTTTGCAATTTGAATGGCCTAATGATGTTGTTTTCAATGAGCGGGCATGAAATTTCATCAAGGAGTGACAGGTGTCGAGATGGTGGAAGATCCAAGACAAAGATGATCCTCTTGTTTATTCAGCTTCCATGCTTTCTATTGGAGAAAACTTTTGATGGTGACTATTTTGTCATGTTGTAGAAAACATTGTATATCCTATTACAATGTGACATTTGTACCTTCCCAATTCTGAAGCTTGTTGCAACCCTATGTCTATAAAGGGTTTCCAAGATTGGGAATAAGGGTTTGAATTTTGTTTTTGTGATAGCACTTTTAGTGTCATAGTAGTCAGTCCAGAAAGTGTACAATTGTAGAATGTTAATGTTTGTATTTTGAATCTAAGCTTTAATCAAGAAAGATGATAGTTCATATTTTCTAATTTATTTTGTCAAGTTATTGCAGAATAATACAATGAATGTACTTTTCTCAAGGAGATTAATACAAAAGCATTGCAGGAATATTTGTGTCAAAAATCTTGTCTCCTCTTATTAAAGTTTTGTTGATTTTATGAATATTTGAGCAAGTCTTAAATTTCATTTGCAACTCTTTTAGGTTGTATATATTTTCATTGCTTCTATTCGTTCAAAGAACTGAGTAAATACTTCTATGATTTGATAAAATAAATAAAATATGATAAAAGGATATTATATGAATGAGGTTCTATGGTAACAATTGATATATTTGTTTACAAAGTGAATAAATAAATCATAGTCTTCATTGTGGTTCTGTGACTTTGTGAAAATACCAAAGTGTATAAGGCAATAGTCAGTACTTAAGCAATCAAACAAATGTTCTTATGTTGTTCATGATTAAATAAATATCAAATTCAAATCAATCATTTCTTAAAAGAAAATAGGTTTAAAGGGTGGTCTTTTCTTAATAGATATATTGTTAGCTACTCTTAGATCTATTTAGTGTCATTCAGTAAAAAAAGTTTTATGTGACCAAATATGCTTTAAAGGGATTATAAACAAGAAGTTGTAAATAAAAGTGTGAAATCCCAGGTGTACCTGCCTTGATTCTGCAGAGCCGGAAGTGTAGAAGGAATTGTTTCCTTGTTAGTTAGCCCGAGGTCAAATAGAGTATGCTTAATATGAGAAATAGCTGACCCCTAGGTGTACTTTTTTTTGTCTCTTGGTTATTCAAAATCTGTTAAATAAGAAGCCAACACTAGTGATGCACTCTAAGACAAAGCACATTGCTATCAAGTATCATTTTCTTAGAGAATGGGTACAAGAAAATGAGGTGTGGTTGGACTTTGTGCCAACTAAGGAGCAGGTAGCAGACATTTTCACAAAGCCATTACCTAAGAATGCATTTGACTATCTAAGAGGTAGGTTATGGGTCATTTCCCTACTTGGGTTGAACTAGAAGAGATGTTGTTGCATCATTCCATTGTATTGTATTCTATGAATATATTATGATTGGATTGATGTTGTGGGGATACTCCCTAGGGGTAGCATTCAGTATAGTGAAGAGTCGGAGGATTTTAGAACCATGGTCAGTTAAATTGATTGACACCTTTGGAATTGTTGTCAAAGGGGGAGAGAAAGTAAGGAAAAGTGATCTGAGGGAGAGAAATTACAAAATGAGAGAAAGTGAAAAACACAAAATGTAGAGGATGGTGATAAGAAGTTCAGTAAAAGAGGGAGAAACATTGTAGATGTCTGAAGATGCAGATCAGGTGATAGGAAAAAGACAAAAGTGGAAACATTTTTGTTTCTAAAGTATATAACTGATTGAGAGGGTAAGCAAATGATTTGTTCTGTTTCCATAAATGCCAAAGGTGGAGATTGTTGGCATAACTGATGTAGTGATGGTAAGTGATTTCTAGTGTTGTCATGATACAGACCTTTGATTGCATGATGATCAGTTATTGGGTTGTCATTTATGTCAAGTATTGACCTAGTGTTCCTAGTATGTTGCTAAGTATATGTATGATGAACAAAGTGTTTCCATGAGTTTCAGTTGTAGCGATCCTTATGAGAGACTTGGGGATGTCTCTAAACATCAAATATCCAACTGCTACTATTGGTGTAGATCGATAAGTAAGTTATGATCAGATGAAGGATGACAATGCAACTTATAGAATAGTTAGAGATAGGCGATAGGTAATTTGATTGGTGTATCAAATCTATGATAAGGTATCTGGCGCAATCATAGGAAAATGTTATTGATGGTGTGTAGAAGCTATGGTTGTGACCACAACTTATTTGGGTGATAGGTGAGAAGATATTGCACTTACAAAAGTAGTTTCAAGATAAAGAACTCATTTTCTTGAGCTATCGATGGTAGATATTGAATTAGTGACCGGTATAGAAGTGATGGTGAATACAATTGTATTAGTCATGATGTGGTGAAATGTCCCAATGATCAGAGGTGATGATCTGGAATTTTAGTGTTGATGGTAGCGTATCAAGAAGACTCCAGAAGAAGAGTTTATTTGGTCAAAACTTGTTTGACTATGCTTCATGAATTCATAAGTAAATCCAAGTATGGATCGATGCACTATATGAAAATCATTTTGTACATCAAGATGTGTGTATTGGTGCATTATGTTTAAGAGGGAAGTTTGAAAGTCAAATTGTAAACCATTTAGGCCAAGTTTAAGGTTGTGGAAAGCTCTAGGTTTTGATGAACAATATTTATGTTATAAGGATGAAAGAATTGTGTTATTGATCATGGATAATTGATGGGTGTATGAAGGTGCGATCAAGCTAGGGTGAAGTTGAGTCTGAATAGAAGTGAATGTGTGCATTATAGTGGATCTAATCAAGTAAATGATTTTTTGTTTTCCAAATCATTCTATCTATTGTTCTCTAACAGTTGCAATAGTCAAAATCCCTTAGCCAGATGGATCCTAACAGGTCCTTATTGTAAATCCTTTGACAAGGTGGCACATTATCGTGTGTCTTAATTCTTCTAACAAGACTACTCCTAATAGGGATGGAGGTAAATTATTTAACTAGGTGGCACCTAACAGTGTCTTTGTAAACTCCTAACAAGGTTAAGCTCCTCTTAGGACATACTTAAGAAGATTGAACAATTTCATGGGTACAAATTCCTAGCGTGGTTTTTCCCAAATTGGATTTCCACGTCAAAAATATTTGTGTCAAGTGTTTCATTTCTTTGTGGATGTTCTTATGTGTTTAAAGTTTTCATTTGCTACTATTAATTTAATTTTGTGAAAGCTTAAAGGTTTAAAAGTTTCATAATCAGTTGATTACTTATTCACCCTCCCTCTCAGTAATCTGATCTATTAGGACTAACACTATCAAATAATTTATCGGCCTCCTTGGTTTTATACATCTCTATTACTTCCACCATACTTTTCATTTGTCTGAAACTTTAAATATATTTTCAACATGTTTATTTTTATGTTTATGAAACAACCGTTTCATTCAATGAGATACCATTTCTTTGATGAATACAGTGAACAATTTATGTGCCCCATGTTAGGATAGGTCATCCTACAGCCAAGAGTCAGTCTCTAGAATAGAGAGATAATCAAAATATGAAATGTGTTGTAATGAGGTGAATACAAAGGTATAAATGTTCTTAAATAGGAAGTAGAAAATAGAAAAAATAGACAAGGTTGAGACAAGTGTCTTGATATGGAGGAAGTAGAGTTCTGATAGAACTCAACAATATCCTCTAGGACGTGTTAAGAGTCCAAATAAGACTCAATAATATCCATCTACCTAATAAATTAGTGTACCCAAGTAAACTTAAGTAAAGAGTAAACTGGTAAAACACCATTTACACCCCCACCCCCTCGCCCTCCCCTCTTAACTACAACTTATGGAGTACAAAAATGTACAATAGAGATACTTTATGGCTCCCTGCAACAAAGTCATGCTAGGTACCTATGTACAACTACAATGCAATCTCTCATAAGTGGAGAAAATGAGAAAACCTAGTGGGAGAAAACTCCTCTCCAAAAGAGAGAACATAAAGGTTTTTGAAGCCTTCAAAAAAATATCATGAAATCATGAACATGAACATCACTAAAGCATAGAGAATTTGGAAACAACTATTGATGATTGATATTGTGCTATATCTGATGATATCCTCTAAAAAGATGATGATCAAGAATAAAACAATTTGTATGAGTGCTCCAAATGGCATTTCTTGAATAATGGTTAGATGGAAACAATGACAATATCATATGTCAATGAAAGATATAGATGTCACGTGAATCTGCATGAGTGACCTTCGCTACACAACCAATAATTTTTTTAAGTGATACCATTATCACTTGTGAACCATGTAGAAAATTCAAGTGCAATACTCTTAAAAGGTATGCAAGAGTGTTTCAACATACGTCAAGTGAAACCAAGGAACTTCCAAAAAAGGAATGCAAGAGTGTCTCAATGCACTTCAAGTGAAACCAAAGAAGCATTAACACAAATAGTATGACCCTCCATAATGCTAACTTGGGTGACATATGACACATCCACTGAAATGTTGTGTCACTATGCTATGCATAATAGACTAAAAGAGTAAAGATACAACTAAAAAAGGGTATGTGTCAAGATACACACTCGCATTGGAAAAGAATATCAAAGAGTCTTTTTTTTGTCATGGAGGAACTCTCACTTTGTAAAGTTGTGATGGAAAACAAGGTCTCAACACAACCCCCCATGGCACTTTATAATTTAGTGCAAGTACAATAATTTTATGGCACGCCATATGTGCAAAAATCCCAAAAGACATGAATGTGACACTGGTTCTAATGTGTTTACAACAATAGTGATAAGGACAAAAGGAACTCATAAACTTGCACCAATGAATAGTGCATGGAACCACCTATACAACGATAGTTTTGTTTGTAAAAAATGAACTCCGGGTGTCCAAGTTATGACCATGAAGAAAATATTACTGTTAGAACCAAAAGATGAAAAGAGCCCACCCCCTTGAATACTTGGAGGCAAGGGTTTGGTCTTCCATAGGACCTAACAGCTCGCAATGTCAAGTGAAAGATGCCCCTCATGAAGGAAAGGGCACCAATAGAGTGGATGGGAAGCTTTTGAGTCCATTTTCTTTTTCGATGCAAACGTGTTGGCCATCCTGGAAAAAGTCACATCTGTTGTATTTTGCAAAATCAATCATGAATGGTAATATGGAGTACATAGATCTCCTGAACCACAAACTTAAGGACCACTTGGGGAAAATGGAAAGAAACTAGAAACATGTGTTTCTATCTCAACCACATAGCACTCATTAGTCAAACTTACCAATAGAGACCAAATCCATGGGATGTATTGACAAAGATGAGGGTGCCGACATTGTGATGGTTTGCTGAATGATTCAAATACTTCTTTGATCATTGCAAAAGTAAGCTGGCCAATGAAAATATTAAAAGTTGACCTACTACAAACCTACCATAGACAAATGATTGGAAGGGCAAAAATATCTGATTCAATGAAAGGAAGTTGCTTTTGTATAGAAGGTGCTCGATTGGGCTTGCCAAACAGGTACATGCCACAAAATTTTAGAAGAGATCCCTACGGGCCAAGAGCTATTAAGGGCATTAAATATTTTGTTTCGCCGATAGATAAACTCACTACTACAAATAAGGGTAATTTAAGACATTTTTTTAAGACAAAAGTAATATTTTATCTTAATCATTAAATTGTTATTTTATGTTTTCTAAAATTCAAAACTAAAATTATTTTAATGGTCTTAAATTAAAAATTAATACAAAAAATTTGATTTAATAAGCGGCAAGGCGAAGGGATGAGAAATGGAGGGAAGTGAAATTTTTTGACATTTCTTGCTAAGGTTTTTATTTTTCTTTTTCTTTTTTTCGAGCATCCTCTGTTAGGGTTTGTATTATTCTCACTGTGAACTTTGCTTCTTTTTTATCAGAATTTTTGTATGCATTCCAATGCAGAAGGACAAGTACCTCCGCGTTGGGATATCGTGACCTTCGAATGCAGCACCGGCAGCTGGCAATAGCTCTTCATAAGCTTCCACCGTGTACACCCTGCAATTTTCTTCGGCAAAAACCAATCTTCATTTTTTCCTGTCCTAAATTCTTACCCTTCTAGTTGAGCATAATAGATCCCTAATCTTCAACGAATATATCCAATACTCATACTTAGCCCAACTTAATTTTCCGTTTGGTTGTGATTTCTACAGTCAGTGAATTTGGGCGTTCTTCAGTATTCAAATCTTCCTGCCAAAACCTCTATTTCGTCTAATTGTCCTAATTCTTCAAGCATTACTCTATTTACACTAAATTTGAGCCTGATCTTCATCCACATTAAGTCCTTTTCCTTCGAGTTCAGTTGATAAGAATGGGCCAAATGACATTGAAGCAGCGCAACAGTGAATTTTGAAAGAGGAAGGCGGCGGCATCATTAGGGTTTCACAAGTTGAAAAGAAACAGTGTGGGAAATATCTGTAAGTATCCTTCTCAAAAAGGACCTTGTATTAATATATCGTAAAATTAGATAGGGGGTTCTGAATGAATGGTTCTCTATGTACGATTTGTTTGCTCCATGTTTGATAGAAATTTGATTAACAAAGACTCCAAATATTTTCTTTGGAAAACTTCCCTCTTTATTAATTAAGCGCCTTACCGGCGTACATCACTAGAGCGCATGTATTGCTTTGTATAATCTTAGGTTTGATTTTGTTTTATAATCTATCTGTATTTCTGCTCCTACAGCTACCGAGTCCCTGTATCTATCTGTAACAACTGGAATAAATATTCCTCAGCCTATGCTTTCTCCTCCTGCAATATGGGACTACTTAGGCCGGCCCACAATGCCTCTGTATCTACTACCTATATCTCCATTTCCCTCGCCCATGGCTTTGTCTCTGATGGGTAAACTAAAAGGGATGGGTCTGGCTCTCCATATGATGGATCTCTTATACATGGATCTAGATATGGAACCAATGAAGTTGGATGCTACCCTTACTTCTCAAGCTGCTAAAGGTGTATTTGTATCTGGATAAACTAGTGTTGTTGGTGATGGATCGACTGGTACAGGTGGTGCTGGATCTTGTATTGAGGGTTTTAGGTTTTCAAGGGCTACCCGACCCTGCACCATTTCTATTCAACAACACCCCATTAGAAGAATAAACTTGGTTGTCAAAGCAGTGTGTGAATGTCCATACCCTGTTCCAAAGCTCCCATTTTGGCACCAGCTATGAATATGTTGAAAATAAAGGGGAAGTATGGCTTTACGCATGTAAATATGATCTGCTTAAAATTTTGCATTCCTTTCCTATAAACTTGTTCGACCCATTACACTTGCCACAATATTTGTTTAAAATTTCCAAAGCCTTTTTTGACAAATGCAACATGGATGTATTCTATTCTGATTTTCTCTAGGGGGATCTTAGAAATTAATTTCAAATTCGCAGAGGATGAGAGTGTTGGACAGGAAAAGATGGATACAAGCAATACATCTGCAACTATGAGTAAGAATAAATTTCTTTCTTTCTCTCTGCAATTTTTTTTTTCTGTAAATAGTGGGTTAATAGGATAATCTTTTTCATTTTTGTCTAGAGGGATTATTTTGGTCCTTTCTCTTCCTTTCACACTCAGCAATTGTGGAAAATTGTGAGATTACATTTATTATGGGTGACCTATTCAATGGTTTGCATGCCCTAGTTATGCCTCCTTTAGTTATTTGTTATTCAAACATGGTCCAAAATATTAGCTTTCAATCCATAGGTTTCCCAGCTAACATTGTTGATCCTGTCACCTACGTGAGCCATTAAAATTGCTGGAGAATGAGAGAAATACTTGTTGGTGTCATCCAATAGTATGCCAAAAATTTTAGGCAATTTTCCCTATAGTCAAACTCTCATCCAATTCATGACTTCCACGATGAATTGGCAGTCCAAAACTAATAGTTCTACAGAATGGCTGTACTACACAATACTATGAAGAGACATAAATAAGCAATATCTATAGCTTGTATAAAATGAATGCTCTTGGTTGAGAATTTGAAGATGGTTGATCTCCTCAATTTAACAATATATGAAGGTTTTTCTAATTGTTCTAGATAATTTAAGGAATATGTACAGTATGTGGCAGCTTCATTTGACGGAAGAAAATGTGAACAACCAGAACATCAAGTGAAATAATATTTGATTTAAAGCCAACCTTCTCATACTTCGTTCCTGCACAACATTTTTGAGTTTTTTGTATGATTTATTTATTTTATTGTTTGAGAGTGATATATAGTTAACACTTAATAATGCAAACAAAAACTCAAAAGAAAAACATGATGAATAGAATAAACACAGACACATGAGGCATGGCCATGACCAAAAGAAAACAGAGCACAGACAAAACAAAGAGAAAAATACGTCCTCTTTCTCAGACCCAATCCCTCCACCATTTACACAAAATAATGAATCTTTTCGCAAAGAATAAAGAAAATGAAATAAATCTTGAATATGTTCAAAGAAAAAGAGTCCTTTTGCAATTGTTATCTGAAAAATTATTTATTGGAAAAGACACATATAAAGACAACACCACCCACTCTTCCTACAGGCTGAAAATGCTTCTTTCAAACTTTTATTGTTTATTTAATAACTACCTACAGGCTGATATTATTTTTAACAATTTTTGTTAGTTAATGCCCCCTGGCTGCCCCTTGCAATCCAGGGAAATTAGGGAGGTGTCCCCTCTTTAAAATTTTCAATTTTTTAAAAACATGTACGAAATAAAAAATAAAGAGAATCATTTATGGCTAGGTTTTTGCAACTATGGAAAGAAACTTTACAGTTATTGAAGAACCCTAAGTAACTATGGAATGAAATGTGCCCCCTGTTGAATGGCAACCTAGAGTTGTTACCCTTTTCATCAATATCAATTATGTAATTGCATACAGTGGTAGGAGAGCCAACAATTATAGTATACAAGTATGGAATGAGAAAAAGCATAATTACTTGCATTTGTAAGTGAAATCTTGTGTATCTCAAATTATAGAGCGTACATATGTCATAGACATTTGTTGTCATTACATTTTTATATTTTTGTATATGAATTTTTATCCTTCGGCCCTTGTGGTAATGAAAACATTGAACAATGAAATCAAACTTTTTAATCTTCTAATTACTTCTTTACTTGCACCAATGCACATGTTCTGATGTTACATTGAATATTGAATTTCATATGTTATATGAATGTCTAAACTTGAATTTTGATTTCATGTATAGCTAAGCTTGTCTCTCTGTGTATTATTGCCCCCTGCTGCCGCCCCTTGGACTGATATCCACATGCCCAATTTGTTATGGAACATAGCTCTTTATCCCTTTTTGCTTAATAATGACAAAGCTCATATTTTATATGTTTCTTCTCTTCAATTTTGTTTTGCTACATTTATTTTATAGTCACTCATATCCACACATCTGATATTATCATTGGTATGAGCCAAGTCTCACATCTTTTATCTCATTTGTCTTCATGATGTATGCTGACAAAAAATATATGGTCTTGTCTTCATACTCATGTTCTAATGGAACTTTCATCACGTTCTTGTTTCTGTGACTTCTGTTTGGAATAACTCTGCAGACAAGGAAATGTCATTGTTGTCTCCCATTGGGATTATAGTGGTTCCTTTATTTAATTTGATTCTCTAGTTGTTCGTTCCTTTATTACATGGACTGGAAATGTCATGTCAAAAAAGAAACATAATTAATTCTGATTGTTTATAAAGTTGCATTATAGCTTTACATCTGTTCATATAGATGCTATTGAAATCTTTGTTCGGTATCTCTTAAGAAAGGAATTTGTGAACATATATTACCTATATATTAATTGAAGGGTTTAGTCTTTTGGGAATAGTGATTGGGAGTCACAACACATTGCATGAATTTTTGTCAGTAACTAGTAAAGGATATAGATTGAAGAAGTTGAATTCTATGATTTTCGCTACAAAATGGAAGTTCCATTGGATCACCTCTTCTTTTGGTCATTCTTGATCCTATTCAATTTTCAAATTAGTTGGTTAAAGAGTTGTTTTCTTTCCTTTATCTAAAACTATAGAAGTAGTTTGTGATTATATAGTTCTCAGACCAAAACTATTATTTTTTTCAAGACACTAACTAGAGCACTTTGTCAGTTTTATTTATTGTCACGCTCATTTTGAATAACAATTGGACTCCTTAGTATATCTTGGTAAGAAAAAACTTTATTTTTTTAATTGATGTATTATGGTATTTGATTTTACAAGTCTGTTTGAAATACCAGCTTTGTAATTGAACTGTCTAGTGATGAAACTGTAGGTAGCTATGATAAGGAAGAGAATGCAGCCAGAGCTTATGATCTTCAAGCTCTCAAGTATCGGATTCTATCAGCTGCAATAAACTTTTCGATATGACAATATAATACTTTGGTTGTACATATTATTTGTTGATTTTTTAATTTATAGATTTCTGCTTAACATTTGGATGTTTGGCAACAAATGTAGATTGGAGACTACGCTAAAGAAGTAAAAGACATGACATATATGTTAACGCTAGCATGTCTTATTTATATAAGAAGGTAACTGAATTTCCCTAATTTTAGCTTAGTGACAGAGCTGTGTATAAGAGTTTCATGTGTATTGACTACCATAAATTTATAAAAGATAACTCAATTGTGGAAAAAATAGTTATACAGTTAAAGATGAGTCATATATTCTAAATGTTTAGTGAAGTTTCATTATATTTATGCTTATAAAATTAAAGTACATAAATTTATAAATGTTAGTCATAATCTTTCTTTTGCTTCATAGTTCTAGTAAAAAATGCTTCTCTAATCAAAACGTGTTAATTATAATATTTCAGGTGGAGTATTGGCTTTTCTAAGCGTATCTACCATGGAGTAAGATGGTTTGGATTTCATTTAACTAATGATCATAAATTTATGTGAAATACTCATATAGCTAAAATGAAAAACTGGATTTGATATTTCAGGAAAAAAGAGTTGATATTTCAGGAAAAATGAAGTGATGCCACTCTACAATTGTAGAACTGATCGAGATGGAAAGTGGAGGGACAAGATTGGAAAATTTGAAGGGAACAAGAATTCGCTTATGGGGAAATTTGGTGAGTGCAACATTGATATGTACATTTGAAACTCTAACTAGTTTAAATGATTTATCTAAAACTACATTAAAACAAGTTTTATTAAAAGTTGGTCTAAGTCATTCAAACAAGTCAAAGAATATTATTTTTAAGTAAAAATAAACCTCTTAGTTTGCAGTATAATATTTCATTGTTTTTATAAAAGGTGATCTAACCTCTCTTTATTTTTATCTCGGTTTCAAGTGTTTAGATTGAAATGCTAGTATTTGGGATATTGCGCTATATTTATATGGATGAGTTCATATTTCTAAATTGTTGTATAAGTCCTACTGAAAATTTGAGTGTTTGGCAGCTCTCTTTTAAGGAAAACTTAAAATATCTCAAGTAAGTACATGTATCTTTCTTTTTTCATAGACATTTGAAATTGCCTTTATGTTCTTTATGGATGAAATAAGTTATCTTTTGTCTGGTAATATAAACTACATCTAGGTTCCATTGTGACAAGTTTCACCTAAATAGTAGTTTTTTCTCCATCCCTTGTGCATCCTTCATGGTTGCTTCTCTACTTGAAAGCTACAGTTAACATATTGCTTCTTGGCCATTTTTTATTTTAGCATATTGGTTCTAGATAATGCTACTGTGTTGTTGGCGTCTGGGGGCCATTGCAAATCCGAATGGGTTTGGGTTCAGAAGTTGCATCTAGTTCACAGGTCAAATGGCTAGGGCATAGCTTTGACATATCGATAATTTTCCTGCAGCAGCAAGTATGTGCCCTAGCTGTTTGTCAGCATTCGTGATAGGATTTGAAAAGAAAAAGATGCCAAAAAATTTATAAAATTAAGACAGGAGTTGAGAGATCATTGTAATAAATAAGTTGTGCCATGATACTAAAATCAGTCTAAAGTTACAAAAAAATCAAATGTGTTCCATGATACTATGATGTGGCGAGTGGTGATATTGATGTATTCATGAACATTGGATATGTTTTCAGCTTTTAACACATTCTCACAAGCAAAAATTGGTGGTTATTAAATTGTAGAAGCCATAATCAATTAGCCAAAACAAATAATATATTAACCTAAAATTCTGTGTTTTGAAAGATTTGATCATATGAAAAATTCTTAAATATTTTATGATATTTTAAAAATTTTGATCAATGCTTTCCATATTTTGCAATGCATGTTGTACATCCAAAATTTGTAAAATATATTTTTCTACGTTCCTGCACCTCCTTTCCAAGGCTATGCAAAGCTCATCACCTTGAGTGGTGATTCTCTCACCTGGTTGATTGTAGTGCATGTGAATTTAACCATTTTCCTCTTGTTTCATTACTCCTTTTTTTATTTTGGTATTTGGGTTGTTTTCTGTTTAGTCATTTTTATAGCCTAGCTTTTTGCGTTTCTCTATTATGATTGCTTATACTTTTGAGATCTATTGGGTTTATTGTTTTGTGTGGGCATTAATGTAATGGGATATTTGAATTTCCTTCTGTGTTCTTGATTGAATCAGATTCAGATTTGAAAGCTACTAAGATATCTCTTGAAACGCTGGGAGCAATCTCTCAAATAATCTTCACATTGCAACCTATGTTCAAGTGCTCATTTTCAGCCAATGTGAAAGATGATAATGACCGAGGAAAAGAAGCTGAGAGTTTTCGAAGAGCCAATGAATATGCATATATACATTGGTTTGCCTCACACGGGAAGGTAGTTTTCCTAGCCAAGCATGTTGTTTCTGTTGATGTACCTGGAGATGGCCTCAACATGGGAGTTGGCAGTCCAACCACAGCTATGAGCGTTGAAACAAGTGCTTATCAGTGTGAGTATGATCTTTACACTTACCCACTAGAAAACACTAGCATGTCTGTTCGTCTTCAATCTATATAAAAAAGATAATATAGGGTCTAGTACAGGAGTTTCTTTGGCTTTTTTTCATAAGTCCATTCACTTATATTGATGCTTTGAGAATCAATTGATTGGTTCTTTCCAAACATTTTTATATTTAAGAAAATAACTTAATGTTTTCAAACGTGTTTTGATCAACTAAAAATATGGGAAGGGTTCAAACCTAAATAAGAAGGCACTTGAGAAGAAAAATAAAAGAAATCTTCCAAAAAAGGAGGAATCTAAATAAATAAAATTTAAAAAAGAACAACAAAAATCAGTAGATGAGGATTGTAAGTCTCTTCCTCATTGTCTCTTCTCAAGGCAAATGACAGTATGTGAATATCTTGATAGCTGGTTTTAGTATAATTTATTTGGCAAAGGACTGGTTGGGGTGTTCATCATTATCTTGTATAGGAAAATAGTTGAATAATGCAAATTCATTTAATCAAACAGACTGTCCCTTAGACTGTGTTTAACCTCGTAAACCTTAGAAAACATCTTCTACTCTTCATCAATATCTGTTGTCTTCTTCCCCCTCCGCACATCTCCTCCTCAAGAATTTGAAACCCTTATTTTATTCAAACTTGCATCCCCCAAAACTTTTGGAAGGAGACTTAATGCATAGGCAGCTCGATACAGACAAAATCTTGCTGGGTTTATCTGCTATATGAATCCTGTTTTCTTGTTTGTTAATTGTGTTAAATCATGATTTGAAATTTGGCAATATACGTTTAGTTTTATGGTATTGCACTTTTCTACAGAATATAGGAAGCTGCCTACTAGGCATAGGCTACATGAAGTGTGAGCTGGGCAATAGAGCAAGGGCAATGTATACAGTGTATATATTTGATGTTTAACTGGCAATCTTGCTGTTTTTTCTCACTCTTACCCACTATAAAACATCAGCTAGTTTGTTCGCCAGCAATCTATTTGGGGAAATGTGTTTAGTTTTATATAGGCACCAATTGGACCTGTGTATTTTACTGGAGAGAATATAAATAGGAAGCATAATGACTGTCCACAGTGCCTATCTTGCAGGTATATAAATATGCTTAATGTTAAAAAGAAGAGTAAGAAAATATAGTGGCATTTTTAGTTGTGACTGCTGATATATGTGGCGATGATCAAGCATAAACACATCGAATATGTTGTTGGCCTCCATGAAGAAGGGATGCTATGGGCAAAAATTTCATGTAGTAGGTATTTAAGAAAAGAATGAATTTCCTGTAAAATGGATATTCACAAGGTAAATGCTATATGATTTCTAGTATATATAGAATGTAGATTCATACCATATATTTATTACATTTTTATAGAGATAAATTTAAAGGTCTATGTCAAGAAATAGTGTGTAGATTAGAGTGTGTATTTATTTTTAAAGGGTTCTAGCTCAATGGAAGAGCACTTGTTTTACAAACAAGAGGTAGAATGTAGAGACATACCATATATTTATACATTTTTATAGAGATAAATTTAATGGTCTATGTCAAGAAATAGTGTGTAGATTAGAGCGTGTATTTATTTTTAAAGGGTTCTAGCTCAATGGAAGAGCACTTGTTTTACAAACAAGAGGCTGGTGGTTCGATTCCATCGTTCCCTCACATGAATTAGTCAACCATATTGTAGTTATGTTTAAGAATATTGACACTACTACAAAGAGTGGGGGTTAAAGATAAATTTTGAGACAGATTTTTAATAAATTGTCTTCATCTGAGACAAAAAGAAAGTTGCGTATTGTCTCAAATATGTCTTTAACCGAGCGTCTTAATGTATTGTCTTAAAAAATTGTCTCAATAAGACAATATGGAACATATTTGAGACAATACGCAACTTTCTTTTTGTCTCAGATGAAGACAATTTATTAAAAATTTGTCTTTAACCCCCACTCTTTGTAGTAGTGACTGGAGGTCAAAATACTAAATAGTCTGAGAAAAATATTTTGTTTGGAGAGAGCGCTGCTCAAGGATGTTGACCTCTTTGTCCTGCGTAATGAGTTGCATGTCCACCAAGCCCTTATTGAGAAAACTGACACCTATGGAGAAAGATGAATTTGCGTTGGCCAGATTGGGCATTAGAAATTTTCCACTTTCAATTTTCTCATAGCGTCATGTTAGTGCTAACAATGGAAAGGAACGCTGGTCAAAGTAGTAAATCCATGCAATTATTGGTCGATGCATTTAGACAATAATGGGCATAAATACCAACTCAATTTATCATAAATACATTAATTTTTAAACTATTTGGTCTAAAAAGAACCCAGATTTGCATCCATAGCAAGGCTTATGACTCGTCACAAATTCCTCTTGTTGAATATAAAGGTTGATCATGAAAAGTCAAAAAAAACTTTTAGCGCCAAGCAATAAATGTCCCTTGCAAAAGAAAGGCTACTACTTGATCAACTACGCTACAAAATCAATTTTGGGTCTCAGATTTGTACATATAATTTTTAGATGCCATTTAATAGACTATAACTCCTATTTCTAGCACCATACATTCGCTGCATATGCAAACCGAAACTAATCCCCCCTTGCGGCTTCCAAAGTTGCTAATGTGGTGAAACCATTCCTTGAAAAAGATCCTAAAAGAAGCCAGACGATCCAATGTCATAAGCCTAATCACATAAGGAAGTGCATATATGATATGCATGCGCTCACACTTGTTCTCAATGAAAAAGAACGAGATTTAAATATCCACACAATTGTACACATAGGCCCTCATGGGGTATTCACTAAAGGGGAAATATGATAACATGTGCATTCATATTGGGGAATTTAAAATAGGCAACAAAAAGAGGACATTCTAATTCTAAATAGATACCCCAAAGGGGAAATATGATAACATGTGCACTCATATTGGGGAATTTAAAATAGGCAACAAAAAGAGGACATTCTAATTCTAAATAGAGTGAGAGGGACTTTTGGGGGGTGGGGGTGGAGGTTTCTATAGGAAAATGAGTATGGGGGTATTGGGTGGATATTGGAGGTGGGTGACAAAAAAGGAGTTTGGGACAATATTTTTTGAAAATAGGGGGATTCTTTAATATGCCACGAACGCACATGCTATGATTTAGTTTTACTAAGTGAAGCCCCCTTGGAAGCCTTGAGATAGGAGAGTATTGATAAGATGTGGAAGGTGGGTTGTACCTTAGCAACAAGACAATGAGGAGGACCTCCACAAATTGTTTCATGCATGAGACAAACATTGGACTGCTAGCTTAGGGAAAACCACATATCACTAGTTATTGAATACAGGTTTCCAAACAAAGAGCACCTACAATCAGAAGATATTTTTAAAAATAAGTGAAAAAACACAAATTAATCCAAGTAAATGAATCTCCTAATAGAAAATTACAACTTGC
The DNA here is from genome assembly GCA_027943335.1 of Chamaecyparis obtusa. Classification (NCBI taxonomy): domain Eukaryota; kingdom Viridiplantae; phylum Streptophyta; class Pinopsida; order Cupressales; family Cupressaceae; genus Chamaecyparis; species Chamaecyparis obtusa. Next base: position 720,192 of record BSBK01000873.1, read on the forward strand.
AATTTAAAAATAGATCTAAAAATACACTGGTTTAATACAAAGAGAAACCAAGAACCTCAAAACTTATAAAACAATGCAAAAACTCTCAAAAATACAAAGGAGTTGATAAACTTTAGGTTCAGATACAATGTTAGGATAGGTCATCCTATACCCAAGATCCAGTCTATAAACATCATCTAGAGTAGAGAGATAATCAACACATGAAATGTATTGTACTAAGGTGAATACAAAGGTACAAAGGCTTTGCTTAAATATGCAGTAGCAAATAGGAATGATGAGCAAGGTTGAGACAAGTGTCTCAACCTAGAGGAAATAGAGTTATGTTAAAACTCAACAATATCATCTAGGATGTGTTTGAGTCCAAATAGGTCTCAATAATATCCATCTACCTAATAAATGAGTATACCTAAATAAACTTAAGTAAAGAGTAAATTGGTAAAACATGATTTACTCCAACAACCAATCAATGCTTACACATCTCACCCATTTGGAGGTTCCCATTGGAAGAAAATAGGGAAGATGCTATTGAAGGTTACCAAGATTGGAATTGACCATTCCAATGGCATTTTCTTGAATATTTCAAACTAGATTTCAACAAACTCATTTTTTGATACACTCTTGTGGCCCATGTAGTCATGAAATGACACGTCTTTGAGGTGGTCTATGGTGCATGCGCACTATCTATGGCTTTTCTTATGCATGTTGAGAAAAGTATTTGATAAAATAACTTCAGTATGCTTTCATGGATGCATGTACGCTACCTGAAACCTTCTAATTTAGCATGAGTTAGAGAATGACAACAAAGGTTATGAAATATGGCTTTATTTGTACCATATGCATTTTATCGAAAGGTTCCAAAACTATTTTTAACAAACCACTGCATGTACCCTACAATCATTATATATTGTGACAGGCATTTTTCTAAGGGATCTTGTTAAATAATTTACAAGCCACGTTCTCCATTTCATACTTTGCAAACATTGTTTGCTAGAGTACCCAATTTGTTTTTGAGTTTAAATGGGTGAAATAGAAGTGCCAAACTCAAAACCTCTATGTAGGTACACTTCAACAATTTTTTATACTTTGTGTAGTCTTCATCTCTTTCTAGATAACCAAGAGGGTCATATAATGAACATTATTTGAAGCATTTACATTCGCAATCAATAGTATACAAAGGGGACCAAATAGTTGTAGAATAAGTTGTCGCATGTTTGAATTCAATTACCATAGAAATTTTCTCATCTTGATTCATTTATCTGCAAGCATTCTACTCACTTCAAACAGTTGTAAGGATGTCTTGAAATTCTTTGACTATACAACAGTGAAGAGATAGATGCTACCATGAAACATTTTCCTAAGTATTATATTTAGAACATAGCACTAGTTGAAGAGTTTATCTTTGTAGCTACCAATTTCCTTTTCTTGAAAGTTGTCGAAAGACACTTACACGATTTTAAAATAGGGTTTTCAAAGGTTAAGAATTTGTAACAATAAACATAGAATTTAGGAATTTCAACTTTAAAATGCAAAAGTTAAGATTTTGGAATTTAAAAGATACAAAAGTTTGGGTTAAGAATTTTCAAAATGTAAAAATTAGTGTTTGAAGAAAAAACGTGTACAAAGTTAAGATTTCAGACAATTTTGCAAGAAAGTTAAGCTTTTGGAAGAAAATATATAAAAGTTAAGGTTTGGAGTTCCAAAAGCACAGAAGTAAAAGATTGGAGTTGGAAAAGCATGAAAGTTAAAGACTAGAGTTGGAAAAGTGTGAAAGTTGAAGTTTTTAAAACTTTTATGTTACATCAATCAATTAAGGGATGGTGTGGAAAAAAAATTTCTTCACGAAGACTTTTCACTTCAAAACTTTTGCAAGCAAATGGAAGACTTTTCACAAAGACTTGGAAATTTTAAATTTTTGGGCTTTCAAAAATCAAGGCAACAAAGTACGATGAGAAAGGGAAATAACATGAGGAACACAAATATTATTAAAAGAAATTTTTAAAAACACCTTAAACCCAATATGAACCATAGAGACAACCATTTCTTATTTGAAGCAATGTATCAAGTAGGAGTAGGAAAAATAATAGAAGAAACCTTAATCACAACATTTACCATTTACTTGTCAAAAGAAGTCTAGCAAGTAGATGTACAAGAAAAAGAGGAATTGTGAATGCCAACAATAACCAAAGTGTCAAGGCGAGATTTAGAGAGAGCCAAAGTAGGAGAGGAGGGCTAGGAAGACTCTAAGTCAAAAGAATAATATATGACTACTATAAGATATTCAATAAGATAATTTGCCCATCAAGAAGAGGAGGACTTGTGAGGGCCATAGGAATAACTGGAGGCTAGATGTCCCATATAAAAACAACATCTACATTAGAAAGGAACTCCTTCATAATCAACCAATTGGGTCCAAGAATGATCATTCACTTGCAAAACAATATATTCTAGGAGAGATTTATACATATATATCTCTACCAGAATACATAAAAAGGAGGTATAAGAAAAAATAGTAATAACAGTTTCTATCCATAGGATATAGCCCAAGACATTCTCAATCACTTCAAACTGCAAATCTAATCACCACTCTCAATAATGATATCCCTACCACTAGAAGAAGAAAAGTGAATAATAAATGAACCCCTGGCAAAATGGATAATTTCTATGTTACCATCCACCAAAGGAAGCCAATATGTAAGATTTTCAAATTTGTCGAAGATGGCCTAAGATGAAGAAAACTTGCTGACCAAGCCTATTGTAAAAATATAAATCTCATTATTATTTATTTTGTGTCCTAGAACCTCTTTGCGGGAGATAGGAAACAAAGACACAAGCTTATGGGAGGAAGGCCTACCATGAGAATAGTGCAACAAAATTTTCCTCAACAAGTCAACATAGGTTCATTAAGGGGAACCAAGGGAAACAAGGGCAACAACAATGCCAAATATGACAACACCCTTCTCAAACAAAGCCCAATAGGAGCATCTACAGAAATGTACATAATGGAAGAGATACTCCACACCGAACCACCACCAGAAACCCTATCACAAGTAGCTTTTGTCTCACCAACAATCCAGCAAACAACACAATACTTAGGAGGCTCAAAATTTAGTTTCTTCAACACCATAGAACTCAAGACAACAATTAAATACTATAAGGTAGGAAAGGGCAAATATGAATAAAAGGAGCAGCAAATGAAAATGATAATAGAAACATAATATTAATTGCTAAACTTGTGTAATATGTTAAATATTTATAACAATCTAAAATTTATTTTTATATCACTTTTATGCATACATGTGATATTAGAGGTACAAAATCCTATTCTATTTCTTGTGCTCCTTTTAATTTAATATTTTAAAAAATGTCATCACTTTTAAAGGCATAAATGGTAAGATAAAAAGAGGTCCTATTGTAAAAGTCTCTATAATTTGTTGGGATTCTGCGTCATTATGTATCATTGAGAGCCATGCTTCACAAAAGTACTAAGAGAAATCACATTAATCTCACATAAAACGATGCAAACAAAGTATTGCATTCATTCTCGTGAGAAATGGATTCATGTGAACCCCTACTCATGAAACATGGGTTAATAAGTTTGACTGAAAAAATTACACAATTGAATTTTAACAGCAATATGGAAAATATCTTCTACTTAAATTGCTATCCAATCCATTGTGTTGAAAGCCGAATATGCAGGACTACAACGTTTATTTTCAAATACCTGAATGATTTGGATAAGCTGCTACCGACGCATTTAGTCTTTCGGGCACGTTTCTCCGCATTGATTCTACAGCTGCCAATTCAAGCTTTGTATAGAGTAACATTATTTCTGAGCGGAGCCGTTGTAAATTCTCCTTGTCCAAGGAACTTTTCAGAAACCTGCAACATAAAAATTTTAAATAAGACCAAATAGCTTTTAACGATTTGTAACGATAAAGGCCACTATAAGAAATTTAACAATGACAAAATAGAAGAAAATATTTCTGCGATAAAATGAAACAGTCGGTAAAATGTGCAACGGTTATTTAAACCTGAAAAGGTTTGTAGAATAGAGTTGTTTAGCGCAGAGGATAGATCCCTTAACAATTATTACATGTGCACGATTTCGGCTATCCTCGCTAATACGGAGTCCTAATTCTTTAATATGCTTGGCAAGGTCAAGCAGATCTTGCAAGAGCGGCAAACAATCTTCGCGATTGCCTGACATTTGGCGCTTCTGTGACAAATACCCTATCATTGATAACCCCGCTAATACCCAATGAGTGCCTCCTACACATTTAAGAATGTCTCCGATAACGCTTGATACTTGGTCACCAGAATTGGTCACCAGAATTGAACATATCGACCTGCAAACCCCACCAAAATGCTCCAAATGAAAATAAGTACTTTTGAAAAGTCAGATCTGAGTATTCGGTGAACAACATACAAAATTTAACATTACTAATTTACCGTTCCACCGAACTTCCCCTTCTGTTGATCGAGAAAATACAAAATTTCGCGGCCGCTCTGGATGAACGAATCCAACTTATCCAACTTGGATGTCTACTCAGAACAATAATAACATGAAAGCTGTATCAATGCTTACGAACTACAGAACAAGACAGGCAGATCTAAACAGATGACAGGCAGATCTAAACAGCGAGTCCTCATCTCAAAACTGCTTATTTTATATCACTTAAAATATAACAGAAAAAAGGAAAAGAAAAGAAAGGAAAACTACAGTGATCGTACTCATCTAATGCAAGACAGTAGTGGACGAAATAAATAAGATTGGTTTAAAAAGCGTGGATATACCTTGTCAGGCTCGTTTCCTCTCAAGAGGGTTCTGATGGCGTCGATTAACTTATCGATGTCTGCAGTTTTTAACTTATCAAAGCAGATTTTCACATCGTGGAGAGATTCCATGCTTAATGAGGAGATAGAATGCTCACAATTCTTTACTTCCTAAACTTGTAGGATTCGATAGTTATGGACTGTAACGAATTCCTAATAACGTAGCGGCGTTACAAATATACAAAATATTCTGGTCGACTATCTTACCTCTAAATCTGGAAGGGCCATCCTTTTTTTATTATGTGTTTATATAATGTGTGTCCCATTCTTCAATACAGAAAGGAAATGTTATTTAAATGCTGAAAACTAATATTTGTAAGAAAGCCTGGCATGACGGATTCCGAGAAACGCGCAAGGCTTAAAGATAGCACACTAAGCTTTGACCGCTTAGTCTGCTGTGCCGTGGAGTCCACCTAACCCCGTTGTTCCCCGTCTACTTCCGGAGCATTTAAATTTACCCCGTCTGCTCCCGTGACCATTCAAACTTACGGTGACTGTTTAGCTATCAACTATTTCAATGTTTAGCTCCCGTTTTGAATTTTTTTTAACAGTGTTTTCAATTTCTTTGGCAGGCAACAAAAGGTATGCAATTTTAAACCAGTTATTTCTTGATAAAACTATTGGTTTTCTGTTGGTTGTGCGTAACTTCTTACCTGGCCTCGTACCGTTAACGGAGTTCAATTTTCTGGGATTTTTCTCGAGTCCTGATGGTTGTGTCTGCAATAATTGATTATAAGATTATGTAAGTGTTCAAATTCTTGAGAGAGCGTTTGGATGGAGATTAGCCACCTCAGTGTTATCTCCTTTTATTTATGAAGAGTACGTTTCACAAAGCAATTGGTTTATACTTTGTTCGAGGAAAAAGCTCCACTTAACGTGCACTCAATTTTTATTACGCCGTAGGCGTTTCCTATTTGGAAACCCTCGGCCTGATTTTCACCATCAACGGCTGGATGTGCTGTAGAGTCCAATGACGGACATTGGACACTTCTTGGCCATCCATTCACCTGCGAATGTGAGCCACATATTTTGTTCACCTGTCCACTACTCTATTCTGACATATTTATTTCACATCTGCATCATTTAATTCTTCCATGGCGTGCTAGATTGAAATTCAACAGTCAGCGATAGAAAAATATTGTGATAAGCAAATTCTATCACATCGCATTAGTGAGTTCACCTGCATTAACCTGTATCACTGTAAATGACCTCAAATTCATTGCCACCTCATTATCATTTATTGTGCAGTCATTGCATTTTCTCTCGAATGCTCTCTACACCGCCGCCCTGCCGCCTCTTCTCCTGTAAATTAAAAACAACTCTATCTGGCAAGATCAATCTGTGCAACACGTTTCCTCGCTGGGAATATACGTGGCGTGAAGCGAAGACTGAAGAGCTGCCTGCAATTTATGGCTGTTTAAAAATCACTAAATACATCGGAAATGCCGATTGTAATTAATGTATTATACTTGACAGTCATTTTAGATTTCTTAATGTATTCGTCACTTAAGCTTTATTTTTATTTATTATTTACTAATAATTAAGTGAGGCCCTTCACAATTTTTTATTTTTTTAATATACTACGATTAATATGATGAGGTCATATGTGTCGCTCCTTTTTTTCAATATTTTTAGATGAGAAACTTTATATTTAATCTTCTGTGAATCAGAGCATGGGTAGCAAAATTATAACCAATTTATACAATAATGTGTACAGATAAACCTTGATTGAAAATCAAGAAATGTTTCTTGTCATATCAACGGATTCCATTATTTTTGTCCTTTTCACATTAGATTTTTTTGGTTTCCACAATATTCTACCAATCTCCAATCTGCCTTTTGCACTGTGTTGGTTTCTTTTAAGTCTCCGATCTGCCTTTTCCACTAACATAGTAATCAAGTGCTTATTTTGATGGGATTTGGCATTATACTTTGCAAAAGTTTTTAAGCTACCCCTTTTTTAATAAAAAAATTGAAGGGCCTTGATTGATGTTCGAATGTTATGGGATAATTATAGAAACTGAAATTCATTTCTGGCTTGGTGATTAGAGGCCTATGACAAATGAATTGTGACCTTTTTAGGTGCTACTATAGGTCAATATAATCATGGAGATGAGATATAAAGGGTTGCAATCTTACATGCTAGGAAATTTAAGCTTCAAAGATAATCTTAATGTTTGATTCAGAGTTCTTTTCTATTGATTTAATATTTTTTTTTTTTTTTTAAAACAGCTCTAATTCTTTCCTATCTAAACCTGGTAGAAATTTGCTTCTAAGAAGAATTTGTATATATCTACACATATAGATTTTTAACAAAGTAATAATATAAAACCAAGAACCTGAAAAATAAGTTTTATCATGCTGTCTTTATGTCCATTTTTGTTAGAGTTGTTTACTGTTAAGAACACCTTTAGAAAATAGAAACAACAACGTCAAGTATATTGGAAAATTTTGAACAGTTAAGAAGTTTTTTTTTGAAACGTATTGAATAACTGTTAAGTTATAGAACATTTTGAAAGGTAAAGGAAGGAGTAGGATGGGAATCCCAGGAAAGGGTAATTTTATTTTGCATTACCTGCCAATAGAAGTCTGGTTTTAAAAATGCTTTGGCCAAAGCTATGGAAACACTTTTTTTTTTTAATGTGTTGGTTATTTATGTTTCATCTTCCTGTAATCTGTGATTAGTTCTACTTAGACATATGTGGAAAGTAGTTAGTTTCACAGACACACCAGATTCCTTTCGATCTATCAGTGCCAAGAGATAGACTTCTTGGGCAGAGTCGGTGCGCTCTTCATTTCAGGATGAGCCCCGAAGGAGCTAACCACTCCATGGTTGGGTGGATTAAACCCCTGAACCACACTCCCGTCTCGAGATTTTGAAATGGATAGGTGTCCAATGGCTTAGGAGACAGGAGCATGCAGATGGACAGTTGTCCGATGGCATTCATGTTATTATGATCCTATAGTTTTGTTCATAATGTAATTATGTTATAATCCATTTATGATGTAAGGTGCATGACAAGTTAGTCGGCATTCTAAAATTGAACATTGTAATTTTATTGATTATGGAAATGTTATAGTTTCGACAAAATGGTCAATTACTTTTGGAAATATTAAATTTGTGTTATGTCGAATAATTGAAATAAAATATAATTTGGTATTCTTGAATAATTGTCGTCTTAATCTTTATGGTCGATTAGTCTTTAGCGTTAACTGACTATGACTATGGAATCAACATAGGAGAAATTTTTGTCTGTTTATGCTTATGTGATGTTTGTGGATTTTTCAGTCTTTACATGTGGTATCAGAGCCAGGTTTCGATCCTAGGACCTGTGGGTTATGGGCCCACATATCTCAGTGCAAGCTTCGATGCCTTGCCAAAAGAGATTGAGCTTTTGTGTGGTCTCACACGCAAAAACACCTTGTCACCTTCCTGAAACTGTCTAAAAGTATGGTTCCTATCTGCATAACTCTTCTGTCTATCAACTGCTTCCTTCAACCGAGAACGAATCAGAGTCATCTATTCTTCCATCTCTCTCAGCATATCAGGACCAATAATTATTCTATCCTCTACTCTATCCCAACTGATAGGAGTACGACACTTCCGTCCATAAAGTGCCTCAAAAGGTGCCATTCCCAATGAAGAATGGTAAGAGTTGTAGGAAAATTCCACCAATGGAAGGTACTCTTCCCATTTATACTACTTATCCATACAATACATTCGAAGTAAATCCTCAACCACTTGATTTACTCTCTCAATCTGTCCATCTGTTTGAGGATGATAAGCGATACTAAAATTCAACCTAGTTCCCAAAGAAGCATTCAAGGTTGTCCAAACTCTTGATGTCATCCTAGTATCCCTGTTTGATATGATAGTTTCAGGTACCCGGTGCAATCTGAAAATTTCCTGGACAAACTTCTTTGCGAAAGACAAAGATCCATCTCTCAAGCTTCTTGGAATAAAGTGAGCTACCTTGGTTAGTTTGTCAACTACAACCAAGATTACATCATGTTTACGTCGAGTCATGGGTAAACCCTGGATAAAATCCATACTGATGACTTGCCATTTATATTCTGGTATATTGTGTGGATACAAAAGTCCTGCTAGGTGGACATGCTCAGCCTTAACTTGCTGACAATCTAAACACTGGGCTACAAAAGCAGTCACATCTTGCTTTAGGCCTGGTCAAAAATACAACGGCCTCAAATCGGCAATCATCTTGTTGACCCTTGGATGTCCTGAAAATGGAGTGCAATGCATTTCCTCTAAAACCACCTTCCTCAACCCTTCTCGGTCGGGAATATACATCCTGTCTTGGTATCTCATGATACCATCATCCTCAATAGTGTATCCGTCGAAATGGTGATTTGATGGATCTACAACTAATGCTACCTTAACCTTCTCATAATGGTCATCTCCTGAAAGATTCTCTAACACATATTCTCTCAATCGAGTCCTAGAAGTAGATATAGCAGAAATGTGCCTTCTTCTACTTAGAGCATTTGCTACTCTATTCTCTTTCCCTTTAATATACTCAATGCCAAAATCATACTCACTCAGAAACTCTAACCAACATCTCTGTCTAGCATTGAGATTCGGCTATGAGAAGATGTACCTAAGTCCCATGTGATATGTCTTCAACTCAAATGGTTTACCCAAAAGGTAATGTCTCCACATCACTAAAGCATGAACAATTTCTGCCAATTCCAAGTCATGAGGTGCATAGTTAACCTCGTACTGTTTCAGTTTGCGTGACTCATAAGCCACTACTTTTCCTATCTTGATCATACCAAATCCTAATGGACACTTTATAGAACTATCACCAATGCTTCAGGTGAAGGTCTTGGTGGTAAGCCATTGGACACCTATCCATCTGCAAATCTCGAGATGGGAGCATGCAGATGGACAGTTGTCCGATGGCATTCATGTTATTATGATCCTATAGTTTTGTTCTTAATGTAATTATGTTATAATCCATTTATGATGTAAGGTGCACGACAAGTTAGTTGGCATTCTGAAATTGAACATTGTAATTTTACTGATTATGGAAATGTTATAGTTTCGATAAAATGGTCGATTACTTTTGGAAATATTAAATTTTGTGTTATGTTGAATAATTGAAAAGAAATAGAATTTGGTATTCTTGAATAATTGTCTTCTTGATCTTTATGATCGATTAGTCTTTAGCGTTGACCGACTATGACTATGGAATAGACATAGGAGAATTTTTTTTGTCTTTTTATGCTTATGTGGCATTTGTGGATTTCTCGGTCCTTACATGTGGTATCAGAGCCAAGTTACTCATGTTATAGCCTTAAACATTGTTACTATTATATGTTTTCATTATACATTGGACTGTCATAACCAATTTCATAGACTCTTTTATTATGGACTCTCAGCTATAGTTTGGACTTTGATGACTTGGTCAGATACTTATGACCAAAGTCCTTCTGTTTTATGATTATGTTTAATGTGTTAGACATTATTATGGATATTGTGGAAGTAAATATGTTATCATGTGAATTGCATTGCTTTGATGTTATTTGGGATATAGAATGTTGAGAAATGGTATTATGGCTTAATGTGAATATTATGATGTTTTATGGATGATTAATTGTACGGTATTTAAATATGGTTTTGGATTTGTGGACTAACTTATTGATGATCAATCTAGTGGTTTGATGGATTTGACAAGATTGAGGGCAGGGTGTGTTTCAGAAAGAGAAGTTTATTTTCTTGGTAATGGTTGATCGAAAAAATCTGGGTTTTCACACACCACGTAGTATTTGATTTTTATACTTGCTATTGATTTTTTTCTAAACTCTATCTCAAATGGTAAATGCATGGTGTGTGTGGAGATTTAAAAGTTGATTAGAATATGATATAAGTAAATTTTAAACTTGTTAATTCTATGATAAACATTTAAATGCGAGTACATGCATTATCATGAACTATGGAACTAGAATTATTAGCCATTTCAATGTAAATTACTTGATACTCTTGGATATAATTACAAATTTTAATTGATTCATCGTGGTCGATGAACTTATTAAGGGGGGAAGGATGTCACATCCCTATTTTCTCCCAGAGCTAGCTGGCATAGAAAGTCTATGGGATTAAATGCATTGTCAGAAGATTTTTTTTTCTCTTTACCAACCTAGCCATTGCCATAACTGCTGCATCTGGAAGCTCCCTGAAACCGCCATTCTAGAATGCTAGAGTCAAAGAGGACAACATTGAAGCGTGGAAAACCAAAAGCACGTTCTGTTCTTTTTCTTTGACTGGTGAAAATATCAAGAAAACATAGAAGTTAAAAAGGAAAGCATCACACAGGAAAGGGGGCGCAGTGCTTTGAAAGAGAAAAAGAAAAAGACAGAGAAGACAAGGGAAAGCAAGCCAGAACAACACGCACCAGAGGGAGACATATCAGACAGAGAGAAAGGCCACAGAGAAAAATTAAAGCATAAGGGAAGGACACAGTGGCACCATATAGAATAGTGACTCAACAACTATTTTTCCAGGTTCTCCTTTCTTAGATTGTTTATTATTACTCGATAAATGGCGTAGATACAGGAATCATTAGTTTATGTTATTTTATGCAAGCCTATATTGAATAGTATCTCCTCTGTATTCTATGTGTATATTAAGTTATGGAATCAAACATGAGTTTAGAATCTTATACATTTGGGCATATATAAGTAGGTTGGGGTTGTTAAATTAGTTGAACTATGCTTACTCCAAATATAAAAATTTAGTGGAAGATGGAGACTTGTGTAGATGGTGATATTAACATTTTGCAGAGTAAACTATTTAGGTGTGTATAAGTCTGAATTAAATATATTGCCAGGTAATGATAAACTAGGAAATGTCATCTGAACATGGTATAATTTAGGTGGGTAAACAAGAAGTTTAAGTCAGTTTTGAAATTCATTCAGGTTGTGATTTCGTTAGAGGACATTCTTTCTCTTGGTGTAGGTTTTTTTTTTGGGTTTTTATATCATTACTTTGATAAAAATTTGTATGGGTAGATATACACAAATTCTTCTTAGAAGCAAATTTCTACCAGGTTTAGATATGAAAGAATTAGAGCTATTTTTTTATTATTTTTTTAAATATTAAATCAATAGAAAAGAACTCTAAATCAAAATAAGTTTTATCATGTTGTCTTTATGTCCATTTTTGTTAGAGTTGTTTACTGTTAAGAACACCTTTAGAAAATAGAAATAGCAACGTCAAGTATATTGGAAAATTTTGAACAGTTAAGAAGTGTTTTTTTGAAACATATTGAATAACTATTAAGTTATATAACATTTTGAAAGGTAAAGGAAGGTGTAGGATGGGAATCCCACGAAAGGGTAATTTTATTTTGCATTACTTGCCAGTAGAAGTCTGGTTTTAAATAAGGACCGAGAAATCCACAAATGCCACATAAGCATAAAAAGACAAAAAAAAATCTCCCATGTCGATTCCATAGTCATAGTCGGTCAACGCTAAAGACTAATCGACCATAAAGATCAAGACAACAATTATTCATGTTTACCAAATTCTATTTCTTTTCAATTATTCAACATAACACAAAATTTAATATTTCCAAAAGTAATCGACCATTTTATCGAAACTATAACATTTCCATAATCAGTAAAATTACAATGTTCAATTTCAAAATGCCGACTAACTTGTCGTGCACCTTACATCATGTAAATGGATTATAACATAATTACATTAAGAACAAAACTATAGGATCATAATAACATGAATGCCATCGAACAAATGTCCATCTGCATGCTCCTGTCTCCTAAGCCATTGGACACTTATCCATCTGCAAATCTCGAGACGAGAGTGTGGTTCAGGGGTTTAATCCACCCAACCACTGAGCGGTTAGCTCTCCCGGGGCTCATCCTGAAATGAAGAGCGCACCGACCCTGCCCAAGAAGTCTATCTCTCAGCACTGATGGATCGGAAGGAATCTGGTGTGTTTGTGAAACTAACTACTTTCTACATATGTCTAAGTAGAACTAATCACAGATTACATGAAGATGAAACATAAATAACCAACACATTTAAGAAAGCATGTGTTTCCATAGCTTTGGCCAAAGCATTTTTAAAACCAGACTTCTACTGGCAGGTAATGCAAAAATAAAATTACCCTTTCCTGGGATTCCCCATCCTACACCTTCCTTTACCTTTCAAAATGCTCTATAACTTAACAGTTATTCAATACAAAATACGTTTTAACATTAAAAAAAAAGGGTTTGGTACCAACTTCCAATAATACTTAAGAAAACAAATTTTAAAAGTTTTGGTCTTATTCAATATTCCATGATGTTGGTCCTTTCTAAGTTCAGAAAAATCTCTAAGTTTCAGAAAAATCTCTTAACTATTCAAATTTTCCAATATACTTGACGTTGCTATTTTTCTTCTTTAATGGTGTTTATGTTTCACATAATTGAATAATTTACCTTTCACTAAGTTTGCAGTTTTATTTCAACAAAAACTTTTCGTTAACTACATTCATCTAAAACCCATCTGTTTTTACTATGTTTTCTTTTCAAAATCGTATCCAGTTCTCATTAAAGAGAAAATCATAAGTTAAAAACATGTTTCCTACATCTATGATGTGAAAATAACCATGGTAAGTTCTTAGATTCTCTGGTTTCTAACAGAATTTACACAGACATCAACACTTGTTTTGTCATTCTGACAGTTTATGGTGTTCTCAACAGTAAACAACTCTAAACAAAAATGGACATAAAGACAGCATGATAAAATTTATTCTGATTCAAAATTCTTTTCTATTGATTTAATATTTTAAAAGCAGCTCTAATTCTTTCCTATCTATACCTGATAGAAATTTGCTTCTAAGGAGAAATTTGTATATATCTACACATACAGATTTTTAACAAAGTAATAATATAAAACACAATAAACAAATTTTAAAAGTTTTGGTCTTATTCAATATTCCATGATGTTGGTCCTTTCTAAGTTCGGAAATAAACACAAATCATCGACCCACCATAAAACTTCGCTTGGAGAAAGAAAATTGTATGTTGCATAAATAGAGAAATGTCTTGGATAAACCCACGTTAAGATCTCGTCCAAACCGAAACGGAAGAGTCCAGTGGTGGGTGCGCGAAGATGTAAATGCCTTACAGAGTGGGCTTTGTAGGCATACGATATTAAGCCTTTGTGGGGCATCTTTGCAAGCGGGTTTGGCAGATGCCGGTAGTAGAGAAAATCGAATGGTTAGTGGGGGATCTCCGTGTCATAATCAAAACCTCACTCACCCCATGTCATGATCATAGGAAGACAGCGTAAAGATCCTAATCGAAGTAAGTAACCAAATCAAAGGAGTCAAATAATAAGAAATTGATCTAACTAATGTACACTTATAATCACTTATTTTCATGTGTTCTGTATTTTCTATTGAATAATATAATTTATTATTTCAATTTTAGATTCCTATTCTCATTTTCCTTTAATAAATTATATTTTATGTGGCTTCAAAACCAAAATTTATATGTTATTACAAAAGGTTGTGAGCTATGGATCAACATTTTTTAATAGATATAAGACCTTGGATCTATTTCTTTCTTGAAATATAAAGTATATTCTAGAAAAAAAATCATATAGAACAATTGTCACATAATTTCATGAGAGAAAATTATGCAAGCAACTATTTGAAATTTATAATACAAAAGAATCAACAAACAAACAATCAAGATGTCATAAGATATACTTAGGAAACCTTCAAGAGAGAAAAGTCCATCTTCCAAAAGCACCAACATTAAATGTATTATTTTACATGTGAAAATGATTATAATACACTTACAATCTCTCCAATGAATACATCAAAAAATTCAAGATTTCTACATACACTCCACATAAATAAGAAAATGAGAATCACGTACCCACACAACCCAATACATGCTTCCCCTCTCCACATATTCAATCTATAAGAGATGCTCAATCAACCTTAGATGGTATGATAAAGATTACGAGTGGCAACATCAATGATTACTCATGTGATTACTTTTATAGAAATAAGCTTACACAAAACCATCTAGTAGCATTGCATAAGCCATGTATCTAATACCATGAGCTTACAAAGTCATGCCCCCTTATCTACTTTTTGACAATAATAAATGTTTCTCTAATATGAAAACCCACATCAAATAATCATCCTATTGTTATTTACAGCATATAAAATATCCTAAATAATGTCTAACCTATTTCATGCTCACATATATTATATTACATGGAGTTCTAGCAAAGTTTGAATTTAGAAATTTAGTTTTGAGAGTCAAGTTTGCATGATGAAGGATCACTCCAACACAGTAGAAGGTATTTTGCTTTGGAAAATGAAGTGCAAATGTCACTTGGTGAGAAACAACCATATTAGTGAAGTGCACACCAAAACATGTTAGCCAACACATTCATGAACGATCAACCATTATCTCAACAAACATTTAAAACAATCAAATTATTTTAATTATTGAATGTTTTGAGTTGGTCGCCCTTTGCCTAGTTGTAGTAAAGATCGTACTTCTTCCATCTCCCTTCGTGCATTTGGTAGATTTGGAACAAATGAAGTTGCGTGCACATTGTCTCCCAATCTGTCTTCTTCTGTAAATTCACTTTCGTTGGTGGCTAATTCAATAGGGTCACTTGTTGAAGTTGTTGAGGTTAACAAGTTTGAAATGTCAACCGAATGAAATGGCAAAGATGATAGTGCAGATTCATCTATCTGCACATCTTTGTAATATGGATCATTGTAGATTTTATATTTTAATGCTTCAGATACACGACTTTTACTAACATAGAAGTTGTATTGCTGATGGACAATGTTTTCTTTGTTCACTAGAATTATGTCCAAGGAATCTATTCGCCTTGGCAAGAAAGATGCAATCGTAGAAATATCTTGAGGAAAACATATAGTGTGGCCACTATACTTTAGTTGTCCACCTCTTGCATAAGTAACTTGTAGGATAGGGCTTATCCTTGCAATTATCATCTCCTCAATTTGAGTTAGAATTTGTAAACATTTAGGTTGTACACCAGGGTCCATATTATTCCATTTTGAAAATCGGTTTCCATTTCTTTCTGAAGAGCATCTATAACAAGTGGTTGATCCATTTAATTGTTTTGCTTTTATTCCTGGGTATTTTTCCATGCATATTGAACAAGTTGTAATTTTGGAAAGGTTATCCAATTTGCAACGAAAATTGTCTCTAGCTGTGTAGTAGTTTTGTGAGAAATGGTGAGAATATGGTTGGGTGGGTGGGATGAAGTGAGGAGTGCTTAAAATTTGTGGAAAACTTTCTTGTAGATGGTTTGGCATAGCCAAAGAAGGTACTATGGGGATGGATGGTTCACCTGCAAGAGCTTGACGACTTTCTCATTTCTTCTTATTGCTAATGTCCTTTGTTGCTTGGTACCTTGCTCGTCGCTTTTGGTTAGCTTGATTTTTCTTTTCCTGAGCATTATCATTTTGTATATCCATTTATAGATATATACCAAATAAGAGAGATGTTCTATAGACCTACAATTAGTGTTTTTGAAATTAGATTGTTGGGTATTTTGAAAGAATTGATTTGTCACTAAATCTTTAATTGTTAAATTTCTCTATGTAAAATGATTCTAATTTCTTACCTACATTAAAATAAAGACACAAATGAAAAATAGATTTAGACGAATCCTCTGACATTATTCGTGCTATCTTCGAAAGCAAACATGGGAATTAGGGATTTAAAATTGATCAAAACCAGCTGGTAGTGATGACATTTTGCATACAACTGTAAAGAGGGATTTGTTGATGATAAGATCTTGTGTATTAAGTAGACATTTTATAAAACCTTGTGTGAAATAAGAAGGGAAAGTGTAGTGTGAAATGGGGAGGGGAAGAAAAGAAAACTTTTGGAATATCATTACAAGCCCAAAGGCTTGAGCTTCTGCAAAATAAAATTAGTTGTGATCTTGTGCCTACATCTTCCTATGTTCTCGCAAGCAAGTAGAGCTAGCTTTTGCTACATTGTTAATGGTTTGTATTTGTTTGATTGAAAATACCAAGTGCCAAGATTACACTACTTTCATCGTATCAAATGGCCAATATGTATGAAAAGTTGCTCTATTTAGCCTTAAAAATGCTCGAGAAAGATTTCAGCACACAATGGCTCGCATTTTAATTCATACTTCATATATATGAGGCCATATATTTATGATAATGTGACAGTCAATAAAGCCTAAATTATAAATTATAAATCATTAAAGTATAATCCCATCTATGAATTGCAACCTATAATAATTCACTACTACACAATAGTGGAGTGGTGTTTAAGACGTTAATTAAAGATTAAATGTCAATTTTGTCTTAAACACATATTTTATAAGAGAGAAGATTTCCAAAATCCATAAGATCTGTATTTACTTTTGCATTCGATTGTGTGACTATTTTTTAGATCAACGATTCGAAGCTCACACTCTCCAATACATCATAGGATGAAAGAAAGGCAACATCAGGATGAAAGAAAGAGAACATCTATATTTTCTTCTAGATTACTGATGTGCTCTCTCTTTCATCATGATGATGGATCATAGAGTGTGATCCAAAATGCTAATGCAAAAAGAAGTCACACAATCGAATCCAGAAGAAAATACACACACGTTTATATTTAAATTTAAATTTAAATTTCTAATCGTCGTAAATTAGGGCAATAGGAATTTTTTTTTTTTGTAAAATACAACTTTGCAATTATTTTGTATTGTAGTTTTCCACAATGCTTGATGAAGAAGGAGAAGATTGCCTCGAAGACTTCAATGCTTGAAGAACTTGAAAATGCTCTTGAAACCCAATTACTTTATTTCTTATAATATTGTTTGATCTTGATTATGGTTACCAAAATGAGGAGAGATAGGGTGTTTATTAACTTTCACAATATTTTGGAGGATAAAACTTAGGCACGCCGACTATAACTCTAAATCTTCAGCTAAAATATTGAGACAAAGACACAATTTGAATTTGTGCACAAAAATCATAGTACAAAATGCAAAATTTGTTTTGTACCCAGTGAAAAAATGCCAGATGCATTTTATCCCACCCTAATCAGGCCCAAATTTTGGATAGTGGATCCTAAAAAGTCAAGAGGTTTGGTGTTTGATCTAACTACCAGTTTCAGGGTTGAGAGAGAATATAAAGGTGATAAATAGTACGATAGTTTCTGTGAGTTTAAAATGAATGATTTTATCGTAGGAAAAATAGAGGAACACACTTAGAAATAAGGGCTAACCTTGAGTTTTGAATAAACTGAATCAATATACTACTTATAAAATTAATTTTATGGTCCAATTAGTGTTAGGAGTCCATCTCATGCTCTTGGTAAAATAGAAGAAAGTGAGAGAAAGAGACAAATATCTTCAACAAATTGTATGGAGATAAGGACATAAGCCCCCAAACAAAGGATCTTAACTTGTATAACCATGTCTAAGGATACACAAAACAATAACAAAAGCCTAAAACTTTCTAATATTTCAAGACATACTCAGTAGGAAAACAATGGGAGTGAAGATTGCATAATTTATTTATTTGTCATGGGAAATATAGTACTTACACATCTAGTTTTTTGTATTACAAACGTAATCTTTTTTTTGGGTTCAAAAAAAAAAGAAAGGGAATTTGGATAAGTTATTGTACATAATGAGATCCATGTGCTAATTTTAAGCAAGCTTCAAAGTTGTAACAACAATGCTTTGCGTATCTTGGCCTCCAAAAGGATTGTTTTTAATTGTAAGTTCAAAGACAAATTGACTATTCATAACATTGTCCAGTATATGTGTTGCAGCATCAGGGTCAGCTAATAGGAGTTGCAGAGGGTGTGATTTATGATTTGTTTCTCAAGGGTGAAAGCTTCTCCCTCATGATGATGTACAGTAAGAAACTATTCACCATGACATTTTGAAGATGAATAGTTTACGTGTCTTGATTATGTTGGTACTTAACAAAATTAGTTTTATACCATTTAGATACAAATATGAATTAATAATTTTAATATTATCCACGAAGCATCAGGCATCGAGCGTGGCAGTCATGCATTAAACTATTTTCCCTTCTGCCATGGTGACTTCTCTATTAGATTACGTGCATCTCAATAATTCTAGAAGCGTATACACATTGTGTATATTTATCCAAAGTCACCTACACGGTTCCTTTTTCAATAATTTTAGGTTGATTACTACACAAAAATCTGGAAAAGTGTTTTATACTTGTTTCTTTTGGTTGAAATCATTTTGGGATGAGCTATGAACAAGTAATTGTTGAAGATTTTGAATCTTTAATCATGGCGACTTCTATTACATCAGCCAGTGAGCTGTGAGCGCTGCTCAACGAATGTTTCTGTGAAACTAACTACTTTCCACATATGTCTAAGTAGAACTAATCACAGATTACAGGAAGATGAAACATAAATAACCAACACATTTAAGAAAGCATGTGTTTCCATAGCTTTGGCCAAAGCATTTTTAAAACCAGACTTCTACTGGCAGGTAATGCAAAAATAAAATTACCCTTTCCTGGGATTCCCCATCCTACACCTTCCTTTACCTTTCAAAATGCTCTATAACTTAACAGTTAATCAATACAAAATACGTTTTAACATAAAAAAAAGGGTTTGGTACCAATTTCCAATAACACTTAAGAAAACCAATTTTAAAAGTTTTGGTCTTATTCAATATTCCATGATGTTGGTCCTTTCTAAGTTCAGAAAAATCTCTAAGTTTCAGAAAAATCTCTTAACTATTCAAATTTTCCAATATACTTGACGTTGCTATTTTTCTTCTTAAATTAACTACTAGATACTGAATAATTTGTGATTTTACTTGCAAGTTTCAGGGTTCCAGTAATGCTGATGTTCCCATATTAGGGTGTTTCTCAGTATCTCTTTCTCTTTCCCAACTCTACCTACATATCTCTCAAAAATTAAATATAATAATTACAAGTCAAAATTAAACTTAAAAGTTAAAAACAAGAAATGTACTAAAAATTTAAGAATTGTTTATACTAAATTTTATTTTTTTGAAATTTGCTATAGTCTTGTTTTTTTAGATTTCTTAATATTATATAATTATTTTATAATTAATTGTGTAGATGTGATGCTTAAATAGCATTAATCAAGAATTATTGAGGCAAATGTGACTCTTGATTAGCTTCTATGAAGTACGATCCTATTATTAATTTTCTAAGAGAGCACTATATTTTCTTTAGTAAATCTAATAAATGAGGTGTAATAGAATATTAAGCTAACCAAACAATGGACAATAGAATATTAAACTAACATGTTAAATTTTTTTGGAGTTTGCAACCTCCTCACCCACGATCACAATGCAAGAAGCTTCCACACAAAGAGACAAATATTTCCCCAGAAAATGATATGGTATTGAGATGATTATAGAATGTAGATAAAACTGCTTATATAGACAAGGCAATAGAGAATGAAGGAGAAAAAAAGAGACATATGTCTTAATGAGATGAAAAAATAAATAGAATAAATAAGAATCAACTATAACCAACACAACTACAAATATTGATTCAAGATAAACATTAATAAATAATATTTATATAAATAACTAATGACAATTCCTAAATAAACTTAAATTTAATAAATAAATATTAATTTACTCTAAAAAAAATACTAACTTAAACCATTTTAATCAATCTAAACATATACATTTAACTTATAATTTCTATGGCATCCCTACTCTAATTTAATCATAATATAGAGAACATCCAACATTCCTTTTAAACCGATTTTTATCTTATTCAATCAACCCCAGAACATGGCTCTATTCAAAGAAGTCAAATGCTATAACCAACACAACTACAAATATTGATTCAAGATAAACATTAATAAATAATATTTATCTAAATAACTAATGAAAATTCCTAAATAAACTTAAATTTAATAAATAAATATTAATTTACTCTAAAAAAAATACTAACTTAAACCATTTTAATCAATCTAAACATATACATTTAACTTATAATTTCTATGGCATCCCTACTCTAATTTAATCACAATATAGAGAACATCCAACATTCCTTTTAAACCGATTTTTATCTTATTCAATCAACCCCAGAACATGGCACGCTTATTACCGATCCATACCTACAAGTTACATCTATACATCCTATCCAACAAGCAGTACATTCTACATCTACCAAATATCGACTACAACTCTCTGATGGGGGACACACCCATTTCGCCCTACTACCAGACAATTTCACAAATCTTGTCATTGAACAGGCTTTGGTGAAGGGCTCAATTATTTGCCTCAATAAATATTCTTGCAAGATGTTAGCTAACTTCACGTAAGCCCTTTCTTTAACATTACCATCTAGAAGTTTTTCATTTCCAAAGTAAAACTCCCACCTAAATTATCACTCTTTATTCTTTGCAGGGCACTCTTAGTCGAAGACTTTGATATCATCTCAAACAATGCAGCTCTAGTTGGAACTCCAATTCCACTCCTTCAAATTCATGACTCCCTTCCTCCTTCAACCTCTGAACATGCCTTGGGATCTTCTTCAAATACAGAGTATTTTGTACAAAATATTACTCCTTTTCAACCACTCCCCATTAAATCATTGACTCCATATCATAGGAATTGGTCCATTGAGGGTCGAGCATTAGGAAAAACACCAATCCATGAATACAAAAATGCTACCCGTGAAGGAAAAGTATTTGGTTTTGAAGTCATAGATAAAGACAAATCTGAAATCCATGTAACTTGTTTTAATGAACTAGTAGATGAGTTATATGAGGTTGTTCGCCCTGGTTGCCTATACAAGATCTTTGGTGGCCGTATAAAAGTTTCCAATACAAAATATAGCAGCTCAACAAACCCTTACGAAATAGTCCTACTAAGCTCATCAATCATAACTCCTTCCTCATGTCCAGACTCTACAATACCCAAGCATAGCTTCCACCTCAAGAGCATAGATTCGCTAGATGGATTCCCTATCGAATCCCTTGTAGATGTCATCGACATACTTGTATCAGTAACTCCTCCATCAACCATTCGCAAAAGAAATGGAACTGAAACAAAGAAATGTACAACAACAATAAAAGACATGTCGAACTATACCATAGATATTACACTATGGGGTAACCATTACAGAGTAGAAGGCAAACAAATCTTTGATATGTTCACGCAACAAAGCCCAATTATAATTTTGGTTAAATCTACACGTATGATATTGTGGAATGGAAGAAAACTTGATAGCACCTTTTCAACCTCTATTATAGTCAATCCAACTTTGCCTGAAGCTTCTGCATTAAAAATATGGTATACAGATTTGGGAAATGACGAACCCTTTATATCCTTGTCAAAAGGCCATAGTTACCCACCCAAATTTGTTGATCCAATAGATATCTCTACTATTGTCAACAAATAATTTTCCAACACAAATCCTATTTGTGTACAAGCAAAAATCACTAAATTATATTTGGACAACTTCTACTACCTTTCATGTCCACTAGTAGTGGACAACAAAAAATGTAAGAAAAAGGTTGTTCACTACTCAACAAACACATTCTGGTGCCCCAAATGTTCTGTTGAAATCTCCAACTGTGCCTACAACTACATGCTCAAGATGGACTTGCAAGATGCTACAGGGGAATTGTTGAAGGTAATTGCATTTGAAGGACCCTCCATTGATTTGCTGGGAGTACCTGCAGAAGATTTGCAACTCCTATTAGCTGAGCTTGATGCTGCAACACATATATTGGACAATGTTATAAATAGTCAGTTTGTCTTTGAACTTACAATATAAAATAATCCTTTTGGGGGCCAGGATACGCAAAGCATTGTCATTACAGCTCTGAAGCTTGCTTAAAATTAGCACATGGATCTCATTATGCATAATAACATATCCAAATTTGAAAGGTTCTACTAGAGTGTTATGTATAAAGAGATGTTTTCATACCCTACTATGATAAATGTAATTATCCCTTTCTATTTTTTTACGAACCCAAAAAAAAGATTACGTTTGTAATACATAATGCTAGATGTGCAAGCACTATATTTCCCATGACAAATAAATAAATTATGCAATCTTTACTCTCATTGTTTTCCTACTATGTATGTCTTACTCTCACATCTTTGAACAGGGTTTTTTACTTTAAACTATACTACATATATATGTGTTCTTTCTAAATAAAGAAAGACATAAATTTTAATGTATGTAAGAAATTAGAATCATTTTACATATAGAAATTTAACAATTAAAGATTTAGTAACATATCAATTCTTTCAAAATACCCAACAATCTAATTTCAAAAACACTAATTGCAGGTCTATAGAACATCTCTCTTATTTGGGTAAATATCTATAAATGGATATACATAATGATAATGCTCAGGAAAAGAAAAATTAGGCTAACCAAAAGCGATGAGCAAGGTACCAAGCAACAAAGGACATTAGCAACAAGAAAAAATGAGAAAGTCGTCAAACTCTTGCAGGTGAACCATCCATCCCCATAGTACCTTCTTTGGCTATGCCAAACCACCTACAAGAAAGTTTGCCACAAATTTTAAGCACTCCTCACTTTAGTCCACCCACCCAACCATATTCTCACCATTTCTCACAAAACTACTACATAGATAGAGACAATTTTCGTTGCAAATTGGATAACCTTTCCAAAATTTCAACTTGTACAATATGCATGGAAAATACCTAGGAATCAAAACAAAACAAATAAATGGATCAACCACTTGTTATAGATGCTCTTCAAAAAGAAATGGAAACCGGTTTTCAAAATGGAATAATATGGACCCTGGTGTACAACCTAAATGTTTACAAATTCTAACTCAAATTGAGGAGATGCTAATTGCAAGTATAAGCCCTATCCTACAAGTTACTTATGCAAGAGGTGGACAACTAAAGTATAGTGGCAACACTATATGTTTTCCTCAAGATATTTCTACGATTGCATCTTTCTTGCCAAGACGAATAGATTCCTTGGACATAATTTTGGTGAATAGAGAAAACATTGGCCATCAACAATACAACTTCTATGTTAGTAGAAGTCATGTATTTGAAGCATTAAAATATAAAATTCACAATGATCCATATTACAAAGATGTGCAGATAGATGAATCTGCACTATCATCTTTGCCATTTCATTCGATTGACATTTCGAACTTGTTAACCTCAACAACTTCAACAAGTGACCCTATTGAATTAGCCACCAACGAAAGTGAAGTAACAAAAGAAGATAGATTGGGAGACAATGTACATGCAACTTTGTTTGTTCCAAACCTACCAAATGCACGTAGGGAGATGGAAGAGGTACAATCTTTACTACAATTAGGCGAAGGCCGACCAGCTCAAACCATTCAATGGCCACCCATTTCGGCATCACCAATCAATGAATACACGATAGAAGGATTGTTTGCAATGGCGTTCCCTACCTTGTTCCC
The DNA here is from genome assembly GCA_027943335.1 of Chamaecyparis obtusa. NCBI lineage: Eukaryota > Viridiplantae > Streptophyta > Pinopsida > Cupressales > Cupressaceae > Chamaecyparis > Chamaecyparis obtusa. Next base: position 744,495 of record BSBK01000873.1, read on the forward strand.
AAAGGGCGAAGCTGCATTTAAACAAGCACGTATGAAAAATGTCAAGCTACATGAATATGCTCACCATCTCTTGTGCTACCATGATAATAGAATTGGCCAACACCCACGGTTTAGATACTTAATACTAAATATCATTCTACGACATCGAAGCCAAGCCACTTCAGCTGTCTTTGTTCGTAAACAAATTGATGGCTCAATGCCTGCAATAATTAATGACTTGCACCGAAGATTAAAGGACTTGCCTGATGAAAAACTTTCTGAGCAATTGATGCGATTTGGATTGTCAATACGTGGGACATGGCCATTCTAGAGTCAATGTAGAGGAGAGCTTATTGACATGGTCATTCAAATTGGATGTCCAACTTTGTTCTTTACCCTAAGTGCAGTAGATACAAAATGGCCAGATTTGCACAACACCATGCCATCTACGCCACCAACCAACCCCACTACAGCAACCAAATGGAGGATACAAAACATCATTCAAAATCCACACCTTGCAGCACTCTACATGCATCACCGATTTACAACATTTCGGGAGGAGGTATTAGACAAGCTTCTTGGTGCCACAGATTGTTGGTATAGGTATATCTCTCACTTCCACCCACTCATATTATTTATTTCAACATTTTTTTGCCTAAAAAAAAAATTTCTATCAGGTATGAATGGCAACACAAAGGCTCAGCTCATATCCATGGTTTCATTTGGCTACATGAAGCATCAAACATTAGTACATTACAATGGAATGATACTCAATCCATACAAAATGCACTTGACTTCATCGATAAATATGTATTTACTTGGAACCGAAAAAATATCCAATTGAGAAACCAAAACACTCATCGAAATCCTCTTGATGACCCATGTTTGATGGATACTAGTATGATTAGTTCAGCTGACCCTGTAATAGACTACACTGAATTGGTCAACTATGTGCAACGACACACAAAATGTTCTCCCCAAACATGTCTAAGAATGAAAGACCCTAATATTGTGTGTTGTTATAAAGCCCCTTGGAGTACACAAGAAAATTTTGAACTTTGTATCGCTGATAATGGCCAACCTTCCCACACCCCAGCTCGTAATGATGACCACCTAAACGTACACAACCCACAAGTACTATCCATTTGGAGGGAAAATGTATATTTTCAGCATGTCCTCTCCATTGATGTTGTCCTCAAATACATTGCAAAATATGCAGCAAAGTCAGAGAGCAAGTCTAAAACATACAATGCCATGTTGTCTCGCATTTCAAAAAGAGTCAACTCTCAGAAACTTTCCCCAATTGCTTTTCATAGAATGCTTCTTGAAAACATTGTTGAACGTGACATTGGCACCCAAGAAACCTGCCACCTCCTCCTCAAACTACCGCTTTCCTTGTCTAGCAGGATATTTGTTTCTTTAAATGTCAACCAACAAAATATCCAAGGTGTACTGTTGGCGCCCAATACAACAACCACATACCCAACCAATATTGAAGCTTACATCTCACACCCCAGACATTTAGACGTAGCATCACTTATTGAAGTCACTCAAAAATGGAAATTTAGGATTTCAAAGAAAACCATTATATGGAAAGAACGCCCCACAAAAGCTATTGTTAGAGTCTCTCCATGCTTCATAGCCATCCCTGCAAAGGAGGACATCACCTTTGAAGCCTTTTGTTGGAGTGAATTAGTTCTTTACAAGCCATTTCATAGCTTTCAAGCGGATATTGGATCTTCAAAACTTGAAATTATTACAACATGGGAGAACTTCAAAAGTAAATACCAACCATGGCATGTACGCAAGACATCTCCAGCTACAGTACACGAAAATGAGGTAAACAACCCAAAAATAGGTTCAAATAATATGCAAGTCTTAGCCAGATTATATCCAGGTGAACCTATCCACCTAAATGATCTTAACATGCTAGGAAGCCGTGAAATTGACTTGAACAATAATTGGGAAAATAGAGAATTCAACCCATCACAAAAAAAATTGGCTTGTACTTTCATACAATCAAATCGCCCCATATTTCAAGACCCCCACATTCTTGAACACCCAAAAGAAATGGTGCTATCTGCACAACAACAAAAAACAAGTGATATTATTCTAGCCCATCTAAATGCAACTTCTCAACAGCAACCACTAAAGATTATTGTTCAAGGCATAGCAGGTACTGGGAAGTCACACCTTATCAAAAGCATAAAGTCAACATTGGCCAACTCAGCACCGCATGGACATTCGCCATTGCTACTACTCGCACCTACAAGCATAGTTGCATTCAACATGCAGGCCAATACAATTCATTCTGCACTCCAGATACCAATCAAAGAAATGGTGCCCCTGCAAGGACAAGCACTTGCAACCTACCAAGAGAGCATGTACTTCATTCGGTATATCATAATAGATGAAATGAGTTTCATTGGTTCTAAGTTACTAGAAAAAATTGATATGAGATTGCGACAAGCATTTCCTACTCAGAGCCACATTCCTTTTGGAGCATGCTCTATTATTTTTTTTGGCGATTTGGGGCAACTTCCACCAGTCAAAGACATCCCGATGTATGCTTCAAGCTCCTATGGTGGCACACTATGGCGTAGCTTCACAACCATTATTACACTGGAAAAAATATTTTGCCAAATTGGAGATACACTAATCCAAATTCAGTTCCACTCACTCCTTTCAAATTTATGAAATGCAAAACCTACAACAACTGATTGGGAACTAGTAATGTCATAATCAAGTTCAAGACTCGGCTCAGAAGAAAAAAATCCTTTTATTTCTTCCATACATCTTTTTTCAACAAATGAAATGGTCTTACTCCATAACAAAAAAATGCTGCAATCTTTAGCAAAGCTAGTGGCTCTCTCCAATGCAGAGCAACTAAAAGGATTACCATGCTCAAACCCAAAAGAAGAACAACTTCAGTCTAAGCTCCTCTTATGCATTGACCAAGAGGTCATGCTCTGTGCAAATTTATGGGTACAAACAAGACTTGTCAATGGAGCACTTGGACAAGTCAAAGCAATTGTATACAATGAAGGAAAACAACCACCTCAACTTCCTCTATTTGTAGTTGTTGAATTAAAAAATTACATGGGGCCAGCATGGGACAATAACAACCCAAAATACATTCCAGTGCTCCCAATAAGCCGTGGGATCTACTGTCAGATACCACTAAAAATGACATGGGCCTTAACAATACACAAATCAAAAGGCCTTACACTTCAAAGAGAAACCATTGACATTGGTAGCACTGATCGGCAAGGGCTAACATTCACAACAATTTCAAGAGTTTGTAACCTTGCAAGCCTCTGCATTCAATCAACGTTCACATTTGAAAGGTATGCAAGAATGTAGCATAACCCATTTGTCTCTCGCAGGAAAGAAGAAGAGTCTCGATTGATGAGATTATCAAATATTGTTGCATAAAACAACAACAAATTGAATACAAAAAAAGGTGCGTTCGCTAACTAGCTTTTCCATACAATCCTTTACAAAAAAGGGAACAAATAGGAAAAAAATATTACTAAAGAGAAACCATTTCATGCAGGTTTACCACTATTTGCTCTCACTAAATAAATTGAATCTCCAAATATGCTTAGCAATACTCAAGAATAATGTGGATATTTAAAATTTGTAATAGATTCTCAATTAAAAGTAAATTAAAAAATTATTTTATTGCAATTTGAATGTAAAATTGGATGTGTATTATAAATATATTAATTATTATATCTTTTCTTCAAATTATAGATAGTAATAAAAAAAGTAAATGTTAAGTATTCTTTATTACAATTTCAATGTCAAATATAAATATATTTTATTATTGGATTATTATTATGCTTATAAGTAATTCTTTAGCTATTTTGCAGAAATGTTGCGACAAAGGACTATTGTAATTGATCACTTCTTTCAGCATGTCGACATTCATGGAATTCATGAAGAAGAAATCTCTGCAGGATTAATTGCACAAAATTTACTACAAGAAAAAGGACTAATCACATGTCGTCCAATAGCACAAAGAAATTTTTGCCACTTTTATAGAGATCCATATATTTCAGAAATTGAAACTTGTGAGACATGCAATATAACAGAGATGCATCATATTCCAAGCGAATATGGTTTCAAGTAGCATCAATAGCAACTGAATGTGAATACTCCAATCTCATACAAGGCTTAGGACAATCATTGTTACAAAAATTGTTTCGAGGTCCAAAAAATAATACACCAAATATGCAAAACCTTTTCTATCATAGTCAACTTTACCGCTTGCATTTTGCATCAAACTCAAACACAATGTGGAACCAACAAGTCGTAGAAAATTGGGGACCGCAGGGAGCTTTTTTGGCTATGCAAATACAAGATCGTATCAGAAAGATTGTATGGGAACAAATACCTACATGGACCCAGACAACTTGTACATTCTACCCATGTATTGATCTTCTCACATGCAACTGGAGTGTGCTCAGGCGCACACTCGAGCACCTTTACCGGTTCGAAGACTATGACCCCATGCTAGAATTACTCATCGACCATAATTTAATCAATTAGAAGTTATATCCATCCTTAAAATTTGTACATCGGATATTGACCATTTTTTCTGCTTATATCCAGCCAGTTATTTGCTTCTACTTTTGGGTTGGGGGAAAAAATATAATACTATCTATTGTAAAATGCCTTTCTCTGGCATTAGGGGCTGCTTAGGATCAAATATTTGTTTGCATATTTATAAAATTTTTGTAAAAGGGTAACAAACGGAGTTTTTCTTCACTGGTTCTTTTCTCCAGGAGCCCTATTTCAAACTAGTTATATAAATAAAAAAATTAAAATTTCACAAAAAAAAAAATCAATTACAAGTTATACCTTGTCAATATGACGCAAAACCTTTTGTCAATGCATACTTACAATTTTGAAGATGAATAATATTTACTAAATGCTTACTTATTCTTTATACAATGCTTAATATATTTCCACAAATAAGTTTTACCCAAAGAGGCTAATCTTGCAATGAAATGTGGTTTGAAAAAAAAAAAGAAAAAAAAATACGGCGTACCTATTGCACACCTAGGTGCGATTGCTAGTTTAGTTGTTTCTCTGAATTTTAAATAGGCGATTTGAATCAAGGATCACTAGTTTCAAGAATTTTGGGTATTACTTTACCAGTGAATTAATTCACACATGATAATTGTAAATATATTGAATATTTTGTCATAACTGTTTTGTTTAACTTCCTAAAATATAGGCAGAATAAATAGCCTAGACTTAGAGGTATCTATAAGTGGACTCTTTTGATTTAAATTGAAGACCATGATAACCATTGCTTCGCTTCCAGATTTCTAGGAAAGATTGAGTTTTTTTTTTCCGTTATTGACTAACTAATGGGAGAATTTACCTCCAAGATCGACGCCTATCAATGGAGACGTACAGAAATAGGGATTCATCAAATTACAGTGACTTTTGACATACGAAAGAATGCATGCGATTTTAGGAGCGATGAGGATGTATGCTTCATTTGCTTGGACGGCGGGGAAAAGAAAGAGGAGTAGGGAAATAGCACAGTAAAAGGGAGGAGGACGATAGCAAGAAATTCATTTTACCGGGGCTGAAAGGAGATGGTGGCTCAGCAGAAGGATAGACACCAGGCATCTATCTCCAGGTTTTACTTATATTGTTTTCATTAGTTTATCTGTGATTTTAAATAAAGCCATGTTGATTAGTATCTCCTTTGAACTCAGAGCGTATAGAGAGCTTAGAAAAGAAACAGGAAATTGAAAAGTTTACTAGGTAGATAAATGAAAAGCTTGGTTGTTAATTTATTGTTTCCTTTACGCGAAACACATTTCTCAGTGATGCAAAATTAGTTTTGTATATTCTATGCCGAGATCCAGTCATTATGTTGAATCGTTGTGATCATCTCCCCTCTGCAATTCCCAGATCTTGGGAATTGGTGATCGACGGGTATGAGAGCGAGTGTATGTGAGTCGGCTTGGGAGGTGGGAGCCCGAGTTGGATCCAACCTAACTATGCTTGACCGCTGTTTAAAATTCTGATACCTTATTTTCTTTTGGTTCCTTCATAGGATGCATCTTTATCTTACAATCCCTGATTGGGAAAATTAAAAATACGATTCTTTTGGGCAATTCCCTTTTGAAAATTTTAAGCTTGTAATGTTATGTAAAACCAATGTGCTTCACCAAAAGTTTATCTAGAAAGTACCAGAAGTTTGCTCTGAGTAGTGTTATGTAGTTCATCTGTCACTAAAGTATTCCCTGTATGTATACGGAATCAATATAAAGAAGCCAACTCTACACTGAAGAGGTGAAAAGATCAACTTTTAAGTTCAGTTTGGTAGTTAGTAATTTAGTATCATTGATCTCTTGTATGAAGTCCAGATGCGTTGAGTAAATGGAGCATCCTGTTGACCATCTCTCATGTTGGCAAAATGCATTTTAAATTCAGGTTGACCATGATGCCATTTAGCTTGATGGCAATATATGCAATCATCTAAAGTGGCAATTGAAATATTGAAACTTGTGTTTTAAACACAAATTAAATAAAGGCATTACAGTAAAGAATTGACACTTGCAGTACGTAGGAATCAAAGTTAAGACAGGGTGTTCACAGGATTATCGTCATTTGTCCACATTGTATGGCTGGGCAATTTGAAAGCTATAGTAATTTCATTATTCTTCCGTCAGTTTGTATTTTCACAGACGCAGAGGATGCTTTGTCAAGTTTAAACAAGAACTTGGCCATTGTATAGATGCCTAAGCAAAGAACAAGAAGGCACGTTATGAAACAATATGAAAGATAGACAGAAACATAAAAGGAATATCACAGGTATTTTCATGAGCATGTTAGGTATGTTGTTTCATAGAAATAATCATTTTCTTGAAGAAAAGTTGAATTCTTCATTTGAAAAGAATGCAGAAAGTTCTTCATTTGAAACTCCAGCAGTAAGGGTTTTTGAAAGAAATTCTTTGACTCAGTTTGATGCACAAATATTTGTCCTAAAACAAATACATAGTCAGTTCGGGTTTAAAATGAAATGGCAATTTTTAAGAAACAATTTTTTTTTATAAAAAGAAGATAGAAAAGTTTCATGAAATGAATGAAATATTGAATGAAGTTTTCACCAAAGTTTGTAACAGCAATGAAGGAATTTGGTCTGAGATAAAAACACCTTGATTTAACAGTTTCAGGTTTGCATCTTTGATATCTTCTAAAGAGGGTTTCAAACTCGGAATATTTCTACACAGTTTTAGAAGATTGAATAATTTTGGGTGTTAAACACAGGATATTATATGCAGTATTTTGTTCAAAACAAAAAAAGAAATGTACAAGCATTTCTAGTCAGTTGCAAAAAATGACGTTGTGGAAACTATTTTCGAGTATCTAAAAAATGAAACACTATTGATCAGTTTGGAAGCTTATAATGATTACCAGATTTGAGACAGGAACAAATCCGAAAACTAAAACTGTTTTGTTAGTTTCTCAAAAAGCATTTTTAAAAGGAAGTTTGTGTAACAAACTCTAACTGGTTCAGTTAGATACGTGTAACTTATCAGATTCAAATTTCATTTCTATAAATATAGCATTTGTAATCGTTAGATACATGTGAGTGTGTGTGAAAACATATTTATATGTATCTGAGGATAAGAGGCCTGAAAGTTTTATCATAAACTTATGTACATATATAAGTGACATATACACAGTTGTATATGTATATGAGATGTATTTACAGAATTGAAAAGGATTAAACTCTCTAAGCAGAAGTTGCTGCTGATTGTAAAGGATTGGAAATCAATAAAGGATACAGGTTTATGGAGTGGTTTTTCTCCCTATGACGAAACCGTGAGGTTTTGGAGGGTTTCCCACTCGGCACAAATTGGTGTCTCAATCTTCTGTGAGTTGCTATTATATTTCTATTCATGATGAATGTATGTAATTTTAGTTCAGTTGCTCAAAATATTCTGTTCAGTTGATCAAAATACTCTGTTCTGGTTTCATAATTTTAGTGTATAAATTCAATTTGTAAATCTTGTGATTAGTTCTGATTCACCCCCCCTCTCAGAACTTGAATACTTCCAACAAGTGGTATCAGAGCATAGGATTCCCTTTAGGAATTGATTTCGGGATATTGGAAGTTATGGCACAGTCTGAAGGAGCTTTCCTTAATAGGGCACCTTTATTTGATGGAAATGATTATGTTTTCTGGAAAGTTAAAATGGAAGCATTTATACATTCCCTAGATGTAAGGAAGAGGGATGTAGTAACAACAAAATACACTGTTCCAGCGTCAGTCCCTACTGATGCTAATGAGAAACTAAAATTTGAGTTGGATAAGAAGGCTAGATATGATCTTCTCTGTGGTCTTACTAGAGATGTCTTTGCCAAAGTCATTTATTGCAAATCTGCAAATGATATATGGGTAAAACTTGAAACTATCTATCAAGGAGATGACAAAGTAAAAGAGTCTAAATTGATTACTCTTAAAACTCAGTTTGACAATCTGAAAAATGAGTGAGGATGAAACCATTGCTGCATATTTTTTAAGAGTTGAGGAAGTTGTAAATGCCAGGAAGGGTCTAGGTGAAGACATAGAAGAACATGATGTTGTTTCAAAGGTCATTAGGTCAGTACTACCTAAATTTGAAACAAAAATTTCTACATTAGAAGAAAAGAAAAGTTTTTCAAAAATGACTTTACATCAACTTCAAGGAACTCTAACTGCATATGAAATGAGAATTAGTAATCAAGCTAGTTTTTCATCAAAAGAATCAGCCTTTAAGGCTGAAAAGAATGATGAGAGTGATTCAGATCTAACTGATGCTTTAGAAGCATTACTGGTTAAAAGAATGAGAAAGAAATATAAAGGCAAACCTAAATGCTTCAGCTGCGGTCAATTAGGACACTTTGTTGCTAGATGCCCAAATATTGAATTTGACGATTGTGATGAGAAATCTGAGAAGTTTTCTAGAAAGAAGCCTTGGAATCAGAATAAAAGATTTAAGGATTTCAAAAAGAAAAGTCTTCTTTCAAAAGAAGATTCAAATGAAGAATCGAGTGATGCAGATGAAGAAGGGGAAAAGTTGTTCATGGCTGAAATAATACATACTCCTAAATCTGAATCAAATGAGCCTGAATCCTCATCCGATTCAGATATAGAAGTAGATCTTGAAGAAGAACTTTTAAATTCCTTGCAAGAAATTAAAAAGTTAAAAAGGTCAGTTACAAATCATGAGGTTGAAAATCAAAAACTTCAAGATGAGTTAATAAAAGCAAATTTAATTATAGAAAATAAAAAACTCTTACTTGAAGAAAAGGATAAAAAACTGAACATCTTGCAATGTTCATCTGAAGAGTCTACTAGTCAGAAAACAAAGTTCTTTTTCAATGGATATTGTTTCAACTGTAATATTTTTGGGCACAAATCAGTCTTTTGTAAAAACAACACTAGTCAAGGAAAAAGAAAAGTTATTAGATGTTTCAAATGTTTTTACTATGGTCATTATGCAAATTAGTGTAAATTAAATTTGAGACCTAAACAAATATGGAAACGAGTAAGGACAAATGAAAAGTCCTTAATCGTTGAGACAGTCTTATTTGCTCAGAAATCTACAACATGGGTATTGGATAGTGGCTGCTCTCACCATATGACTGGATGCAAGAACAAATTCAAGACCTTAGAAAACTTTGATGGAGGGTTTGTACGTTTTGGTGATAACTCAGGAGCTTATATAACAGGAAAAGGATCAATAATCTTAAACAATGATACACCAATACATGATGTATACTTTGTTGAAGGGTTGAAACATAACCTTTTAAGTGTCAGTCAGATATGTGATAATGGATACTCTATCTCTTTTAATGCAAAAGAATGTCATATTAAAAATGGGAAAGATAGAGTCATTGCTAGTGGGTTAAGAACAAATGGTAATCTATATAATCTGATAGATTCAACTATTCAAGAAACTTCTTTGGTCAATACCTGCTTTATGAGTCAAGTGGAAGAAAATTGGCTATGGCACAAAAGACTAGGACATTTGAACTTTGATAATCTTGCTAGAATCAGCAAGAACAAAAAGGTCAGGGGACTACCACAAATAACTAAACCTGCAACTATTTGTGAAGAGTGTATTAAAGGAAAGCAAACAAGAGTTTCTTTTAAAACAAAAGAATATTTGTCAAATAGACCACTTGAACTAGTACATACTGATTTGTGTGGTCCAACCAAAACAACCTCATTAAATGATGAAAGATATTTTATGCTGTTCATAGCTGATTATTCAAGGATGGTTTGGGTAACATTTCTAAAACATAAATCAGAAGCCTTTGAACGTTTCAAAATTTTCAGAAAGATGATAGAAAGAGAAACTGATTTAAAACTGAAATGCTTAAGATCAGATAGGGGAGGAGAGTTCACTTCTCAAGAATTTATTGAGTATTGTGAAAAATGAGGTATAAAAAGATAATACTCTACTGCTAGAACACCACAACAAAATGGTGTTGTAGAGAGAAAAAATAGAACTGTCAAGGAAATGGCCAGGACCATGTTGAATGAAGCAAATTTGCCTGACAAGTTCTGGAAAGAATCTGTTCATATAGTTGTCTATATCTTAAATAGAGCACAAATCAGAATTAGAACAGCTTATACTCTATATGAATTATGGTATGGGAAAACAAAAAATGTCAAGAACTTTAAAATATTTGGTTGCAAATGTTTTATCAGAAAGAATGATGATTCTCTAGAAAATTTTAACTCAAGGTCTGATGAAGGGATTTTTCTTGGGTACTCTACACATAGCAAAGCATATAAATGCTATAATAAAAAGCAGAACAAAATTGTAGAAGCTATAAATGTCATGTTTGATGAAACATCTGTATGCTGTAATGACAAAGAAGAACATGAAGGTTTATCCTTTCAAAAGTCAGAAAGTTTACATAATGAAAATTGTGAAAATGATAAAGTTGAAACTGATGATGAAGATGAACTTGCAGGTAAAATAGAACCATAAAATTGTTCCAATCCTAAAATAACTAGTGATGGATCAAAGTTAAAAACACCTTCTAGAATAATAGCTAAGAGACATCTTGAGTCTCAAGTTATTGGAGATATTGATAAAGGAATTTTAACTAGAAGGAAAGCCAAAATAGGAGAACAAGTAAACATTGCTGAACAATTTTGTTTGATAGCAGATTTTGAACCAAAGAATGTAACTGAAGCTTTATCAAATTTCAGTTGGCAAAATGCTATGCAGGATGAAATAAATCAGATAGAGAAAAACAAGACTTGGGAACTTGTTCCCAGGCCTAATGATAAAAATGTTATTGGTGGAAAATGGATATTCCGCAATAAACTGAATGAGGAAGGGGAAGTGATCAGGAATAAAGCCAGGTTTGTTTGCAAAGGATATGCACAACAAGAAGGAATTGATTTTGGTGAAACCTTTGCACCAGTTGCAAGGATGGAATCAATCAGAATCTTTCTTGCATATGCCACTCATAAAAATTTCACTATTTACCAAATGAATGTCAAAACTGCCTTCTTAAATGGGTACCTTGAGGAGGAAGTTTATATGGAACAACTAGAAGGTTTCGAATCTTCTGACAAGCCTGATTATGTTCTTTGTCTCAAAAAGGCCTTGTATGGTTTAAAACAAGCTCCTCGAGCTTGGTATTCTAGATTGGATAAACATCTAATAGCAAATGGATTCATTAAAGGAAATGTGGACAGCACATTGTACACAAAAATGGACAATGAAAATTTATTGGCTATTGAAATATACGTAGATGATATTATTTTTGGTTCTACTAATGATCATTTAGCACAAACTTTTTCAGGAATCATGGAATCTGAATTTGAGATGTCTATGCTAGGACCTTTGACATTTTTCTTGGGAATTCAAGTCTCTCAGCTTGAACATGGTTTGTTTATCTCTCAGCTGAAATATGCTAAGGAAATGCTTAAAAGGTTTCAAATGGATACTTGTAATCCAGTTGGCACACCAATGGAAACTGGATGTAAGTTTATGAAAATTGATGAATCTCCTCTTGTTGATCAAAGGGAGTATCGGTCGATGATAGGGAGTCTTTTATATCTTACTGCTTCTAGACCAGATATAATGCACTCTATATGTCAAGTTGCTAGATATCAAGAAGCTCCTCGTCAATCTCATCTCAATGTTGTTCACCATATCTTTAAATACTTACAAGGTACTTTGGATTATGGTTTGTGGTATCCTAAAAATGATGATTTTACTTTGATTGGTTATACAGATGTTGATTGGGGTGGATGTAAAGATGATCAACGAAGTACTAGTGGTGCTGCATTCTTCTTAGGTGATCGGTTAGTTGCTTGGCACAGTAAAAAACAAGAATGTGTCACTATTTCTACTGCTGAATATGAAATTATTGCTGCAATAGCATGTTGTACTCAATTACTTTGGATGTCTTATCAGCGTTCAGATTTGGGTATTCATGTTCAAAAACCTATGAAGATCCTTTGTGACAATACTAGTGCTATCCAGATTTCTAAAAACCCTGTTATGCATTCCAGAACTAAGCATGTTGCCATCAAATTGTAGTTTATTCGAGAACATGTGTCATCAAATGCGGTCACTCTCATTCATGTGCCTTCTAAAATACAAGTTGCTGATATTTTTACCAAAGCTTTACCTAGGGAATTGTTTGAACAGTTAAGAAATCGATTGGGAGTCTTCTCTCAATCCATGCTGGAATAAGATTTTTTACTCTTTAATATTTTGTGTTAGGTTTCTGCTCCTTTCACAGAAAGCATTCATGCAAAGCAGATGGTTATATTTTTGATGCACAAATTTTGGGGGAGTAATCAGCATTTAACAGGTTAATTCACAGGTTTGGTTCACTGGTTAATCATAGCATTTCACATATTTGGATCACAGGTTTCAATCATAGGTTAATCATGCATTGTACATTATCTTGTATATATGAGATGGTGAAAATTTTTGCATAAAAAATGGGGGAGATTGTTGACCATCTCTCATGTTGGCCATGATGCCATTTAGCTTGATGGAAATATACGCAATCATCTAAAGTGGCAATTGAAATATTGAAACTTGTGTTTTAAACACAAATTAAATAAAGGCATTATGGTAAAGAATTGACACTTGCAGTACGTAGGAATCAATGTTAAGACAGGTTGTTCATAGGATTATCATCATTTGTCCACATTGTATGGCTGGGCAGTTTGAAAGCTATAGTAATTTCATTATTCTTCCGTCAGTTTGTATTTTCACAAACGCAGAGGATGCTTTGTCAAGTTTAAACAAGAACTTGGCCATTGTATAGATGCCTAAGAAAAGAACAAGAAGGCACGTTATGAAACAATATGAAAGATAGGCAGAAACATAAAAGGAATATCACAGGTATTTTCATGAGCATGTCAGGTATGTTGTTTCATAGAAATAATCATTTTCTTGAAGAAAAGTTGAATTCTTCATTTGAAAAGAATGCAGAAAGTTCTTCATTTGAAACTCCAGCAGTAAGGGTTTTTGAAAGAAATTCTTTGACTCAGTTTGATGCACAAATATTTGTCCTAAAACAAATACATAGTCAGTTCGGGTTTAAAATGAAATGGCAATTTTTAAGAAACAATTTTTTTTATAAAAAGAAGATAGAAAAGTTTCATGAAATGAATGAAATATTGAATGAAGTTTTCACCAAAGTTTGTAACAGCAATGAAGGAATTTGGTCTGAGATAAAAACACCTTGATTTAACAGTTTCAGGTTTGCATCTTTGATATCTTATAAAGAGGGTTTCAAACCCGGAATATTTCTACACAGTTTTAGAAGATTGAATAATTTTGGGTGTTAAACACAGGATATTATATGCAGTATTTTGTTCAAAACAAAAAAAGAAATGTACAAGCATTTCCAGTCAGTTGCAAAAAATGACGTTGTGGAAACTATTTTCGAGTATCTAAAAAATGAAACACTATTGATCAGTTTGGAAGCTTATAATGATTAGAAGATTTGAGACAGGAACAAATCCGAAAACTAAAACTATTTTGTTAGTTTCTCAAAAAGCATTTTTAAAAGGAAGTTTGTGTAACAAACTCTAACTGGTTCAGTTAGATACGTGTAACTTATCAGATTCAAATTTCATTTCTATAAATATAGCATTTGTAATCGTTAGATACAGGTGAGTGTGTGTGAAAACATATTTATATGTATCTGAGGATAAGAGGCCTGAAAGTTTTATCATAAACTTATGTACATATATAAGTGACATATACACAGTTGTATATGTATATGAGATGTATTTACAGAATTGAAAAGGATTAAACTCTCTAAGCAGAAGTTGCTGCTGATTGTAAAGGATTGGAAATCAATAAAGGATACAGGTTTATGGAGTGGTTTTTCTCCCTATGACAAAACCGTGAGGTTTTGGAGGGTTTCCCACTCGGCACAAATTGGTGTCTCAATCTTCTGTGAGTTGCTATTATATTTCTATTCATGATGAATGTATGTAATTTTAGTTCAATTGCTCAAAATATTCTATTCAGTTGATCAAAATACTCTGTTCTGGTTTCATAATTTCAGTGTATAAATTCAATTTGTAAATCTTGTGATTAGTTCTGATTCACTCCCCCTCTCAGAACTTGAATACTTCCAACACATCCTTCCCTTGTAGCTTCCGCTAACCATTTTAGATGAACGAATGGCTTTCTGATGATCTGAGGCAACCAATTTATTTTTTGATTTTGCTCTCAATTTCATATGGCGTTCCTCATTAATAGCTGCATTAAAAGTAGTAAAGATTTACTCGATAATATAAAGTATACTGAAACTGAGAAATAAAAATTGCATTCATATAAAAATGCAATTTCGCAGAACAAAATATGAACAGAGCAATACTATCATTTATAAAATTTTTGAGCAATGTGCTAAGAAACTCTGAATTTCTAGTGGTTGTACACCACAACAGGGGCGTAGAAATAGTGTGTTCTGATGAACCAAGTTTTAAATGTAATGTGCCCTATTTACCAGATAAAAATTTCACAATCCGCTTTATAACTATATAAATTTTGTGAGAATATGATAACCAAATCAAAGAAACGATGTGAGCTGATAGATTTTATGACTTGAGTCTCAATTTGTTATATTTGATTGAAAGCAGCAAATTAAGTTGCATTTTAGAAGGACACACTTGTTTTTCTTTATAATAGGACACTCTTTCATAATGTAAACTTCTCGAGTGTGAATAAGATCATTCTAAATATATTTTATATTATAAGAGGGATTGATCTATGTTAATTGTACCTGTGATTTCTATATATTACATAAGGGTGAACTCTTTTGAAAGTAAACACATGGATAATGATATATAGGATGAGGTATGCAAGTATTGAGAACTATTGAAAAGTATTGAAATATTGAGGTATTCTCTTGATTCAATTATCATCACTTATTTAAACCATATGCATGAAATAGGATGAGGTATGCAAGTATTGAGAACTATTGAAAAGTATTGAAATATTGAGGTATTCTCTTGATTCAATTATCATCACTTATTTAAACCATGTGCATGAAATGAAGCTAGGAACCTTGAGGTGTTATCAAAGAAAATATTGTTGCTTCATTTATCATATCTTTGATGTACTTTTTGAATGCCCATGATAACAATATATTACTCATGATCATATTAAGGAGAGCTGATTACCTTACTTGTTTTATATTAGATGTGTGAATAGATATAAACTTTTTCATGATGAACATTGCATGTAATGACTTCTTTGAGAAAGGTTACCTAATTGAGATAACCATATATGATATATCATGAAAGATTCTCTAATAATATACTAGATGGTCGATAAGCACTAATATTGTTATCAATGGTGATTCCTATTCTTTTTATGATTTGGAAATATAATAAATTGATGCTTACATTGTTTATTTTGAGTACTAGATTCTAACATGATATATGAGTGAGAAATATGAACCATGATTGATTATGAATTTGAGTTGTGCTAAAGTTGAGAATAAAGATTAAATAATGAAGATGTTGGAACTTCTAGAAATAGAATTTTCCATGAACTTTGCATGTATTGAGATTGCTTGATCTTTTGAAGTAATTAATTATTGTATTGTGATGTTATGTTTATTCAACAAGTCCTTTTGTTAATATATGTTTGGCCTTTGAAAGTAAAACTTGTTACCAATCTATATGCAAATAATGTGAACCAACCCCTACTTGTAAACACTTCTGTGTAAAATGAAAATTGATGCATTCTGGATGAGAAAGGAATGCACATATAAAAGAAATGTTATTTACTTAGATTTATTTTGTATGTATTCATGACATGCGTAGTTGGGATGCTTAATGGGTTATGTTAGTTTCTTTGACTGATCTAAAATAGTGAGAATTAAGAGCTTGAAGTATTTTATAATATTTGAAAATGATGTTATTCAATCCTATGGTACTCCATCATGTATCAACATTATGATGTATTTGATGGTATTTGAAGTTCGTATTGTTGTTTTACACAATTCCATTACTTCATACAGTTTTACTTGATTAGATTACTTCTAGCTGGGCTGGGTATCTTTCATGTCGGGAAAGGTTCTGGGGAAGCGTTAATGCTTCGTGGTTGGGTGGAAACACACTCCCACAATATTCTTGCCCTAGCTGACTTTTGTGAACAGGTTTCTGAAGCATTTTTCAGGAAAGACATTAGCTTATAGTGCTATACGCATCTGGTATTCGACATGGTGGTATTTCTCAACTTTGAGGTTTACCTTTCTTTTTATGAGATAGAAGATCGTAATTGAGGCTAATATTAATCTTTTACTATATGTCTTGGAAGTTGGTCGAAAATCTATTGAAGTTGTTAACTTGACATGATATTTTATTTTTACTTGTATTTGATGCAACATCTCTTATTGTGATTTTTCTAGGACACTCGACATATGGTCGACGTTTAACTCATCTTTGAGCAAAGGTATGATTTATCTTTTCGACAGATATGGTCGTAATCGTATTTCTATTCTTTTTATTTAATAGAGAATCTATTGGTATCTTGTTAACTTATGTATTCGACCTTTGACTTGCTGACCGACTCCCTAAAATTGTGAGTTTTACTGATGTGGCTTTTAGTGTCAAAATTACAGTCTTTACATATTTTAAGTTAAAAAAATGTCATTTGACTCTGATATGAGAGAGATGGGTTTGAGGGAATCACGGGTTTAATTAATAAAGGGGCAAGTTGTATTTCAGGGGAGATGTTTCAAGATTGTTGACTGGTAGAATAGCATTGTACACACTAAAATGGTTCACTTCTATGGATCATTACATGTAAGGAAACTCAAGAATGAGCCCTCACAAATCGATCCATAGCTCCCTAGGCATGGAGTGCAAGGGTTTTAAGAATGCTCTCAGCTAGAGCTATTTAGCCTATAACCTTGCTAGTAAACCATGCAATAGGAGATTTAATGAAGACAAGGGCAAGAGTGCCAATATCCCCAAGAACCAAGAATGAAAATGCAATGCAATCTAGATTAAGATGAAATGCAAGCTAAGCTATGAAAATGAAAGATGCAAGTATTACAAAGCCTCCTAGTTAAACTAGATGAATTAATCTAAAGCATAAAGGAAATCTAAGCTAAGAATGAAGCTACTATGCAAGAAATGAAACTATGAAAACATGTAAATGTGATGCAACAATGGTCTCCAAAGCTTGAATGCAAGAATGTCTTCAAAGAGCTCCAAATGACCTAGTAAACCTGCAGCATAACATTAGCATAAAAATTTTGGGATCTAGAATGAAGAAGAGAGCTCTCCTTTTAAAGGAAGTGAGAAGGAATGAACCATGGAGATTAAGAGGCAAAAGATTTAATCAATGGTGGAGCTTGAAAGAGGAGCAATCCATGTGCACAAGTATCCTCCAATAGGAAAATAGGAGTTGACTTTTGTGTCCATATGAGACAAAAAGTGATTTTCTCCTTTTTATAAAATAAGAATAATGCTTTATTTGTGCAACTTAGGATAAGAGGAAAAGTGGGAGCTTTTTATTTATTAAAAGGGGAGGAAATATTCTTTTTAAATAAATAAAAACTTAAGATAAGATGGTTAGCCCATAGAAATAATTGAATAAATGATAGAGCTAGGATTTGATCAAGAACAAGCAATTTATGATTTAGCAAAAGGGGCTAATAGTCTAGGTGACCATTTTTAGGTGTATACATTTGCCCCTCTTTGACTAATGTGTGATCGATCTGGGAACACATTATGTCAAAGAATAGATCAGCCAAGAAGGCAAGCAAATAGCAATCTGACTCCAAAGAATGAAGTGTAGAGAGATAGCAAATCCTACGTGGTCAGCCTGGTAGCAACAGTATTGAGCACTTAGGAAACAGATAGCCAATAAGATATGATGTGTCTACCCCCTCGGGATCGAAAGTGAAATCTAGGTAGAGGGAATGCAGAAGCAAGAGCAACATGATCAAATCACTAGAAATCAGAATTGAAGAAAGAGAACAGAAATAACCATCAAGCAGTGAAGATATGCCCCACACATGGGACACAGGGCACGAACCAATTGGTCCCTCAACCTGTAAACACCACGGAGGGGGGGATTTGAACTTGGGATCTGAAAGTGAATGAAAGACTGGAAGTTGGAAAGAGATGGGGATGGAGAGGTGAAGAATGCCCCAGCGAAAATCGAAGGATCAAGCCTCAAAAGGGTCAGTCAACTACACGGAAGAAGGAGAAAGGAATTTTGGGTGATCAAGGTGAACTCAGATTTCGGTTTCGATCCCGAAATGAACAGAAAATGATGTGAGATGAAAGACAAGAAGTGAAAGACATGATCAAGAAGAAGTGAAAGGTGAGCGCAGTTGATTAACAAGTCCACGTAAGATGAAAAGAGAGAGCTCTCTCCATATGCAGGATGCAAAACTAAACTAACATGAACTTAAGAATGCAGGCTACATGAAAAGTAGTTTACTTGCAAAGTTACGAAGCCAATAGACATCTAATTATCATCATCAAGCTTTATTGGCAGCGTCAGAAGATCATACAATGCACACTAGCATAACTATGTGGATATGAATATGATCTTTATCAGATAGAAATGTGAAAATCTCACCTAGGCATCAAAGACATGTAGGTCAAGATGACTAGTACAGTGAGATTACCTAAGTTTGATATAGCAAGATTATGTTCGCATCGAAACACAAGAAAGTCAGGATGGCTATAAGCATGCACTTGCAAAACAGTCAAGGATAATACCTTGTAGACCCCAATGTCAAGTGGAACAAGCATAAATGCTAAATGACAGTTAGGACCAACAAAATATACCCATAGGCAAAAAAAGCAATAAAACATGTTCTCATTCCCTCAGTCTTCTAGCTATGCATCATCGAAAATGATCATAGGGGGAGAACACTTAGCAAAGAAATCATCATAGACAGCACACAAAGAAATAAAGTCAAACAAATCTCAACAAGTTAAGTGCGTGTGTGTAGGTCATAGAGTCAAACTTTGAGTATCACATCTGCCAGTGAGAAATATTGCATCATCCAAGACGGCGGGAAGGATATCTGATAAGTGTTAAGAAACACTCGACGCTAGGGTAGTGTTGAAAAACACAATTGGGGTGGTGTTGAAAAACACCGTTTGTGAGGTGCCTAAGAAACCCAAACGCACAAAGAGACCCAAGATAAGCTTAAACAATGTATGCCCCCTAGACTAAGATAAGAGTCAATTCCAGGCTAGGAGAGACAAAGCGAGAAGTGGAGTGAAAGGAGAGCCACGCAAGACTGATAGACATAGGTGCAGAGGGTCTCAAGCAGCGCCTGTTTCCAGGTTTTCACCACTTGATAGATTTATTGCAATTTTTTTAGGACTTTTTATAATTTTTTTTGTATTTTTGCTACCAAGGCACCTGTTTCCAGGTTTTCACCAAGGCACTTTTAAATTTTTTTATTTTTTTTTCTATTTTTTTTATTTTTTTGGTGAGACATCAAAGTGCCTATTGCTAGGTTTTCACTAGGATGCTCTTTTTTTGTAGTACTTTTTATGCTTTTTAGGATTTTTTCAGCATCATATATAAATTTTTTTGGAGTTTTTTCAGGATCATAAAGTATGTACAAAGAATGCCCCAGATAGAAACGGGAATCAAGAATTTTCTTCCTCTGATGTAGAGAACCGATAGGCCCCAGGCCCAAATGCTGCAACTGTGACGATAGGAGGTCTCAGCTAGTTTGACCAATAATAACTAGCCCTAAGAAATGTCTGAGCTAGCGGAGGATTGTTAGAATGTGAGCCACATATGCCATCATGGATTTCAGCTAGCACTTTTTCTGACTCCTCTATTTCTAGACACCTAAGGAGAGTTCTGGCTAGACCTTTCCTATACAAGTCACCAGAGACAAAGGCAAAGTGTAAGGGATGGCAGAAAGAATGGCATGGTGGATTTGTAGGAGGAATATGAGGTGGAAGACATGAAAAGATGGTAGGATTGTAAGATTTGTGAGCAGGATAGCATAATTCATCCACCAAGAACTTGAAGCAAAATTTATGCTTTTTCATTTGTAAGATGGATGTCGAAGTAACCAAGGCATCAACAACTTTGTTCTTAGCTTTAGGAATGGGCTGAAGTGTAACAGATATGAGATCATGCTTGAAGTAGTGCACCATTTTTTTTGTAGAGAATCAGCTTGTCATCTTTTATTTGAGAATCATTATTTTTGAGAAAATTTTTATTTTTACTTTTCTTAGGTTTGGACAGTGCCACAATGTGGTTTTCGCCATCCAACCATTGCTCTTTTCTTTTGACTTGATGACTGTGATGCTTGACTGTTGATTCGATCTTTTTTGTTGCTAGTTCGCTAGTGGAAGAAGTAACAGTTGTTAATGCGAGATGAAATGAAGTGATTGGTTCAATAGCATTTATGTGAGGGGTGTCATCTCTGGTGACAAGAGCGGTTGAGCCTATAGGGTAAGCTCCAAAAGTAGCTAGATCTAGATTTGTCATAGAAGGACCAACGTAGTCTACTAAGGCAATACGGGGAACAAACCCATCAGACCCTTTGCAAGACTCATCGACTACGTCAGGTGGGTTACGAGAGGTATGAACTACATCAACATCCATATCTGTCATGGAAGAACCTTCTGGAAGAGGCTTAAGATGCCGAGAAGTAGAGATACTCATGTCATTATGTGATAGATCACCTCTTTGTAGCAGCCGTGCAATGTTGTGATGTTGTCTATCATAGTGCAATGATTCTTTAGGCACATAGGTTCTAGACATAGAGGCTTCAGCCATATCATCAATAGATATACATTCTTCTCCCCAAAGAAGTGAGGTAGAAGGAAGATCATCTCCCATTTGAACCATAGTGTGCAGTGATGACTCATCTATATCTGTGTCTGAATTAATGAGTAGGGGAGTATTTCTGGAATGATCAAGGAGGGAAAATCTACCCTCATCTTCGCTATGAATCCACTCTTGGATAGCTTGTTCTTCTCTTTCAGCTTCTAAAGGAACGGATGAAGGAACAAAAGTATCAAAGATCATCATAGCAGAAGTGGAAGGCTTCATCTGATCAGAAGGTTTCCCATATGACCTAGGAGAAATAGGTATAAAAGCAAAGGAATCCAACGTATATTCACCCATACCAAGGCTCATCATCTTAAGTGATTTCTCAGCAGCAACTAGAGACGTACTAGGATCAACAGAAGGTTCATTGTGAGGAACAAATTTTTCAGCAGCATCAAGAGTATTGATAGCAATAGTATGGTCTCCAGGAATCACAACTTCAGTGCCATTGTATGGAAATTTGACGCACTGATGATAAGTGGAAGGAACAACCTGCATGTCATGGATCCAAGGATGACCCAAAAGAATGTTATATGCAAGTGGGATGTCCAATACTTGGAAGCTAATATCTTTCGTGACAGGACCCACTTGGACAGGTAGCGTGACAAGACCTTTGGAAGATCTTTCCACTTCATCATAAGCTTTTATAGTAATCTTCTTCTTAGAATCCACAACAAATTCTGACAAACCCAACTATTGTATGACATTGAAAGAAACAATATTTAACCCTGCACCATTATCTATCAGGACTCGGCGGACTCGGGTGTGGTAGACTAGAACTTCAATGCGTAAAGCTAGATTATGAGGGTGAGAAATAGATATGTCATCTTCTGCAGAAAAGGAGAGAGATAGCGGAGATGAAATGTGGTTGACCATAGCCTGAAATTGATCTGGATCAATGTCATTGGGAACACATGTTGTACGTAAAGCCTCATCAAGAATCTCTCAATGCAAAGGGGATAACCGAAGCAACTCAAGGATAGATATCTGAGCTGGTGTCTTTTGCAAATGTTGGACAAGATCATAGCTAGGGGTGGCTGAAGGAGCTACGTGTTTGGAAGGTAAAGCTTGTTTGGGATCTTGCACAGTTTTAAGGACAACCTTGGCTTGCCCCCTAGTAACAACATTCAATGTCTCACTTTGGGAAGATAAACTACCACGTGTTTGAAAGACCAACTTTGGCTTACCATGACTGACTTTATTATCATCTTGAGATCTCATCATAAGAACACTCTCAACAGGCTCTACCATGTTGATCACAGGCGTATTAGAAGGATAAGTGTAATTGATCTTAGCATCATGATTCTTCTTATGTGTTTGAGAGGTTTCCCCCTTGTCATGCTTAGGTAGAGGATCCTTGAAAGCTATGTGATTAGAATTTTTAGTTAAGCCATTAGTGGAGATTGTGCCATTCTCAATAAGATCCTGAATATCATCCTTAAGCCTAAAACAATTGTCTGTTGGATGTCCCTTGTTTTTGTGATAATGACAGTAATGATCCTCTCTCCACCAATCAGGCTTATTTATTGGATCCCAGTTACCAGGTTTATTAGGAAGTGTAAGATATCCATTGTCAACCAAAGCCTTAAGGATCACATCGTAAGGTTCTGCTAACATGGTATAGACTCACTTTCGAAATGACTTCTTAGGCTTATCTGCATATTGAGGTTTAGGAGCACTATGAGTGTTGGCACCTTCTTGTTGTTTTGCTGCATAGATAGCATTGGAGAGATTGAAAATAGGCTCTTTAGCTTTAGGAGCATCAACAACCCCATCATTAACAACATACTTATTTTTATTCCAAGTTTTGTTCTTGTCTTTGCCATTGCCTTTAGCATCTTTATTAATAACAATATCCCCTTTTCTTATAGCTACATCCTTAGTTCGATATGCACTTTCAACCATGTCATTGAAAGAGGAGAACAGTTGCTTCCTTAGATCATAAAATAGCTCAGGCACAAGTGTGTTGACGAAAATGTCAATCTTTTCTCTTTCAGGTAGCGGACGAGGATATCTAGAATACAATGACCTCCAACATTGTAAGTAAGTTGAAAATGGCTCACCTTGACGTTGTCTTAGATTACCGAGATCTATCATGGTGACAGGTTGTTGGATGTTGGAAGAATAATGCTGGGTAAATCGTTGAGCCAACTCATCAAAAGTCTTAAGAGGTGGTGTCAATTTCGCAAACCATTCTAAAGCTTGGCCTCTTAAGCTTCAAGGGAACAGTCATAGAAGAAATGTGTCTTCATGAAGAAAGTCCATGCTAAGAGCGTAAAAGTGACGCACATGGTCATGAGGATCACCATTTCCATCATACTTGTCATATTTGGGAACCTCAATATCCCTAGGAAATGGGGCCATGTATAGACTTTTATCAAAAGGAAGAGCACAAATTGATTCTACAAAAGAGACCTTTGGAGGCTCTCTTTCTAATGCCATTTGGGTAAGGCGTTGATTTGTCCGACGTAGTTCTTCCTGAAGGACTTCCAATTCAGTTGGTACTCTTTGTTGGACAATTTGTCTAACATCATAGCCAGAAGGAAGCTTGTATCCTCTAGAAGTCATATATTGAAAATATTGATCGCCATTACGCTCTAAAAGCTTATGCATCATTCGTTGGAAATCCACATCTTGTTCACATCTCATAAGATCGTCACTAGAAATCTCATCATTAGCCTCTGCCTCATGTTGAGAGGGAGGAGGTCTAGGAGGTGAAGAAGGCATAGCAAAAGTTGGCCTTGGAGGAGATCTTGGTGGCGTGTTGTTGCCATTGTTGCCATTGTTAAAAAGAGGTCTATGCTCATGATTACTAGTCTCAGGTTGCTCATGAAATGTCCCTCTATAAGCCATGCGCCTAGCAACATCCATCCTTTGTTGATTGTGTTCTTTTTCTAAGCGTGCTTGGTTATCCTTACGCTCAAAGTGTTCTTGCAAGAGTTGAAATTTTTCTTGTTTAGTCAAAGTGAGTGAGACACTGTCTGTGTTTTTGGGAGTCTTGAATGCGGAAAAGAGGAAACCTCATTTGTACCACGGTGTAGCCTTAGATTTCTCATATTGGTCAGAACTAGAACTGTCGTTGCTAATGGGTGCTTTAGAACGTCTAGTTGGAGAAGGTAACTGCGTATAATTGAACAGAGGATGACTCTCCTGCTCAAATTGAGACCGAGTTGTAACTGGCATGAAAAGAGATGTTGGTTGACTAATAGAATGAGGTAAAGTTTCTTAGATTTGAGATAAGCAAAGATAATAAAGATCACTTGTCAAAGTAGAACAATAGAGAGATGGCTCGTCAAAAGTGCTCAAGCACTAACAGCAATCAATTGACTAAAGCCGAGCAACAAGCAAGAAGCTCAATAAGCAAGTAGCTAGAGAGGTAACCGTGATGCGACAAGTGATCAAGAGTAGCATTTGTTAGACTCAAACCCAATAGTTTTAGCTCATTTTTTTTAGTCTAGAACAAATCTGAGCATGCAGATAACATACCAGCTTCAGGTAAGAATAGAAAAAGACACTCTACGACAGGTTAAAGTGCAAGTTTAGCAACTCCAAATTGCAGCAATGACAGGACAACAAAAAGGTTCTGGGCGATACTTTCCAGGTAGACAGGGTGATACTTCTCAGTTTGGGCGATACTTCACCCCAAGCCAGGCGATAGACTCCAGTATGGCTAGGCGATAGACTCTAGGCTAGCCGGGCAATAGTCCAGCAGGCGCGAACTATCGCGCAATATATCTTAGCAAAGCGCGTGATAAAATAGTAGGGCGCGAAGTATCGCACGATATTTCATAGTAAGGTGTGCGATACTGTGGTAGATTTGTATGACTTTTTGACCAGTGAACATAAAAATCTCAGTTTTAAAGCGTTTTGATCAAGTTCAAAGGTTGGATAGTGCAATTTCTCAGTTTGACAAGCAGTAGTAGCAGATAAAAGATAGGTTTGCAAATAATAGGTGATCAAACATGTTATAAAACACTTGAAACAAGGGCAAAAGCAACCTTGCCAAGACAAGCACTTGTGATATCAAAATGGAGAACCTTATGAATGCTACCGTTTGTTTGAATGTTGAGAATGTTTACACTGGTATAGCACAATCGAAGACAATTCAAGCAATTACTACCTAGAAGGACAAGGCTCATTACTTAGCAACGTGGCCCACAACTTGATGCTCCCTTGCCTCACACCAAGTGGTTGTCCACAAGAGATATTGGCATTGTCATGGAAATGTCAAAAACACAACCAAAGGAACACATATGGTGAGTATCTTGGGGTGATCTGGGTAAGTCCACTTGGATCAATCCTTGCACCAAGAAGCTAAGCGGCAAAATAGGGTGGCTTCTAACTAAGGTTTTTAGTAAGGGTTTCTGTTCATAACATCCCTCTTGCTCCTCATAAAGGACTAGGACCTCGCGGCCTCAAGAGTACCTTAAGCATTCTTGCCTAATGCTTTTCCCATGGTCGCAATCCCATGAGCTACTCACATCAAGCGAAGACAAGTGCTATGTCTACCAAGGTTTGGTGTCCTTGATAGCTTTGAGATTATAGTGAGTTGAAATCACTCGCCACCAAGGAAAATGATGACAAGGTTGTCCCCACTTGGGTCGTTCCTCTTGATTGCTCAAGAGCAGGTCCGCTAAAGGATCCTATACTAAACAAAGAATGGATGATTTTTGAGGTTCAAAGTTTTTGATTCACCACAAGGGTGAAGAGCATACTCCCCTATCTCAAAAACTTCTCCCAAACACACCAAGCAAGATCCAATTACCCCTTTGCTTCCAAAACCTCAAGACGGGTCAAGATTTTCTGATTCACCTAAAGGTGAAGAGCATACTTCTCCTACCACCCCAAGATTCCTTTCACAAAGTATTAAGTGCCTATGAAATGAAACAACTAGTATATGCCGCACTTAATAAAGAAAGTAATTAAACAAGCACTTGATTTGGTTTTTATGCTTAGGACAGCCCTGCAAAAATATTAGTAGGGTAGAAGCAAAAAGTTGGGTGCCAATTCCGCGAAAGTCTGCGGCTTGAAAATTTGCGCCGCTTGAAACAGGCACTCATTTTTAAAAAATGGGTGCCCGTTTTAGGCTCGGACATCCGATTTGAAATTCAAAAAATGGGTACCCGTTATTCCAGAAACGGGCACCCATTTTTTGAAATAAAAAACGGGCACCCATTTTTTGAAAAACGGGTACCCGTTTCTAAAAAAAATTTAATTTTTTTTAAAAAATTTGAAATGCTTTTTTAAACACATATTTTTAAATTTATGAAACGAGTGCCTGTTTTTTGAATTTAAATAACGGGTGCCCGTTTCTTAAAATGTCCACATGGAAGTTTTCACTCTGTCTCAGTTTTTGGTTTGGGATAGGTTTGGTGAGATCAAGCCTATGCCTTAACCTCCAAAATTTTGGCTCAGGCATTAGAATAACAATTTTAAAGCTTATCATAATTTTTTGAAGCCCTTCTTGATCAATTTTTTTAACAAAATAAAAATCCATTATAGATCTCACTATCACGATTCTAAAAATGTAAATTTCATAATGATATGATTATTTTTACTATTTTTACATTATTTATTAATTGATAGTGGTACATAAATGTAAAATAGTGAGGCTCACTAAAACTTTAATAACTTTTTAATTTTTAGGTATTTTTAAAAATAAATTATGTCATCAATCTAGATTCAATTATTTTGAATTTTAAAAAAAGAATTTTTGAAAAAATAAAAATTATATTAAATTATGGTGGCCATACACGAGAGGTTTGAAAAATAAGCTTTATTGTTAATTAAAAATTAATAAAAAATAATTTACAAAACAAAAAAAAAAAGAAAAAATATTCTCATCAATATTCTATGTCTTAGGTATCCTGCCTAAAAAGGATTTTAAAAAATTTATTTATTTGTGTCAAAATATGGTGGCCATACACGGGTGTGGTATGGTCCTGAAACAGACATTTTGAAAAAGTGGTTTTCAAATATGCCTACCAAAATATAATTTATACCAGGCGGGTATTAAAATAAATTATATATTTGAAAAGTAGACTCCGAGTACCACAATTTTTATTAGTGAATTTTTTAGAGATTCAATCTCTAAGTGCCTCAAATTTTGAGATCAATTCAGATAAATTTTGAAAAAAAGGAAAAACACTTCCACTTTTTGCAAAAAATTGGCACCCAACTTCTTGCAACCACCCAGTAGCCCTCTTTGACATGCATTTTTTTGGTAAATTTCAAGCAATGAGAGCACCTACAAGCACAACTTGTTAGCTCCACAATGGTTAGCACATCAAAAATCAGATAATCTGTAAAAAAAAACTGATCAAATGGCAAAATCTGAAAATGAAACCATCATGGTTGGATTAGGCTCGGAAAGACCTTTCCAACAATATATCACACTTTGATTTTCAATACCATTTGCAAAATTTAAAAAAAAAAAAAGGTACCCGTTTTCCAGAGGCACGGATTTGAAAACGCTGGAATTTTCAGAAAATTTCAAAAAGATAGCTAAGAACCCAAAACTTGCAAGATGGATAAAATAACTAAAAAATAGCTCGCTACCAGGTACAGACACTAGTATCGTGCGATACTTCGCAGTATACTGGGGCGATACTTATCAGTCTGCGCAATATTTTGCCCGATACCAGGCGATACTTCGCCCGAGACCAGGCGATATACTCTACTATAGCCAGGCGATACTTCTGACAAGTGAAGTATCGCACGCGCATACAGAGGTATATCGCGCTATACTTCTGGAAAGTATCGCACGACAGTCTGAGACAAAAAAATAGAGACTAAAAATTAAGCTAAAAAATTGCTTAAAAATTGACGAAAATACAGAATTTAAAGGACAAAGTCTATCTACTCTACTCCACGGTGGGCGCAAAAAATATACACACTAAAATGGTGTACTTCTATGGATCATTACATGTAAGGAAACTCAAGAATGAGCCCTCACAAATCGATCCATAGCTCCCTAGGCATGGAGTGCAAGGGTTTTAAGAATGCTCTCAGCTAGAGCTATTTAGCCTATAACCTTGCTAGTAAACCATGCAATGGGAGATTCAATGAAGACAAGAGCAAGAATGCCAATATCTCCAAGAACCAAGAATGAAAATGCAATGCAATCTAGATTAAGATGAAATGCAAGTTAAGCTATGAAAATGAAAGATGCAAGTATTACAAAGCCTCCTAGTTAAACTAGATGAATTTATCTAAAGCATAAAGGAAATCTAAGCTAAGAATGAAGCTACTATGCGAGAAATGAAACTATGAAAGCATGTAAATGTGATGCAACATTAGTCTCCAAAGCTTGAATGCAAGAATATCTTCAAAGAGCTCCAAATGACCTAGAAAACCTACAG
Organism: Chamaecyparis obtusa; assembly: GCA_027943335.1. Taxonomy (NCBI): domain Eukaryota; kingdom Viridiplantae; phylum Streptophyta; class Pinopsida; order Cupressales; family Cupressaceae; genus Chamaecyparis; species Chamaecyparis obtusa. The sequence goes on from BSBK01000873.1 coordinate 773,200, forward strand.
CATAACATTAGCATAAAAATTTGGGGATCTAGAATGAAGAAGAAAACTCTCATTTTAAAGGAAGTGAGAAGGAATGAACCATGGAGATTAAGAGGCAAAAGATTTAATCAATGGTGGAGCTTGAAAGAGGAGCAATCCATGTCCACAAGTATCCTCCAATAGGAAAATAGGAGTTGACTTTTGTGTCCATATGAGACAAAAAATACTTTTCTCCTTTTTATAAAATAAGAATAATGCTTTATTTGTGCAACTTAGGATAAGAGGAAAAGTGGGGGCTTTTTATTTATTAAAATGGGAGGAAATATTCTTTTTAAATAAATAAAAACTTAGGATAAGATGGTTAGCCCATAGAAAATAATCGAATAAATGATAGAGCTAGGATTTCATCAAGAACAAGCAATTTATGATTTAGCAAAAGGGGCTAATAGTCTAGGCGACCATTTTTAGGTGTATACAAACATATGTTAAATTTTAGTACTAGGAATCAAATTTTTATGCCATAGGCATTTTATTTTGGAAAGCCTCCGGCTATTTTTTCTCATCCAACGATTGTAATCTCCCAATAGCCCAATGACTACCATTGGGAGCTTCTTGACGGTCCACCTGTACACAATCTGATATTACCACTGGGAGCTTCTTGGCGGTCCATCTGTACACAATTTGATCGCAACTTCAGTCAAATATCTTTCACCATTTATTAAACCCGTCACTCATTAAAATCATGAAGGCGTAGTAGATAGATAAGAATTGTAGCCCGCTGTGCATCCCATCGCATTATTTACCTTCATGTAAATATCACCTTGGATAGTTATGTGCAGCTTTTGATCTACACTAGCTGTTAATGTGTTGGTGGATTGGACTTTACAACACCGCCCTCATGTTCTATAAAAAGAAAAGAACAGCGAGATAAGAATAGTTGGACATGAATTTGTGAAGGGAACTCAGAGCACAGAAAACAAGCAATTTGAAAGGAAGCAAAAAAAGCAGGGAACTTGAAAGGAAGCACAGAAAGCAGGAACTCACAACACACAACATCAGGTCTTTTTACAATTTTCTGGTACTTTTTTCCTTTGTCAACCCTTCTTCATGTCTTGTTTTATGTGCTGGCTGTCTATTGTGCTGTCTATTTGTGTTCTGAATGCAATTCTCGGGTGTAAAAACAACTGGATTTTTTACGTTTAATTTTTCTTTTCCCTCTTTCTACCATGAGACCTCAAGTCTTCAATCTGTCATTCATTTTAGATTGTGAATGCTTAAAAAAATTCTGTGTATTTATGGTAGTTTCATCCAAAGCTCAAAACGCATTTGAGGGGCAAGATTATAGGAAAGCATACTCTATAGAGTATAATTTGTCAGAATAACCTTTCAGGCTTCAAGATCTGTAAGAAATTTTTACAATCTAGATTAGAGAGGAGTGATAGAAGACAAACACTAGCAGATTTTTACAATTCAGATTTTCACAATTCATGTAATTGTCAATATAGAATTCAGATTTTCACAATTCATGTAATTGTCAATATAGAATATTTTAACATCAGTTACATTAAGATCACACTACTCAACAAGAAGTTAAAAACTTTCATACAGAATCGAATCCAGAAAACTAAAAAACTTCAAATAAAATTATATATGCTACTGTAATGTGATGACCATGGTGAAACTGCTGTTAGGGTATAAACAACCATAGAAACTCAGTGGCTCTAATTAAAACAACACATTACAAAAAAAAATTCTATAGAATATCAAATCCATACCTGAAAATTCGAGCTATGCCGAGATCCTGACGAACTAGGGCGTCCTGAAATGAATAGAAAAGGAGAATAAATGAGATGAACAAGGTTAGAACATGTAACAAACAACAGAAATAGATAAAAGGAGTTCAGTAAAAGCACTCATACACTTACCAAATGCTCCAGGAATCTGTGCTCCATGAATGAAATCTTTGCGTAATTTGACTGATAGAGCTCAAATTAAGCAAACACGAGGAGAATTTCTCTGTTGAGAAATCTCTAGCGCTTGCATTTGCATCTGTTAGTGACAATCGGGATTAAATGAATAGAGCTGCATCTAATGCACCTTGAGAATCCAGCTGGCAGCTTCCTTATGAGCATCAAGGTGAAGGGTTCGATTCCTGAACCGCTCCACATACCTTGGTCTAGGCATGAACGTAGGCTCTTTCTACAACAACACAGAGAGCGACTCATCATCCTCAGCTGTAAAGAAAGAAAGAGACAAATGAGACTGTTGGGTATCGTTCTGGTTGTCCCACGATTGACATGAGAACCATTCTCAAGCACGTTGAACACACAATCAAAGCTAGGCGCCATGGATGCCTTGTCTCAATTCTTCACTGTTGCTTCTTTCTATACTTCCCCAAGTCCCCTGTCTTGTATTGTAAGGTAGATGAATTCGAAAGTTTCTTAGGATAAATGTGGTTGTCTAATATGTGTGGGGAAATTTATAAAAAATGTGAAGCGGAAACATGAAGTTTTGGGGTATTCTCTGGCTCCACATTAATAGAAATACACAGAGGCGAAGTCTCACAGCATCTCCATGTCACTACAGAAATTACGACACTTACAAATGGAGGAGATGCAAATGACGAAAGTGGAGCAGTATAGACACGACACCTCAAATAGAGAAACTATGTGTCAATCAGTACAGAAATAGTGTACCGCATTAGACTGTAGAAACTACCTCTTCCAACGCACTGCATATACCGAGGATACTGGTGAATATTTGTGTTGAAACGTCTGCAATCCCGCAGAGCCCAGAGCGGTGCCTTGAGAGATGTGAGTTCTCTCTGCAACGCACTGACAAAGACCTCGAAAAAGGAATGCCGTAAGTTTTAGAAAGACTATTTTAAACATTTTTGTTTTTATTTCATTAAAAAAAAAAATTTAAAACTTTTTACATTACATAAGATTTTAATCTTTACATTAGATTCTTATACAACATTAGTTTTTTTATATGAATAGGGAAAGAAAATATTATATTAGATATTATTTTTATCAGTTTCAAGAAATAATTTATTTTAATTTTTTTAAAAATACTTATTTATTATTTTTAATTAATTTTAAAAGAAATATTAATAAAATATATTAGTGCACAACATTATTTTTTATATGTATACAGAACACAGTAGTTATAAAATTTATAAAAATTAAATATATAATTTATTATAAATATATATATAAAAGAAATTTAAAAACTTAAACTTCTATATATTTTTAACGTGGTGATGCATCGTATAGCTCTACATGAAATACTTTTGACGTACAAACCAATGAAAGGGACCGCATCCTCTTATTACAAAGTTGAGACCTGAACCTATAAGGTCAGAAATAGGGGACCTCATCCTCTTATTACAAAGGTGAGACTCAAACCTCAGTGAAGGCATATAAGCCTGTTATCACAATAGCCCAATGAAGTTTAACCCTTGATTTGTTAACTTTGAATTAATGTTATTTTTTTAAAATTTCTATTTAATATCTTAAAATCACTTAATTACATATTATATATATCATAATAATAATTTTTTTATAATCATAACAATAATAATAATAATAATAATAATAATTTAAAAACTAAATACTAAATCTACTTTTAAAAATATTAAAATATAAAATTTCAAAACTAATTATATATTCCCAGTAATATATGGTTAAATTCTAGAATGCCTGTGATGCATTATTTTTTTGGTGCTTACTCTTGCCTGGCATCAACAGCCACACATGCCTTTGCAACACTATACGCCAATAGCACACAAATATTTATGGTTTTATTATAATGCAGGCTATCTTTCCAAAAAAAAAATTAAGCCTTTAAAAATCGTGAATAAAGATAATTTGTATATAATTTGAAAATAAATAATCAAAGAGATGAAAGCAATCTAAGATTTTTCCCCTTCATTTTGTTATTTTTGCATTAAGTTATTTAATTATTTTCTATATTGATTTGTTTTGTATTTTCTATTTCTATTTTATATTTAAATAACTATCATATTATAATGTATAAATATAAATAAAAAAATAAATAGTAGTTGAATAATAAATTATATGTTTAATTTTAAAATTTAATCTATTTTATTAATTATTAATGTATTTTATATAAATAATTGAATAAATATACATAAAATAATATTATTATTATTATTATTTGATTTTAAAAGTATATTGTTATTATATTATAAAATATAAATTGAATTACAAAATAATAAATAAGAAATAGTTTACTATACTATACTATCAAATTAATTGCTTTCTATATATATATTAAAATTTAAAGAAAATATTATTTAATTTTTAGTTATACATAATCTTAAATATATAAAATTATACATAGAAATTATTCCTATTATAGAATGTCTAGAAAAAATACATAGTTATAATCATATCAATATAAAAGCCCACTTTTGAACATTTAATTTCTATGACTATTCCCATGTTTGTGTAGGTAAATGAGTTATTGCTTCTTCGAGAAGTATTAAATATTATGATTACATAATTATTTACTTATCTAATATCAAATTGTTTGCATTAGATTTTATTGTACAATATATACAACTCAATGTAAATACCAAAAAAAATTTAAAATTTGTACAAATTACAAATATTATTATTGTTGGTAATATATTATTTTTTATGTGCACATTTATTAATATTTCAATTGTAATAAATTTACAAAAATTAAAATTTCTATTTAAATATTTATTATCTTAATAAAGTCATGAAGTTGTGTTTTCTTTATTTATAATGTTTTCTACTTATAATTTGTTACCTAGATCTATTATATACTATTTTAGTTTTGCATGATCCATAAATGTAGGCCATTTTATATTTAGTATAAAATAATGAACATACTATAATATATTTAGTATAATATTTTCTATATAGTAATTAAATATTATATATACATTTATTATTATCTATTATACTACTAGTTTATAAAATGCTAATGATATTTACATATCACTTAAAAAAGAATTGCATGTAAGCTTCAGTTCACTCCAAATGCTATATTTTTCAATCATTTACAAAAAAAAACAAAACTATTCCATTAACTATACTATAAAATAAATACTTAGATTCTTTGAATATGAAAAAAAAAAAATTATAGATTTAACCAATCATAAACAAATAAAGAAAAAAGATAATTCTTGTAAAACAAGTTTAATACATGTATTGTCTCAAGCAAAAAAAAGAAATGATGTAATGAAAAAAAGGTTTTCAAATTAAATTTCTATTTAATTAACAAAAAATACACAATAATGACAAAAAATAAAAAAAAAATGAAAATAACATAGAAAAAAGCACACTCAGGTGCGATTGCTAGTTTTATTACGCTGTAGGCATTTCATTTTGGAAAGCATCGGCCTGATTTTTACGATCAACGGTTAGCCATTGGGAGTGGCCGAGAGCCCAATGACGGACATTGGGAGCTTCGTGGCCGTCCATCATCCTGCAGACAATCTGATCATTTTCGCCTACCATTTTAATTTGTCTTCCTGGTAGTTTGTCCGCATACATGTCACATCAATGGTATGGTATACGCCAGACTTTGTACGCGTTTGTCGTTTACAACTTGCTTTCTTTGCATCTTTCATTATCCTTCTACTCTACTTTTTATATAGGTATGTAGGCAACTTTGTCAGGCACTTCGCATACCATTTTCAAAGAGCATAAATCTGTTTTACATGAAAAATTCAAATTCATGGAAGCCTGTTTGATCCAATATTCTGCACAAAGCATTAATACTTCAAAATATGAAATGGGATATATGAAATCTTTCCTGTGATGACATTACGATGATCAGAGCTGCAATGAAGCTGATAGTCTGCTTGTAATAAGCTTTCATAACAGTAATTGCCCCAATTGAATATGCATCTCCACCCCCAGATGAAACTGTGTTGCTGGCAAAGATTGTTATGAGTATATGCTCTTTCATATTGAAGGGACCGAGAGTCAGGCTATACTGAAATCTGAAAATCTGCATTTTCGTGTTGGGGAGGACTGTTGCCATAAATCTTCCAACTGGCAAGGCCAAAATTTGGGCTAAAATAGCAGATATGACTAAGGGCTGTGTTCTGTAGGTGAAGAAGGTGTTTAAAAACATGAGCACTACACATGACAAACAACCCAGTGTCCATACACGGAATGTAAATACATGCAAAGTAGGGTCGTGAGTAACGGGCACCACCAGTGCCACTTCTTCTATTGGAGATTGATTATCATGTATGAAACCTGAACCTTACTTGCTACAAATCAACTATTTGAAACCAAAAAGAGAAGCATGGTAATTTGAGTCAGATTAAGATATCATGTCTGATAAAACCCCTATTGACGATAACAATTATAATAACCCAAACTTTCATAAAAAAGGGGAGCATAACGTAACTCCAAGTTCTCAATCAATTGAAAATTAAAAAAGAGGCCTGGACCCAATTCAGGCATTGATTCAATATACTATCCTAGGAGAAATCTCAGAAAAAAATGATGCTCGAATTGAACTCAGCTACGAGAAAGTAGAGTAATGTCTATAGAAATGACCCAGGCCAAAGACCTCCTATATGCATCAAAACCTACTCTACTGATGCCCATAAAAAGGGTTCGAGCTGTAGACAAACTCTTACACAAGCTCAAGCTACATGCTTCTTCAAAACTAAATTGTGATCTGACTAGTAGTCGAATCAACAATGTCCTAGATTAAAACCCTGTTTGGCAGTGCAAGCTTGCACAAACTATGCTAGCAAAAAGGATTAGGACAAGTAAAGCTAGAATAAATTATACTAAATAGAGTGTTGGAAGGAAATATATGGAGATGATTTATCACATACAAAGCTCTCCACATTCCCAATCATTTGCATAGGCTTTGGAAAGCTCGAGTAACTTAACTGATTTATCTCTCGTTTGTGAAGAGCATCCCATCTGCACTACCAACATCAACTTGTCCAACGCACCCGCGTGCAACACCTTCCGCACGGCTTCCCCATCACACGAATTCTGGAAAATAATCCACAATACCGAAAATCAAATTAACAGAGGATACTACAAAAAACTGCGAACGCCAATATGCGTAGAGATTACTAATTGAAGGCATAATTCTTCTGGAGGTGCTAGAAATATTGGGCATACGTAGAACTTGGATGAAACAAAATAAGAATGTAACCTGCCAGCATGGAATCGAAGAGTGATCTTCGAGTGTATGAATCAGCCTGAGGCTGCAAGCAGAACATAGACCTCTGGAACATTTTCATGATCGTACCAGGAGAATTGCACTTGCTCTCACCCACTTCTCACTCTAACAACATACCCACCTTTGAATTCCTACACTGGTCCATTATCTGCCCTCTGATGGACGTGGCAATCTCTAGCCTGGGCGCACCAACAAATGAAAACAAAGAGCGTCGATCCAGGCTTCGCATTCTGTTCTGCCAATCCACAATCTTAAAGTGCTTGCCACAATGAAAGTAAGTTGGGTATGGAATAGCCATATCATTCCTATTCCAGGGACTGGCCTCCACCAAAAGCATAGTCATGTTCTTCGTAGCAGGCAAAAACAATAGATTAAAGTTTTAGAGTAAAAGTTCTATATGTGGCAAAGTCTGGCTCAAACATGCTCACTGAGCTCTTCCTAAACGTACACCTCACAGCATGCATTCAAAACCTAATTGCCAAGTCTACATTTTTTTACTGTGGTAGACACAGAGATATATGACTTGGATGGATACGTGGATGGAGAAAATAAAAGCTTAGCAGACTGGCAGAGTGTGTGAACGATTACTCCAAGACTTGGATATTAGTGCCTTCTCTTCAGTTGGAGACTGGGATCCACCTCAACATCGTCAGCGAGTCCAATTACATACCACCAGAAAATCTAGAATTAATATTTTGGTTAGTTGTAATTATATATTCATAGGCCAGCTATTTCCCCTGTTTTTACTGCCAAAATATTACAAGTATTTCCTATGATTGTACTCCAAGATTTACCGGATATGTAAATTTTCATTGGGTTAAAGATCAGATCTGTAAATGAAAGACACATGAGAAACACAGTTCAACTCAACCATTATTGCATACACTTCCTTCACACTTCAGTTAAATACAACACAGTGTTGCGAGTTGTTGAGAAGTGTTCAAATTCGGGAAAACTACATGTGCGTCCTAAATTAGAGCTGTAATTTTTTCTCTATTTAAACAAGATATGTTAATATTCATGTCATTTAAATTTGATCGGTAAATCTTTAGGGAGTGACATACATATGAATTTTCCTTGCTGGAGTGAAAAGAAAACGGTTATCAGGTAAGATTAATTTGTACACGCTTGCCTGAATTTCAATAGCTTTTGTTGATAGTTTGTATTATAACTTTTGTCTCTATTATAAATTTTATATTTTATTAATGTATTTTGAAGTTAATTTAGGTATTCATGTACTTATACACATTAAATCTATATAAAAGAAATTGATTTTTTCTTCAATGAATTATGTTTGAAAGACATACACAACATTATATAATATGAATTATATATTTAAAATAAAATTATACATATTGCATATAAATATATTATAAAATAAATGTGAGATAATTAAATAATTAGTAATAGTTGGAGAGTTCTTTCATGGATCTTTAGTTGGTCTCACATGTGACTTCATTATTTTATACATATTATTATTTTCTTTGAAATCTTATTCTTTGTCTATTCTTCCAAATCATAATAAAGGGAATAACTATTTAAAGGAAATCTTAAATTGGCTTTCCCGCAAGTTTTCAATTGGAATTTTATTCCTTGTAGGTAAAATAGGTGATTGTTACAAAAATCTATATGGTAAATCTTTTCAACTTGTAGTTATCTATTTGTTTTAAAATTTATATGGAGATGTTCAGATTTAAATGTATAGGAAAGGGGTGATGGAGATAAATGGATAGATAATGTTTAAGATTTTATCTTTAACTAGGTAGGCATTCCTATGTTAATGAAGGGATGAAATTGTCAAGGGATGAAAGGGGTCTTGACATGATAAAAATTAAATTTAATATTTAAAATTGACAAATAGTTTAAAATATATCCTTCAATTTAAAAAATAAATAAATAATTATATTAATTAATATATACTCATTTTCTATAATTTGATATTTATTTACTTTATCAAATATATTAAATAGTATATAAAATAAGGGGGTGTTGAAGATTAGACAAAAGTGAACATAGGAACAAACAAAATTAGCTTACATTAATTTCTTTTAAAATAATTAACTTTTAAAAAATAGTAAATAAATGAAAGACATAATTATTTGATTAATGTATCTATAATTAATTTATAGAATTTTTAAACTAATAAAATAGATGTAGTTTTTTTTATTTTTGATTTAGATTGTTTACCAACATAAAATAATTTTAATGTTACTAAAAATATATGTCCTGCTTGCAATCCAAGCATACCTTCCCCTCATTCATTATGGCATCCTTCGAGAACATGTTAGCATGCTTGAATGGTCAACCTTTATCTCAACAAACATTTACAACAATCAAATTACAATGTTTCTATTCAATTAAATAATTTTACAAATAAAAATCTATTACTACCTAAAAAATGAAAACAAATTTTATTCCTCATAAATACGGTGTACCCATTGCACACTAAGGTGCGATTGCTAGTGTTATTTAAAGTGGTTAAGTAATTATTAAAAAGTTTTATGATTATCGAGATTTAATTTTAAAAAATGATTCAAAAATCATGTGTGCCCTATTTTAAACAATTTTGGAGTTAAGAACTCTTTTTCCTAAAATAAGATTGAATCTGAAGATCACTAACCCTTCTTCAATGTTATAATATCACTAGGTTTCAATTCTACAAACAATTTGTTAACTTTCTATTATAGGTTGATGAATTTAAAAGAAACAGGTCTGCAATGATAATATTCTAATTTATGGCCAAATATCATAAATTAAAGTTATATTAGATAAAAGAATTTACAAATTTAGTACAAGATGTCCAATGAACTCTTTGTGTCACTAACTATTCTTAGAGTTAGTATCATTTAATACTAACAATAAGTTTATAATATGAATTGCAAACTTTATTGGTTACCTTCAAAAGAAGAAAATTTATGGTCTTGTTTGAAATTTTAGTAAATCTTATTTATTATAAGATTTTGTCAATGGAAAAATTAGGATATAATATTTAGAAATTAATAAGATTCTAGTGGCATAAATCAAAACTGTCTATTCTTAGTGTTCTGCATACTTCAAAATATAGAATTTTCTATTCTAAATGAATTAAGTTGAAAAACAGAGTCTGAATTGAAAACACTGGCAAATCTCTCTATTATGTTGGCTTTCTTGTTGTCCTTGTGAGTAGAGTTGATGTGAAAAAGGTCATCAAAGAATCTAAATCCATCCCATGCTACTTTCCTTGTCCTTTAATGTCATGCAACTCTTTTACAACTACAAGTTCAGTGACACATATTTGGTCACTAGTATGTTACTATGAGAGTGTATGTATAGATAGCATGTGCAGTGTGCCCAAAACATCAAACCCAAGCTCAAACGTAAATTATGATTTCCCTTAGGGCTACCATGGCATAGCAAAATACTTACAAATTTTTACCTTGTTGAACCAAAAGTGAAATTCAAAGAAAGATCATAAATGGATAGAACAAAGAGCCAAAATAAATTCAAGAGTAGGTTCTATAGAAACAAAATATAACAACTAAAATCTCCAATTAGGTGCTCTTGAAATTATGACAATCTTTAGCGTAGAGAGACACTTAGAAATAACTTCTCATGTAATTTACTATACAAGCTTCCACTTGAAACATAATTGTAAAATAGGAGTTGTAGTTGTGTTGATTAATAGCAATCTTCCTTCAAACCAACCAGATTTAGATGTTTCATCTTCCACAATAGATGGATCACCTTCTTTAAAATCATATTGGAATTTCACCAAGTTTGAGATTATCAGCTTCTTAATACAAACTACTCTTCCATCCCCTAGTTTTACAACTTCACAGTATTTGTTCATTAACTCAAGCTGCAGTTATTGTAGTAATTGTTGAAATAGTCAAGATAATTTTACTTTCAACAACTATAGAAAAACCCCCAAGAGTCCTACCTCTTTCATTTGGAATAATAACTAGAGGCTTATCTATAGCCATTTGATATGTTCTATTCAAATTGGCCCCAAATGAGTATGCATTCTTCTCTCTTTTCAAACCTCATACACATGGATGTTTACATGAAGAGGAAAAAAGAGGCTATAAGGGGTATTAAAATATTTATTTTTACACTTTTTGCAATATAGGGGAACACAAATTTCAAACTTACATGTTGACAAAACTATTTCCTTAAAGTAATTTTATGGTGTTCTGTCAAAATTGTATACCCTTGCATTTGTGTAATTAATTTTCAAAATATAGTGTCTAACTCCGATGGTATATTTATAGGTCCATTACTCCCTTAACTTTTTTCCCCACATGGTTCTGATTTCTCTCTTCTTGATGTCCTTTTTATCAAGATTTATGTAACACATGTCTTAAACATTCAATTTCTAGTTGTTTGGCCCTTTCCAAAGTTGAATATTTATGAAAAGAAAAATTATTGAATGATTGTAATCAAAATAATCCAATAAAGGAGGGTAGTTGAAAGATTGCCAAAAGAAATTACAAAGTCTTGACACATCACTATGAGTAATAAGAAGCAGATACAAAAATTTGTAGCCCAGCAAAAAGCCATAAACAATAGATATAATTGTTTGCAACATCCAAGAGGCATACTTATATATTATTAATTATTATTTCTGATTTCTCTAATCATAGATGTTTTCCTCAAATGGCTTACTTCTTGTGCCATATATCTTGAACTTGTGAGGATATCATAAGAGTGTAGTTTGCAGACATGTCACACTCCATAATTTTGCCACAACTAGTAAAATTTAGCCCCTATATAATTATTAATAACATCAACTCCCAAAGTTTTTTAGAACCCCTTAAGATCTATCATTTTTGGGCCTGTTATAGCTCACCTCCATTAAATATTTAAATATTGGAACTTGAGACTGTACAAATTTTGTATCAATCAACAAATAAGGGGCATAATTATACACCTATCCTTAATAGACAACATTGGAATGGATGTTTTTTGTGTAGGCTTTCACCACTTTTCCTTCAAATGCAACCATTTGAGCTTTGAACCCTACTGATTTGCAACATAATTACTTAAATATCCGTCTACGTATTTATTCTCTATTTTCTTGATCTCATTGGTTGTAAGGTATTGGCTTGGGCTTGGAGTGACATTAAAAATGGTTTAATTTTATTTTTCTCATGTTATCTATATTTACTAGTTTAAGCTTCACTTAGCATGCCAAATTTTCATTTAAAATTTTTATTCCTGATTTTCTCCCCAAATTTAAAAAGATTGCCCACTCTTGTTAATGTTTAAATTCCAATACAATCATTATCATATTTTTCATGTTTATTAGTTTTAACTTTATATAGTATGGCAAATTTTGATTTGACTTTCTTATACTTATTCCTTCCACATCTTTTTATAACTAATTTTTTAGAGTACTATATATGTATTACATGTTTTGTTACGTTATCAAAAGTGTCTTGAATTTCTACCGAGGGCGTTATATCATGTGTGAATATTTTCTAATCAAATTCTAACATTTTTGGTTGTCTATTAGATGGATGTTGATTGGTCTCACATCATAGACGAAGCAGTTCAATGGCCATGTAGTGGAAAATATTCCTATTAGATGGATGTTGATTGGTCCCACACCTTTTTCGGGTGCTTCTTGCGATTCACATTCCACTGTCTTTAGACTCTCCACTTCTCAGCTGCTGCCTTTCGATAATATCGTTGTCTATTCACATTTCATATTCTACACATCTATTGGTCTCCCTATTCTAATCTGAACTACACATAGTTTTTAGGGGTTTCATTTTCATTAGTTACGCAGCTTTATTTCCTTTGTTTTGAACCCTTAAGCTTCTATTACTGATGCAACTACTTCCTTTAACTTTGCAGCCCTCTTTTATAAGTAATTTGCCCTGTTAAATGGTTGTCCCATGTGGTGGAAAGAAATGAAGACACACCTCCCACAAATTAAATCGATCTACAAGACTTCCAAATTTTGACAGCCAAGGTAAACAAAATAAGGCCCAACTTAGATAATAAGCCTGCCAACTGTTTTATTTCATCTTCGCGCCATAGAATGCCAAATCTATGCAGATTATCATTACTTATGGCACCATATTTGGCAAGTTGGGTCAATTAAAACTATCTCTTCATCTATGATAGATACCCACAGTGCTAATCAAATATTGCAAAATTGACTTGGCATTTTCTCCACACACCAAGCGCTACTTCGATCAGCATTTCATTATTTGATTCCCGTGTACAATTCAATTAGGGCCCTTTTGGACGCAGGCATGTCGGCCGATATTCCAGAATACTGTATTCTGAATATGTTATCCATTGTTTGTAGTCGACAACGAAGGATGGAATTGGAATTTCGATATTCCAATTTTATCAAAAAAAAGGGATATATCATCTTCTACTTGAAAAGGTGGAATTGGAATTAGAGACTCATATTCCCATTTCGTATGCTAATTTATAAAACGGCCGGGTCTGCGTGCAAAGATAACTGGTTCAGGTCCGCCTTTTGACCGTTCATTTTCAGCAGTTTTATCAAGCAGTTTTGGACATCTGAAACGACATTGATTGCGGGTGTGGAAGGAAATGATGATGACGATGAAAGCGGTGCGAACAGTATAAATCTCAAGGATTGCAGTGGAATTGTTAGAGGGAGGCATGAAAAACATCTCATTGAACAAAGAAAGAATTTAGGATACAAACCAGACATCGCATTAATTGGAAAATGTTTATAGCTGCATTAAAGCTAAGGAGAACGAGACTTGAATCATTGCAACTAGCGGTCAAAAGTTTTGAGCAAAGCATTTTTCATCTAGGATTAGGGTTTATTTGCACGCAGGTCTGACGAGAAGCCCTCACTCTACTCACACTTCACAAATCATCTTCCCAGTGAACCAAACATGTCATGCCATATTCCAAAAATCATTTTGAAGATTTGCATCTTCCAGAATTGCAGCATCTTCTAGAATTGAGTATATTTGGCATTTGGAATTCTGTGGTTCAAGCATTACATAGAAAACAGAAACTCATTCTATGTAACCCCCTTTCACTATAAAGTTCCACGGTTATTGTGAACTACGAAAAATTTGACTATGATTTTGTGCTTCAGGGAAAAATTTGTCTATCTTCGCCTCCCCTGAGCTATCAAAGCTTGAGCCTTTGGGCTGCCAGAAATGTGCGCGGTAACGGTTACGCGTGGTTAGAAAGGGGAACGGGCAAACAAAAACATTCAGAAAATGAACGTGAGTGAAAGAGTAAGTAGAAGGAAGGGCAAACAAAAACATCCACCTAAGTAGTCAAAGCCAAGGGTGTGACGTTTAAGTCTGGCCCTAGAAACGTTCGGACGCGGCTATCCTTCCGAAGGATTGCATAGCCGTACATATGCAAAAAATCCGAAAACACCATGAAATTTCCTGAAAATTTCAGGATCTGTTCTTCATCGTAAGCATGTTCTGGATCGAAAACAACCTAAAATTTCTGGAAAAAAGCACTGTGTATTTGCAGATTTAGGAAAAAAAAATTTCAATATAAGGGGCGTTCTATTGGGAGGATAGCCGCCGCTGAAACGTTCTCCCCTCTTTCCTCAAAATTTTGCCATTGCTAGAGTTGATTGTTTTATTTTACATAATGTACTTCATTTTACGAACTCCGCGTCTTCTTGTCATATTCGGTGAATCAGCTACCTTCGAGTCAATCATACGTAAAATAAACTGATGTAGACATAACCTTTGACTTGTATTTACTAGGGGAAACAACTTCCTATAAATTTATTTATTTTTGACAAAATTAACATTAAAATATCTTAAGCAAGATGTCTAAAGATATTCAAACAGAAGAGCTATTATAGAAAGCTAGGTAAGGAAAAGAAAAGAAGTCTTTCACAAATCCACCACCTCAAAGAAACTGTAACCCAACAAAAATAAAGGAATAATTAGGATCAACCTTTATCATGATGGATAATATGTAAAAACTAATTAATCTGATCAGTAGGTAGAAATTAAAAAATATTTCAATCTTACATAAATATGGTAAGAATCTACAACCACATTTCATTTATCAAGAATGTAAACAAAGGAGATGGAATCAAAGATCTAAGTAACATAGTGAACTGGAACAACCAGCAATGCTAAATATTAAAAAGAGCCCTCAAAATGCTTAGTATCCAAAAGAGAGACTAAAAACATAGCATTCATAGGTATGTGCAGGATCATGGTATGCCAAAAAGTGGTGATGTGAAAAAGAAGACCTAATTGATAGACTCTTTGAAAAACAACTATAACTTTCAAACACTATAACATTTTTGAAATCTGAAATATACATCACATTCTATGCTTCACCCAGTACAATAATAATAAACAATTTTTTCAATTTGATGAAGTTTAGACTAAGTTAAGATGGTTAGATACGAGAGGTTTTATATTTAAAAAAATTTGTAGCAGAAAAATCATAATTAATTATTTATTTAGAAAAAAATACAAAAATATATACACCACATCCGAACATGAGTCTACTACTTTTATCTATAATCTTATAAAAAAATATTATCATTTGATTTTGTTTAATGTGATCAGACATACACCTACTTGTTATCTTTCTACTCCTAATTGATAGACTTATTGAAAAATAGCTATAACTTTCAAACTGTATAACATTTTTGAAATCCAAAACATGTGTCACATTCTATGATTTTCCTACTACAATAAAAATAAAAAAGGTTTTCAATTTGATAAAGTTTAGACTAAGTTAACATGGTCAAACATGAGAGTTTTTGTATTCTAAAAAAGTTGTAGAAGAAAAATACTAATTAATTATTTACTTGGAAATAAATTAAAAAAAATATGTGTCACATCTGGACATGAGTCTACTACTTATATCTAGAATCTTGTAAACAAAAATTATCATTTGATTGTGTTTAAGGTGGTTAGACATACACCTACTTCTTATTTTTTCTTGAAATTTTCGTACTACTACATTGAAATTTGAAAATTTCAACATATAGAATAATTGTTTTTCAAAAAAGGTCTAGTATCTTAGAAATTAAATTCAATTTTCTACAGATTCTCTTCTTACTTAAGGGCCTAGTTTGGCATACCATGATCCTGCACATACCCTCATCTCAAAAGTAATATTCTTCCAACCCAATTCACAAGCATTCATCAAAGCAACAAGAAGGAAATGGGCTTCCATTTGATTGTTGGCATCAAATCTAGTAGCTATAGAGAACTCAATAGAGTCATTTCTTTCATGGGTAATACCAGCATTTTGATCTCTAATTACACACATTGAAATTAAAGGTTCAAATGTTCTAAAAAAGGAAACAACTTGACAAGCTAATGTAGGTCTTGAAAATAATATGAATTATAGCAATTGTAGATGGAAAGTCTTTTTAATTAGCTATTTTTTTATTTTATTTACTAATAGCCAATAGATCTTAGCACAATATCTCTTATTCTAGATTTGAG
This sequence comes from Chamaecyparis obtusa, assembly GCA_027943335.1. NCBI lineage: Eukaryota > Viridiplantae > Streptophyta > Pinopsida > Cupressales > Cupressaceae > Chamaecyparis > Chamaecyparis obtusa. The sequence goes on from BSBK01000873.1 coordinate 789,822, forward strand.
TGATAAGAAATTCAACGTTTTAAATCACCAATTACAAAATTCCAAAAGATCTAAAGAGATAAAATGAAGCACAAAATCACAATGAGCAAAGTCGACCACACGGTAAGCTGAACAAGAAGTGTACATATAGATGTGAGTGATTAGGTCGAATCAGAAGTTGACTCTAATACTCAATGATTTATGGCAAGTTGTGTCCCACAAACCTACGATGAGGCGGTGAAATAGAATCGGTGTGTCTCTAGACGACTCCCAAATGATGACAACATGTGTGAACAAGTGTTGAATAAACATGGACGACTAATTAGGCTTAATAATCCTAAGTTTTACTTAATTCAATTAATTAAATACACTAACAACCCCCCCTCCCCCTCCCTTAAGCATAACATAGTAGGAGAAGATAATGTACAAATGAGTCGTGGCTACTAGCTTGGTAAGGTACCCATGTACAATAAAATCTCTCATAAAAGGAGAAAGAAAGAAATCCTAGTGGGAAAAACTATCCTCCAAAAAGGAGAAAATGCTTTACAAATTTAGTACAAGATGTCCAATGAACTCTTAGTTATATTACATAAAAGGCTTTACAAATTTAGTACAAAATGTCCAATGAACTCTTTGTGTCACTAACTATTCTTAGATTTAGTATCATTTAATACAAATGATAAGTTTATAATATGAATTGTAAACTTGGTAAGGTACCCATGTACAATAAAATCTCTCATAAAAGGAGAAAGAAATAAATCCCAGTGGGAAAAACTATCCTCCAGATAGGACAAAATGCAAATGTAGCATGCACATGGTATGAAATGTACAAGTGACAAATAAGAAGAATGAAAGATGGAGGAACCATGGTAATCCCCAAAGGACTACTTCTACCACAACATACAATATCTTCCCCACCATAGGAGAGAAAGTAGAGAATAAAATATGACTCCCTCAAAAGATATTAAGTGATGAACTCCATGTAGTGTTAATAGATTCTCAAAAGTGGATACTAAAGATGATCTATGCATGTCAAACAACATTCCTCCCCTTGGGAAGAAACAACACCATAAATGTGTCCAAGATTACTTCCCATTCTGGATAGGAATATGTACAAAGAAAGATGAATGTCTTTGAATGCTACACATAATTCAAAGACTGAAATGATGTTAGGATGCCTTTAAATGATGCTTATAGATATCCAAGCCAATGTTGAGGTGTGATGGATTCTGTACCATGATTGTTTTTCAAAAAGGGACAATGGATGTTTGGTGATGTTTGGACCAATGTGAATATGATACTATTGCCGATGAAGATATATGAGTTGGATATCACAACTCATGAATATTTGTACAATCTGTCACGATAGGACCTGATGTAACTGAGGTAAGAGCAATGTCCAAAGATGGAAATGGTGATTCAACTTCATGAAAGTTATCATCAAATAGAAGATGAATGAATTCAATTTTGTCATCCAAATCTGCAAGATGGGATTCTACAAACAAAGATGCAGCTATGTCTGATAGATATGCATCCCAATGTGGTGGATCTAGTATAAAAATAGTAAATGGGCAGTCCCACAATAGTGTGTCCACTTTTTGGCCAACTTTAACAGTAAGATCAACATTCTAAAAAAAAATCACTTTCAAACACCTATTGCTGCAAAAGTATTAGGAATTTGAAGATGATGTAAACTAGAGTCTTTTAGAATTTTCTTTCTAGTTTCTAAATATATTTAAAAAAATAAAAATAAAAATTGATTTGAATCCATTTTTCTTTCTCCTTCAAAAAGTGGTTTGTGTGTAAAATCAACATTTTTAAGGAGTGACTGTCAATTGGATTAGCATAACCTTTTTTTTCAAAACTGATAACGATGTAATTCTTTCAAGGTTATATTTTTAACTTCAATATCTAACGAATGGAATTGGTTTCATTCATTTTGGTTCAATATTTCATACTTTATTAAGTTCTAAAGTGAGAGTAATTGTAATTTAGATACAACTTCTTTTTTACTGCTCTAACTTGATCTCTATATATCACAATTCATTTTTTCTTTAAATTTTATAGAAAGGTGACACAAATATGCTTTTCCTACATATTTTTCATAATTTTTGTTTTGTAAGTTACTATTTTTCTTGAAGCGTCAAAGAGATGGGTTGTTGAATGACCAAACAACCTACGTTTAATTAAAGTTAATTTTGAAAGTAATAATGAACTCAATATGTATTAAAATTATAGTCATTAGAAAGCTTATTCAAAGTAGCATCATCTAGCATTTTTTATTTCAGAACATCATCTTGTTTGGTCTATGTTTTAGGCCTTGAAAGATAAATGTTTTGTTTTGTTTTTTTCATTCTGAAAACAATTTCAAGTTTGGGGTCTTCGTACGAAGACTCCCTTTGCACGAAGCCATCCTTGGGAATTTTACCTGACCTACTTCCCCCGAAGTGGGTCGGCTAATTATGGTAATTTTTTTTTCAACATGGTATAAAATAAAATGTTTTTTTTCATTTTTGACACAATTGCAATCAACCTAATTCACACTTTTCACTATTGCTCTATTTTTTGAAAGTCATTTTTTGGGAGGAGAATTGCTACTGGTGTTTTTATCAAAGGCTTTTTTTTGGAGGAGAATTGCTATTGGTGTTTTTATCAAAGACATTTTTTTAAAGAGGAGAATTACTATTTCCAAATTTTTAGAAGACATTTTTTTGGAGAGAAGAAATGGGGAACAAGAAGGGAAGACAACGTAAATCTGCAAGAAAATGTTAGATAACTGAGAGGGGGGTGAATCAGTTAAATCAGTTATCCTACAGTCCCAAACTCTTAGATGTACTTTTTCAAACTTATTCAACAATTCAAACAGCTCGGTAAGATAAAATAACTATCTTTTTGATCATTTACCGAATACTAGTAATTATCCAAACTGTCTTTACCGATTAATCAAATAAGAAACATGTTTAAAGTATGATAGAAAAATAATCATAACAAATAACACATAACACAATGATTTAATGTGGAAACCCTACTACGGTAAAAACTGTTAAAGGTTAGGAGCCAACCTTGTTAAAGGTCACAATGCACACTGTTAGGTGTGACCTGGTTAAATGATTTATCACTAACAATTAAATGTTGACCAACATTCACTATGGGGTCAAAAAGATAACAATTAACATTCATTGAATCTCATATGGAAATACAAAAGACTGTTAAGTTCACTCGGTTAAGAGATTTTGCTACAATAATGGTTAAACTGATACAGTTGTGATCTGATTCAAATACAACTCAATTTTCAAATATTCAGATCTATGCTAAGCTCATAAAAAATCTCAGTTCACTTCCTCATATCCTTCAACTTACTTCACTCAGTGTATACATATCTCTTACGCTTAATTTTGCCTACAATTCAGCTTGGTTCTATCTATAACCAGTTTGATCAGGAATGCATGAAAAATGTCTTCATGTGAAATCTTCTACAGTCTCTATTCATCCAGCATAATTTTTAATGTAGAATTGAGCTATTGATCATACATGCTAAAATAGGGCCTAGGTAAGCTAAAAATTATATAGGGATGCAATTTATGACACTATACTTAATATCCTCAAGTGCTAATTATAACTTTGAGAGGTTGATCAACTAAAATTTTAATATCAAATTCATAGAGGTGCGCATGTGCATCAACAACTCCGCTATGATGTGAAGAGGACCCCTTCAGAGAGAATCAAACTTGGCATGTTGTCCTAGCCTTGAGGCTTATTCATCATACTTGAAGACTATGTATCTCTCTTTGAAACCATAATGTAAAGCTTTTTATTCAAACCATTTATTTACAATTCATCATTGATTGGCCATGGCTTAATGAACCTTTTCTCAAGTCTGTTGAAGATTAAGCATCTTTTCTATTCTCATCTCAATAGCTCTACTCTCTTCAACATATAAAGATTTTAGCAATTGTAGCAATGGGATGTCTATAAATACAACATGTAATCTCTTAAAAAAGGATAAAGGGAAAAAACTAAGTGGGACAAAAATCCTCACCAAAAAAGAGATGAAAATATAGAAAATCACTCAATAATGAGTGGGATGGAAAAAAAATCCATGTGAGAAAAAAGTGACCCTATAAGCTCGAGTATAGGGAAGTCAACTAATCCCCCCTCTTTGTAGAGTCTCTCAAATCTTGAAGATGATCCAATGATGTTAAGTAACATTTCTCCCCTTGGAAATAAATGGATTCTATGTTGAGCCAAGAATGTCAAAGAGCCACTATATAGAATATGTCAATAAAGAACTAATAAGGAATCTAATAGTGCAACATGAATAAGATTATAATCAAGGAGAAAACTATAAGAAAATCAATTAGATACTCATAAACTATAAATTATTACTTTCTAATCTCAAGTAGAGACATGCACTGAGTATCACATATAGAGCTTGTACTACTAAATAAATGAAGATTACATCTAAATAAGTGTGAAATTACAAATAATACAAAATATTATAGCACTCAATGAGTTATGCTACCATGTAAGATTTGGCTATGGAGATAGCCACCCAAGATCTAGAGGCCTACTTGAAATAACAATAATAAGATGTAATCAATGTGAAAAGAATTAACTAAATGTAATAGAATAGCTTGAATTAATTGAATTTACTTAAATTGATTTTACAATGGAGACCCAAGTTAGACATAAGAAGGCATAAAGTTATTAAAAATTGTGTCTCATGCTTTATGACATGATACTTAAAGTAATAACTTATCATCCACCCAAGGTGAAAAAGTGATAGCGTGGCATGTCCACTAAAGATGGATCACCATCCAAAGGTGAAAAATATAAAGTGTCACATGTTTGCAAAAAGTGGATCACCCTTCAAGGTAAAAAGGTGATTGTGCAACAAATCCACTAAAGGTTGATCATCCTCCAAAGGTGGAAAAATGATAGTGAAAAACATGCAGTGAAGGAGGATCACCCTTCAGTGGTGGGGAACTAATAAAGTGGTAAGTCTACCAATGGTGGAAGTCCCATTTCAAATGAAAAAGTGATAATATGATAAGACCACTGAAAGTGGGATGCTCATATGTTGTCCTGGAAAGAAAACTTAAGTAACGTGTATGGGTTCAGTGCCTATGAGAATGGATAACTAGATGTAATAGTTATACATGCCAATAGAATCACTTAAGTAAAAAAATATTATTACTAATAAAATTTATATAATTTAATTAATTAATTTAAAGAATAATTATTTCATATATTAGATGATTAATTTATCATAGATCATTAATCAAATGTAACCTACTTTCATATGTATCTTCCAAGCATATCACACCCCATCACATATGTTAATAGTACAATTAAATAATAGCAGTTATCTATTTACAAGAAAAATTCAAAATTAGGTCATTGAATTGAAATTAATATGTCTAATTAATCATTTCACTTAATTGTCAAACATATAAAGAGTGAAGACAACTACATAATAGCATATAGCATAGTGAATCTAAAATAAAAATCTTACATCTAAGTTATAACTAGACATAAAAAAATTGATATATCTATATATTTATATAAAATAAAAATAAAAGATATTAAAATATATTTAAAAAAAATATTAAAAATTATATTGTTTTAAAATATAAACATAGATATTGTGTATCAAAAATAAAAATTAATAGACTTAAAAATAAAAATCTACCATTTCTATAATGGATCATGGAATGTGATCTGAAAAATTGATGCGGTTGGGTGGCTCCTCCAAATTTATCATTATGAACGATGGCCTTCACAATTATTAATAACATAAAAGTGAGAGTAGAAGCCACCTACAGTGGAATCATGTCGTGTGCAAACATCGTGGCTTTGGCTGCTCGTGACTCTATCAACAAGGTTTGAAACTTCTTAATTCCAGTCACATGCATGTTATTGATTAATTTTTTCAATTTTTAGAGGGTCATTTTAATGGAATTTGTGTATGTGTTTTCAAGGCTAGAGGACCATTCTATCCATTATCGCTAGGGTAGAGAGACAGCCTTAGCTTTGTAAATTTAACAACTATTCTTGTGAATTTTTCTTGAATTTCTCTAGCTTCGACTAGAGATCTCTTAGCAATGTCTCATTAACCCTTTGTATGTCTAGATTCTTAAAGGAAAAATTGTAACTTGCCAACTTCACTATTCATCTTGTAGCATTCTTTAGTTTTAGCCTTCAAGGATTCTTCAAGAGTCTTCTTAGATTCAATTTATTCAGTTATCTTTATTTCCATATATTCCATCGCATTCCTTAGGTTGTTTCTTTCTATCACAATCTGCTCATATTCTTTAGGTTTTTCACTATTAGGTGCATAGTTACTTATTTTTTATGATAGCTAATCCACAATGTCTTTTCTCCTACCACTGGATTGCTTTACTTGCTCTTTCAAATTGTCGATGGTTCTATTAAGGTATGTGCAGGATCATGGTATGCCAAACTAGGTCCTTAAGTGGCAATGAAAATTCAGAAAACCAGGTTTAGGAAAGTTGACATAAAAATTTGAACAAGTTATAAATATTAAATAAAAAATATGTAAGAAGAGAATCTGTAGGAAATATAATTTAGTTTCTAAGATACTAGGCCTTTTTGGAAAAATAATTATTCTATATGTTGACAATTTCAAATTTCAATGTAGTAGTACGAAAATTTTAGGAAAAAAATAAGTAGGTATATGTCTGACCACCTTAAACACAATCAAATGATAATTTTGTTTTTACAATATTCTAGATATAAGTAGTAGACTCATGTCCGATGTGACACATATTTTTTTGTAATTTTTTCCAAGTAAATAATTAATTATGATTTTTCTTCTACAATTTTTCCAAAATACAAAAACTCTTGTGTCTGACCATGTTAACTTAGTCTAAATTTTATCAAATTGAAAAAAAAATATATTTTTCTTGTAGTGGGAAAAGCATAGAATGTAAAACATATTTTGGATTTCAAAAATGTTATACTATTTGAAAGTTATAGCTATTTTTCAATAAGTCTATCGATCATGACTAGAAAGATAACAAGTAGGTGTATATCTAACCACATTAAACAAAATCAAATGATAATAGTTTTTTATAATATTCTATATAAAAGTAGTAGACTCATGTCCAGATGTGATGTATTTTTTCTTTTTTGTATTTTTGTTCCAAGTAAATAATTAATTATGATTTTTCTGCTACAAATTTTCTTGAATATAAAACCTCTCATGTCTGACCATCTTAACTTAGTCTAAACTTGATCAAATTGAAAGAATTGTTTATTATTATTGTATTAGGTGAAGCATAGAATGTGATGTATATTTTAGATTTAAAAAATGTTATATTATTTGAAAGTTATAGTTATTTTTCAAAGAGTCTATCAATCAGGACTTCTTTTTCACATCGCCATTTTTTGGCATACCATGATCCTGCACATACCCATTAGCTTCTTTCAATTTTTCTTTCTGATATCAAAAGTAATTCCAAGTAAACCAAACAAGATGCACAACACCATCAACATCATAACACCATGATTTATTTTCTAGGAAAACTTGATTAAGGGAAAAACCCCGGTGGGGATGATGCCAATAAATTTCTCACTAATGCAGTAATAAGTACACTACTCAACTGCAAAACCAAATTACATCAATGCCTAGCGACAATTAAATAACTAAAATGGACTTGCAATCCAATACCAAACTCACTAGTAGCATCTATTACGTCTATACAGTTTTGATGAAGTACAAAACCATAGTTTTCTTGCATATACCATTATATCATCATACATTACATATCCTTGCAACACTTGTCCTTCACAACCAAAACTTGATCTTATATATGAGATCATAATCCCAAAAATGTAAGACTATCGACCCAAAACAAGATAAAAAAATGTGTGCCATATTTCACACCAGAACTCAATCAAAACATTAAATCAAAGCTTTCTAACCAAGTACAATATCCTTTGATTTCTTATCAATCATAATCAATGACCAAAATGATTCTCCAAACTTCTCTGTTGTATTCCAAAATTGTCAACTTGATATTCATTAGTGAATATCTCATGCATACCAAAATTATAGATTTTGCAAATATTGGATTAGATGTATTAGGATGTCAACTTTCATTCTCTATCATTGTAGGATCTAACTCTTTGACATCTGTTCGTACCAAGATAGTCTATCAGATTATGTTCTTCTCTACTTATGATACTTAGACAATTCATGCATCAAATCCTCCATAAAACTATCTCTACTAAAATATGGTCAAGAGTGATGAATTTAGTTTCCATCAATGACAACATACCATGTATTATAGAGTGACTCTTGCCAACATAATTCATACTTTTCCCCATTTCTAGGTAAATAACAATAGAACATTATGTAATAAAAAGTGGCCCCAATAAGGAAAGATACTAAGGCTACATAGTGTGGAAAAACATAGTAGTCAAAATGAGTGCTAATGTACTACATTTTTAACAATTAAAGAATTATAATGTCTTTTGTAATATGAATAAAATATCTATGTATGAACAAATTGTCTAAATAATTTACATAATCATCAAGACAATGAGAATAAATATAATGACAAGTCTAATGAACACCATTATAATTTTGTTTTTGATCTTTTGATTTATATTTTTTCTGTAATAATGAAGATGATGACGAAGTTTAATATTCTTGTCATATTTAAGTTTTAAATAGATTCTTTTAGCTAAGGAAAAACAATCCTCTATAGGTAGTGTTACATTTATTTATTTTGAAGAAAGGGTTTGTATAGAAGGTGGAAGATTAGCCTTTGAAGTAGAAGGAGCATTGTTTTCTCGAGTTACAAATCCTAAACCATTTCTAGTGACTAGTGTAGGAAGATCTACAAGGACTATTATTCCAAAACCTTTTCCACTATATCATTGCTTAGATACAATATACTAACCTACTTCATAAAAAAAAATTAGTTGAGAAGGTGGAAGTATTTCATCTTGTAGTTTATGGAAAGTTGTGCAAGGATTTGTATTAGGAGGATTGATTTTTATGGAGAGATTCAAAATCTTATTATCATTATTCAAATCCACTTCATTCAGTTGGGAAGAAGAAGGCTCATCTAGGTCCTCACCTTTTCTTAATATCATGTCACAAGATAGATAATGAATGAAGTACATAATATACTCTTGATTAAAAAGATATTTTGATATTGAACATAAGATCTAGGAGAATCAAGAGGGTCTAGAGCAGTGCGTAAATTAACATGCTTAGCCTTTTGCACCAAGGTGTCTTTATGATGAGATAATCTATTACTCCCTAGTGTAGTATTTCTATTTAGGAGAGCATTAATGGTAATATTAACTCTACGCTCATTAAAAAAAGATACAGCCTAAAAGAGGTATTAATATCATTCATTTCAATGTCATTTGTAGGATTATTATTATCTGCAAATTCTCTAATGATATCTACATATTCCATATATTTTCTTAAGAATAATATGAGATAGAAACATGCAACATGGATAAAATATTTGAGAAATAATTTGCAAGTAGGAAATATATTTAAAATTCTAGTGATGTCATATGTAAGAGTGTCATGAATAAATGCGAGCAACATTAAGTGAAACAAGACATTATCTAACACGTGATTTTGATAAATGTAACCAATAATAAATGTTTAATCACTTTTTAAATAGAAAACAAACTTGATTTAGGAATACCATAATGAAAACTAAATACACCTGAATCGGATCTACAAATCAGAAGTATGTAAGGAGCATTAGGTTCACCAAAATGTAATGCGGTTGACCTAGATCTCTAGTTGATCAAATGTGACAATTATATGACGTAAATATAGCTTGATTAAATATAAATAGATAAGATCTAGACATCCATGTAATGCGGGGAAATAGGGTTCACTAGGTTTGATGGACAAAACTAAGAAGCTCGGACCTATTTTCACTTTAATTACCTTCGTAAGAAAAAAGATCCACTTGGTTCAATGATTCTTGGGAAGAAGGTAAATTTATTAATACTTTGTGGGGGAGTGGGAGATGACTATATCATTTTGGAATATCACTAAAGAATCTAGGTCAAACTAAGGAGAAATATTGACTTTCTATATATATAGGAAAACATAAAACAAATAAGCAAGTTTTGAAAATAGATAGTACAAATTGTAACTGACATATGATCAAATTTCTGGATAAAAGTTGTAGGACTTATTTGATGGTTGTTACCTAGTACTAGGATTGAGTTGATTAAGGAAACCCACCCCTTGTACTTTGTGATGAAACAACCCGGAGATTGTAGATCTCTGAATTTTGAACCTAGTTTAGGAATTAACCTTGAAATTGAAATAATTGAAATGTAATTAGAATTATTTTTATATGTAGTAGAAGCAAGATTTGACAAATGAGGTGTCTTGATTCTTATTGATGCTATGCTCTTTAAATTTGACCGCAAGTGTTGATGCAATAACATGATTCCACAAGACCAAAAAGGAAAATCATGAAAATATGATTGCATGAAGGATGTTGTATATTGCCACAATGCTAGATCTAAAGAGTACAATGGGATAAAATAGCCTGCTTACTTGATACTTGAATCCTTGAATTCTTGAGAGTTCAATTACTTGAAGGTGGATCTCAAAATGAGGGAAGAAAGCTTTATTTTATACATTTCCCTAGAATTTTAAGGTGTTAAACTTGAAGAAAGTTGATACAAGATTAAAATTACTTCTCTCAAAGGTCAATCATTAACCAGTTGAGATTTTGACCCAAACATCAGGGAGTGGGTTACCCAAGGAAACTTTCTCCTAGAAGTGGGTTTCCCAATATGACTTGCTCCCTCTAGTGTGAGACTAAATTGGGACGAGGGGTCTAAAATACTGAGGAGTTGCCAATTTTTGATGTAGAATTGAGCTATTGATAATGCATGCTAAAATAGAGTCTAGGTAAGCTAAACATTATATAGGGATGCAATTTATGACACTATACTTCATATCCTCAATACTAATTACAACTTTGAGGGGTTGCTCAACCAAAATTCTACTATCAAATTCATAGAGGTGAGCACATGCATCAACAATTTGTCTAATATGTGAAGAGGACCCCTCCATAGACAATCAAACTTGGCATGTTGCCCTAGCCTTGAGCCTTATTCGTCATAGTTGAAAACTAAGTATCTCTCTTTGAAACCATAATCTGAAGATAATTATTGAAACCATTTATTTACAATTCATCATTGATTAGCCATGGCTTAATGAACCTTTTATCAAGTCTCTTGAAGATTAAGAATATTTTATATTCTCATCTCAATAGCTCTACTCTCTTCAATGTCTAGAGAATTTAGTAATTGTAGCAATGGGTTGTCTATAATTGCAACATGTAATCTCTTAAAAATGGATAAAAGGAAAAAACCAAGTGGGGACAATTCCTCACTAAAAGAGATGAAAATAGAAAAACTCTCTCAATAATGAGTGAGATGGACAAAAATTCATGTGAGAAAAAAGTGACCTGATAAGAGAGAGTGGGGAAGTCAACTAAGCCCCCCTCGTTGTAGAGTCTCTCAAATATTGAAGATGATCCAATGATGTTGAGCCAAATTTCTCCCCTTTGAAAGAAATAGATCCTATGTTGAGCCAAGAATGTCAAAGTTCCACTATATAGAATATGTCAATAAAGAACTAATAAGGAATCTCATAGTGCAACAGGAATAAGATTAGAATCAAGGAGACAACTGCAAGAACATCAATTGGATAATCATAAACAATAAATGAGTACTTTCTAATCTCAAGTAGAGACATGCACCAAGTATCACAATATATAGCCTGGCCTACTAAATAAATGAAGATTACATCGAAATAAGTGTGAAATGACAAACAATACAAAAGATTATAGCACTCAATGAGTTCTACTACAATTAAATAATTACAATTATCTATTTACGGACAAAATTCAAAATTAAGTCATTGAATTGAAAATAATAATGTCTAATTAATCATTTCACTTAATGATCAAACATATAAAGAGTGAAGACAAGCACATAATAGCATATAGCATAGTGAATCTAAAATAAAAATCTTACATCTAGGTTATACCTAGACCAAAAAAAAATTGATATATCTAAATATCTATATAACATCAAAATAAAAGATATTTAAATATATTTTAAAAATAATATTAAAAATAATATTGTTTTAAAATATAAACATAGATAATCAAAAATAAAAATCAATACACTTAAAAATAAAAATCCATCATTCTGATGATGGATCATGAAGTGTGATCTGAAACATTGATACAAAAACTTACAAACACAATCAAATTGAAAAACACAAACACAACTAAATTTCATGGATTGTAGCATTATTTTCTTCCTCTTCTTTCCATCTTCACTTCACCGTACAATTTCCAGGCCTTTGTGGATGTTAGTGAAGTGGCCGCTTAAGTTTGAACATTACTGGATATTCAAATATCTCAGTCCTGTGAGTTTACTAAATCCAGGTACTTCTGGTAAACGAGCACAATTATTCATATTCAAACCTCGTAGATTCCTCAGTTCCCCAAAAGTCGATGGCAAACTCCTCAAAAGAAGTACATCCCATCAGATTCAAATACCGTAGAGCCTTCAGTTTTACCATGCTGGAAGGTAGCCCTTCCAATCTGTCACAATCTTCGAAAGCCAAATATCCGCAGACTGAGTGTAGTCAGCCAATGTAATTAACATATTTCCTCTGGCAACTCCTTTTCATCCGAATTGTATAACTTCAAAGTTTTCAGTCCACGGAATTGGAGAAGTTCCGTTGGTAGCGTCTTTGTCGAAAACTGCGTTAAATTGAACTCTTCTAGAAAAGAATTTGCAGTCACTAGCATTAAAATTTGTGGCAACTGCATTAAAATTTGGCCATTGTGAAGTCAATCTCCAACATCAGACATGCAACTAAAGTAACGAATGCGATCATCTCGTCTAACGAGAGGACCTTGGTACACAGCCAATTGGTCGAGGTCCTCTAAATGGAAGGGTAAACAAGTAATATCTGGACTTAAACTAACATATCTCAATTTTGGAAATTTCATTTTACTTGTCGTGCCGGCGCTGATGTTCGGTCCCAACACGACAACCCGTAACGATTTGCTCATTGAAAAGAAGCAGTCTTCTTTGACAACGTAGGAATGGTCAGAGTAGAGTTGAATTCCTTTGATATTGCCGAGCCTCTGCAAAATTTATAATTGTCAGAGTGCAGTGGATAGTTCAAAAGTATAGTTATAACTACGGAGAGAGGAATACCTCTTCTTTTACAGCAGCTTCAAAAGATTGAATATCTCTGATTCTGGTGGATCGTGCCATGTTTAGCCGCTTTGCTCTGATCACATCGTGTACAACTACGATCTTCTCATTCTCCTGCATTGGAGCATAATATTCAAAATCTTTAAAACAAGGGGGACCCCGCAGCAAATCTTCAAAATCTTCTCAACATCGCTGGTCCGAAGTCTATTGATTGTTTGTTTTCGCAGAAATTTTTCGGCATCACTGTATGAAAGTGGCTCGAGGAGATATGTAAGGCAAAATTCTCTATCAAACATATTTGTCTCAGACAAGTTTCTTGCTGTTAAAAGAAGTCTGATGGGCTTGTGCCTGTGAAGACGTTCCAAGCCTTTGGGCAAAAGCTCTGTCAGGTCTTCGATCCGCAGGACATTGCCAATAAACAGAAAGACAGGCTTATTCCATTCTTCGAAAGCTCTTTTCAATCTCTTCTTACCCTCATCTGCATCTCTCAAATCTACTGGTCTTCCACCATTGAAGTTGGGGAATAAATCCTTCAAAATCTGCCGCTGCATATATGTGAAATTGTTTTTCTGAGGATCCATTCGAAGTCTCCTATGCTTGTAGCCTTTGGCCTCCAAATCTACCTTTAAGTTTGAAATTACAGCATCCGCAAGGGTTGATTTTCCAATCCCACCAAAGCCATAAATGATCACAGCCCTGAATGGCAAATCCTATTTGCCAATCTGCAGCATGTCCATTACAAGCTTTTCCCGTTTCCCACTTCCAACTATCATAAACAAATACAACTTGTAAGAATGTATGGTGAAAGCAAATTATTTTCAATTTCAAAAACATAAAAAGTTAGTCTACTGTTAGTAAAATTAGTTATTTTTCTGTTTTCCCGACCCCTGTTAATTAAGCACAGTGAATACAACAAATTCTACACTTGTGTGGTGGTTACTTAGATAAATGAGATGAAGACCTTGTTTTAATGCTTCTATGATGTAGAAGCATTTCAGCTGAATTGGCGGCAATAAGTAATGATTAAAAGTATTCAATTTTGGTTTGTTTGGCGTTGTTTTGTTCTATTGACTATAATAAGGAAGTTAAATGTAACCTTTAAGTAAAAGCAATGACAGGAACATCGATCAGTTTTTGTTAGATATTGTTGTTGTTGGTACTGTCCGTGTATACGTTTATGTAAATGTGGAAGCACAAACGAGCCACAAGATATGCACATGACAAAATTGTTTAAAAACCCATTATTAAGTTTCAAGCAAATCTATTTTGGATTGATGCAACATTTCATGATACACTTCTATGATTTTTTTTTAAAATGAACCCTACAAGCAATGGCGTGCGGGAAAACTAGGTAAGCTTTCATGGTGATGATGGAGAGTAGGTACTTCTAGATTCGATCCACAGACCTCAGAATGTTTTCCAGATAGGACAGGGAGCTCCTGAAAAAGTACTAAATAGTTTTTTATGTGGTACTCCTCCTGTTGATGATCTAGATCAGAATGTTTTTCAGATAGGACAGGCAGCTCCTGAAAAAGTACTAAATAATTTTTTATGTGGTACTCCTGTTGATGATCTAGACCTCATTCTCAAGCATGCAGTCAGCCCTCACGTTTTCCTTGAGATCAGCATGCTAGATATGTATAAATCGGACAAGTTGGAGAGTGTTGGAGGTGATTCCAAGGTGAGTGGGTCGTCTTCCCCTTTATCATATCCTCTCTTTGATTCTTTTGTGGAGGCATGGGAAAATCTTTTTGTAAAATCCTAGTTTCCATTGAAGGGTGGGGTCTCAGTTGATAAGTCAAATGCTGGTACCTGTATTAACATCTTAGACCCTTCACGTGTGTTAGTAAACAGATTTGCATTTCAAGAATGTCAACACAAACTAATTCACAATGTCCAGATGAAAGTACAAATGTTACTAACAGTTAGATAGATTATCATTGAATTGATAACCTTCCTCTGAATTGAGAGGTACAACTCCCTCTTAAGATTTACAATGAATAAAAGAACTTGATATTTGATTTCAATTCCCTAGTAGAGTCGCCAAAAATCTGTTAGTAAACAGATTTGCACTTCAAGAATGTCAACACAAACTAACTCACAATGCCCAAATGAAAGTACAAATGTTACTAACAGTTGGATAGATTATCATTGAATTGATAATCTTCCTTTGAATTGAGAGGTATAGCTCCCTCTTAAGATTTACAATGAATAAAAGAACTTGATATGTCTTTAACCAGAAGACACGAAGGCAGCATAACATTCACTCATCACCATAAAATGAATGCTGTTTCATATTTAAAAGACTCAGAGAAAGACCAATAAATGACCAACTGACCATTCACTTAGTCTTCCCAACTATAGAGAAGCACAAGGAAGATTCAATACTCATTTTGCAAATGTAGATGCATGAAACCAACTGATTCCAGAACATACAAAAACTTGATGCATGGAACAAGTAGATATTAGAAATATGACTATAATAACTAACAAATCATTTACAATCAGAGAAATGTAAACTCAAACCAACAGATTTAAATTAGATTTCTCCTTATTCAGAATATACAAGCAAGATAACCAACTGATTACTTTGCCTTTGACCCATAAACAAGTCTGCAAAACAAAATAAAAATACACTCCTCTTTCTCCTCTATTACATTCAATACCCAGAAAAATGATCTTCCTTCATGTAGCCAACTAACTACTGGAAAAGAAGAAAAAAAGCCTCTTATTTGTCTTTTTGTTACATATTTAAATTTAGCCATCTCCATAGTATTTCGGTTGCATAACTGATTCTTGGAAACTTACTCTTTTTACCTTTCACTTCTCATAACCTTTTCAGTTTTTAGAACTGATTCTTGGAAACTAACTCTTTTCCACTAGGAAGAAATTGTCAGGTGTCCTCAGTTATCTTTTGTATTCTTTATTTAATTAAAGCACATGCTCCATATTTATCATTAATATTTACGTATGATATGGCCTTAACAACTCTTTCATTCTGTTGTTTGAAGAAATTCTTCTGCAGAATAGATACTTGCTGGATTTCCATACAGGCCTATACACAGTCATCTATATCTCTCAAACCAAACAACATTTTAACAATCGCTCTGGTGAAAATTTAGAAAACTTTTCTTTGCACAACATATTCGAAACTTAGGAAGATCCAACAGTTGAATTGAGAGTTATGGGCCCCGTAACATGACTATTTTCTGTCATCAGCAAATTATGGAAATGTCTAGTTTTATAGACCTATATTCTGTTATTCATATCTTGAAAACTAAATAAAAGTTTGGAAATCCCTCTAGTGAGAATTTATAAAAATAGGTTTTCTAAAACATATCCAAAAATTGGCTAGATCCAACGATGGAGTTGAAAGTTATGACCCCTGCAACATGACTAGTTTTCTGTCATCTACAAATTCGTGATTACAAGTTGCTGAAGAAATCCTTTGAAATGGTTATCATCAGTTAACCTGCATGAGTGTCTTTGTCATGAATGTTGGAATTGCAAAGGATTTGATATATTTTGATTTTCTTGTCCCTAAGATTATTGCACAACAAACCTTTCCAAATGGATGACTAGTTGCCATGCTCTGGTCAACATTTTGTCAAACACTTTACATGCATTACCTGTACTATCCTCATAACCATGTCAATTTCTCCAAAGTGCTATCCATTGTTGCCAATATTTAAATGCATTTTAATTTTACAAGAAAACATTATCCATTGGAATGCTCTAGGCTGGGAATTCTTTTATGAGGCCATACCTTAAATTTATTTGCATTAGTGCCTCTGTCAATTCATTAGTTTTACTGATGAATTCACCTTTTTCCCAATGGCACGCAACTGAAAGTATTTGGATAAAAGTCAATGCTCTTATTTTTCACCAGATAATTGTATTCTTGTGCAGAAGAATATTTCTGAAAAATCTTCTCAATATTTATATTATCAATTTTTCCATCAATGCATTATATCCACTAGATATTTCCTTGCCAATGATGGCACTTCTATAGTACTCTTCAAAAAGAGTATCCACCATTGTCAATGTTCAACCTCGATGTCATTTATGAATTCAAATTTTGAACTAGATGCCTTTTGATTATTGAATCTTGAACTTTGAACTTTGTGGTTCAAGGTTGAAGATCGGCAATGCATAATGCACCTGTGAATTTAAACTTGCATTTTGAACCTTGAACTTTGAACTTTGTGGTTCAAGGTTCAAGATTGAATTTGCATTTTGCACCTTTTGAACTGTGGTGGAAAAAATTGCATAACTTTTTGTTGATAGCTCTGTTTCCCATGAAATTTTAACTGTAGGCTAGATGATCCATGTAGACCATAACCCAAAAATCTTTTTTATTTTTCATAGGAATTATAAAACATGTAAATTGAAAATTGAATATCGAACCTTGAACTTTGAACTTGCGGTTCAAGGTTCAAGATTGGCGATGCAGTTTGCACTTTTTGAAATTGCATTTGAATCTATACGTCCGGACCTTTGCAGTTTGAATCTTGAAATTTGAACTTGTAGTTCAAGGTTCAAGATTAAAAACTCTTCTTGCAATGGTTCTCATTTGAGTTGTCTACAAAACCAACATAAGGCATGAGAAAACCGAGGAACATTCTTCATGAGACTTGATTTTAAAAGTTTTTAAGTTGGGTGTTAGGGGCAAGCCAACAATGTGATCATTCTATTTCTAAAATTCTTATCTCCTTAGTTGGTAAGTTTGGAGGCTGGAGGATTTATATTGTTCTTTCCAAAAAGTAGGTAGTCAAGTCTTGGGCTTTGAAAGGCTTTGTTTCTATCTCAGCTCTCCCTAATGGTTATTTTTGCTTCTTTTTCTCCTTAAGGGAAGACTGTGTTTGTATCCTAGATGCCATGCCTTGGTTTATGATAAATAACCTCTCCATAGATGTAAATGGAGGTCGAGTTTTGATTCCGTGATGCATCTCTTCGGTGCTATTGTGATCTGGATCCCTCTCCATGGCTTACCCTTGGAATTCTAGGATGGAGAAGTGATTGAGGGTATTGTTAACTCCATTAGGGATTTCTTGGGTGTCGACAGTGTCACTAAGAGAAGAGCCAAATTTATTTTCATTTGTTTTTGTGTTTTGGTGGTACCAGGTACCATTCTCACAATGTCGGTTGAGTTGAAATCCTAGTTGGGGTCCTATACTTAGAGGGTTGAATATGAAAACTCAACCTCATTTTGCCAAATTTGTTCCTTGGCTGACCATCTCAGTTTTGAATGTCTTAAGATTGTTGATATTCTTCTCCGATTAAAGAGAAAGTTGAGGACTCTATCTTGTCCCCTAAATCTCTCAAATTGGCTTCCCTTTCATTTGTTGTGGTTGGTGAAAAATGTATTCTTGGTTCTTGCCCAAATGGTTTTGTCTCTAACCAGATGGGTAAGCCTATTATGTTGTGAGATATAGGTCAATCTCCTGCTAAAGTATTGGGGTTTGTTGGAGTGGCTTTGGAGTCTTTCTCTTCTATGATAGCTTTGGAATTTGTGCTTATTGGTGTTTCTAGTAGTGGACCATCCTCAAGTTTTGGATTCTAAGAAGAGCCTTTAGTTGGTTCCTTTTACTAATCTTGTGCCCTCATCTTCACCCCCTTTGGGTCTTCCTAAATCCATTGTATACTTTCCCACGCTTTCCTCTTCCCCCATTTATTCAATGGTAGCCGTGTTGGTGTCCAACTCCCTCCCATCCTCTTTAGCTTGTTGTACCCCTCTTCCCCCCTCTTCTCCTAATGGATAAAGACTCCCCTCCTCTAGCACCCTATTTGAAGGTTCATAAGTTAGTTGATGTGGAAAACTACATCAAAACTAGTCATAGATAGGCTAAGTATATTTATGAGGCTAGTGCAACAAGGGATGTTGTGAATGGTAGCTAGAGCACACATGAGAAGTCTCGCTCTTGTAAACCAAAACAAAATTATTCTTTCTTGGAATATCAGAGGGCTCAATGGATCTCATAAACAGATTTTAGTGAAAAATATGATTAAAAAATCTTCATCTAGATATCCTTCTTATTCAAGAGACTAAAATGTCAATAGAGGCTTTCAATAAAATTAGCAATTCTATTTGGTTATTTCCAACTCTTATGCTATAGGGGAAAAAAGGGCCTTTATTGGTTAGGCTATTCTTTGCAAACCTAATAATTTGATTGGCACCCTTATACTCTTCCTAAAAATGCCTTGTGTTTGTTCCTAAAATCGCAAGTTTGCCAAACTCTAAGAGGATCCCAGGCTCTATGATTGAATTTGATAATGTATTCTAGCCAACGAATGAAACAACCAATTTGTTGATATTTTTGTTTGTCAAAAATAGACTTTGGGTGTCCAAGTTATGACAATGAAGAAAATATCAGCTATTAAGGTCAAAAGATGAAGATAGCCCACCCCCTTGAATACTTAGGGAAAGGGTTTGCTCCTCCATAGGACCTAACAACTCACAATGTCAAGTGAAAGATGCCCCTCATGAAGGAAAGGGCACCAATAGAGTGGAGGGGAAACTTTTGGTTCTATTTTCTGCTTTGATGCAAACGTGTTGGCTATCTTGGAAAAAGTCACATTTGTCATGTTTTGCAAAATCAGTCATGGATGGTAATCTGGACTACACAGATCCCTTGAACCAGAAACTTAAGGATCGCTTGGGGAAAATGGAAAGAATCTAGAAACATGTGTTTCTATCTCAACCACATAGCACTCAATAATCAAACTTACCAATAGAGAGCAAATCCATGGGATGTATTGGCAAAGATGAGGGCGCTGACATTGTGATGGTTTGTTGAATGATTCAAATACTTCTTTGATTGTTGCAAAAGTAAGCTGGCCAATGAAAATATTAAAAGATGACCTACCATGAACCTACCACAAACAAATGATTTGAAGGGCACAAATATGCGATTCAATGAAATGCAGTTGTTGTAGTGTAGAAGATGCTCGATTGGGCTTGCGAAATAGGTACATGCCACAAAATTTTAGAAAAGGTCCATGCGGGCCAAGAGCTATTAAGCACGTTAAATATTTTGTTGCACCAACAGATCAACTGAGGTCAAAATACTAAATGGTCTAATAAAAATGAGTGTTGGCCTAGAGAGAACACTGCTAAAGGATGTTGACCTTGTGGATAAGTGATGTTGAAAAAACATTTTTTGAAGAGTTTTTTAGTTAGTTTTATTTGTTTTTATGGAAATAAGGAATGTGCAAAGATTTGCATATTTATATTTAGAATTTAGTTTTTTTTTAAAAAGTTTTATTCCTTAGCAAATAAAACCTATCTAGATACATGTGTATCTAGTTTTCTTTCCTATTTTTCCTATGGCTATGAATTTTATATATTTAGCCATTTGTAATATTTTTTACATAGAGAGCTACAATAAAAGTTTTTTTTAAGAATTTAATCTTTTGTAAAATCTTCATTTGGTATCAGAGCATTAGGATTGTGAAGCTTTCAGGATGGAAAATAATTTGCAAATTCCAGAATTTGATGGAGTTGATTATCAATATTGGTCAATAAAGATGAAGACCTTTTTGATAAGAAAAGATTTTTGGGAGATCGTTGAATCGGGATATGAAGAACTTGAGAATCAGGATGATCTCACACCTAATGAGAGGAGATTGAAGAAGGAAGCTGAGAAGAAGAATGCAATGGTTCTATTTCACATTCAAATGGCTCTTGAGAAGAGTTTGTTTCCCAAAATTACTAATGCACTGACATCAAAAGATGCCTGGAAGAATCTAAAAGATACTTACCATGGCAACGATCAGATCAAGGTTGTGAAGCTACAAACATTGAAAAGAGAATATGAGAATTTGAAGATGAAGGAAGGTGAGAATGTGAGAGATTTTTGTGTAACAGTCAAGGATGTGGTTCATAAAATGGCCACTTTGGGTGAACCTATGAGCCAAGAGTATGTGATACAGAAGGTATTGAGATCTCTAACCCCAAAATGGAATATTGTAGCAATTATTATTGAAGAAAGTAAAACTTTAGCCACCTTGGAGTTTGATGAGCTAGTTGGATCTCTCATATCACATGAGGATAGAATAAGGGACACTTCTACTAACATTAGTGAGAAGGCTTTTGCTTCCCAATTGAAAATTTCAAAGAATGATGGTGCTAGTAGCAATAATAACAACCACAGAGGTTCAGGAAGGGGTCAAAATCAGAACTTTTCAAGAGGAACTAGAGGAAGAGGAGGTGCTCAAGGAGGAAAAGGCCGAAGTAGATTTGATAAAAGAAACATTCAATGTTATAATTAGAATTGGTATGGACACTATGAGAAAGAGTGTAGGCTGAAATCAAGTAACAATAATGCAAATTATGCTCAACAAGATGAGGATCCTTCCTCAGGGAATTTATTCTTGTGTTATGGCAAAGCTGAAAATAATATGAGTGATGTTTGGTATTTGGATTCTAGGTGCTCTAACCATATGTTTGGTAACAAGGATATTTTTTCAAAGCTTGATGATGGCTATAGATCCAATATTACTCTTGGTAATAATAATACAGTGGAGGTTGCAGCCAAAGGAGCCATGGAAGTTAAGACAAAAGAAGGTATGAAAAGTGTTCAAGATATCTATTATACTCCGAAATTGAAGCATAATTTATTGAGTGTTGGAAAGCTATGTGAGAAGAATTATAGAGTTGTATTTTAAAATATGAAATGTACTATCTATGATAAGAATCAGGGCAATAAAGTGATTACAGTTGTTCCTATGTCAAAGAATAAGATGTTTCCCTTGAAGTTTGGTGAAAATGACAATCAACTTGTGAATATGGCTTATGAGGATAAAAGTTGGTTGTGGCATCTCAAGTATGGTCATTTGAATTTCCATAGTTTGAAGATTATAACATCAAATGCATTGGTTCTTGGATTGCCTATGGTTGAAGAGCACAACAAAATTTGTGAAGGATGTGCAAAAGGGAAGCATGCAATAGAATCATTTCCAAAAGGAAATGCATGGAGGGCTCATCACCCACTTCAGCTTATTCATTCTGATATTTTATCACTTTTATTGATGATTACTCATGCATGTTGTTAGCACCTTGAAAAAATTCCATGGCTCTATCTTCCTTCCCCTGGTCTCTGCAGTATTTCTCAAGTCTCTGGCATAAACCCTAGGCAAAATTTTTAAAAAATTTAGTCGTTGGTAAAAATTACCCTAAGTTTACCCTGGCCTTGTTATGTTTTGTCCTTACCTTTTTGGACGACTTAAAACCTTTAATCCACATGTGCCTTTTAAAAGGTCTTCTTTACCTCGTTCGCAGTTTGGTTTCATGTCTGGCGGGGTCCCGCTTTAAGTTTTCCTAAGTCTGGCACCCGAAAGTGTTTTATTTTTTCCTACGTTTAAGCCTGTAATATTTCTTATGTTTTTGCTTAAAATTTTCCTAGGCCCAGTAGTCTCTAACACCATCTCCATCCAACGGTGGGTGCAAGATCTCAAGCGATGTGTCAGAGGCTTGAGATCATGCGTCATCCGTTTGATCTTCCATGGCTGCAGCATTTCAAACAGAGCGGGTCCACCTCCACGTGTGCACAATTGGCGGTATTTGATTGGTCCATGGGTTAATGAATGGATTTGTGTCAGTGGGACCTGTCTTTCTCGTGGCTCAGTGGGTCTTATGTTGTCAAGAATCAATGACGGGCGTATGATCTCATGAGTTGTGTCAGGGTTATGAGATCTTGTGCCCACCGTCTGATTCACAAGCTTAGGTGGGTGGGTCATGTGTCAGGTGACTGGATGGTTTTAGTGAATGACAGTGTGACATGTGGCATAAAGTGGGCCTAGTTGATTTTCTCAGAGGGTTTAGCGGAGCGGATAAAGTTTTAGCGGTGCCGATAAAGTCAAGGTGTTCGCTGGATCATAGAAAGATTTGGCGATATTCTAAATTGTCTGGCGATTCAGCGAAGGAAGGTCGCATAGTCGCTAAATTATTTAGTGGGGTAAAAATTGTTTCCGTGAACTAGCGAAATGTCTTCAGTCGCCAGTTCGCCAATATGACTGAGGTTAAAAGGTTCCCTTTATTCGCTAAGTCACGGAGTTAAGCGACGAGTTAAAATTTCATTGCGCGAATGAGGATTTACCTTGTTGCGTAGTCGCTAGGAGTAAACCCAGGGTTATCGGTTGCATTAAAGGCACAAAACCCGTGAAGATTATGAGATTGACGATAGTGACTTAAAGTTGATCAAAATTTTGAATGTGAACCGACGATTCGCTGGAAAAGCCCTAAAGTGACCGTTGTTTTTCAATTTCAAATTTCTGTAGAGGGTTTTTGCGATAGAAGGTACCAAAATTGATTGTTTTAGTGACTGAGGTGGTTGAAACTGATTTTCTCCGCCGCTCCAGTGTGCTCCAGGTTGTGGGATGATTGCAGAAGGGATATTTCAATGCGGAGAATTTAATGAAAGGTACTTGGAGCAGTTGTAGGGGTCACTTCCAGTTTGAGTTTTGTAGATTTTCGTTGATCTCCAGTGTATCTTCAGGATACTTTCATGATTGAATATCTATTGTCGGCAGATTGTGTTTAGGGTTCAAATGTTTTCCCTCTGAATTGTGCCAAATTGTATTGAATTCTATCAAGTCTTGATTATTTGGGTGGTTGAAACCCTAACCCTAGCTTGCCCTAAGCTTGTAGCATTCTCTTTGAGAATTCCAAGGCAGCTAATGGTATATATTGTTAGATTTTTGACTTTGTAAGGGCTTTCAGCTTCGAAGTTCAGAAGTGTCCCTAGTTCTGGTTCTAGGGGTTGTAATAGCTTTTGCATTCATTATTTGTTGGTAATAGAGAGAAAGTTGCAGGCCTAAGCTGTAGTTTGCAAGCCTGATCTTTTTGGCTTGATTGTCTACACTAAAGGATTCTTCACACTTAATACAGATACATGACTCTTATCTCTCCTTTATGTCGATTTAGATAGATTTTGAACTTTCTAGTTCACTGCATATTTGTTGTATGTATATGTTTCCATTCTTGAGTTCTAATCCAGGATTGGATGAAATTATGCTCTAGATGAAACATAGATCTTTCTCATTGTCTATGTAAGGATATCTTATAAGAAGTAAAGGGGATTGTAGATGTGTTTATGGCTTTGAATCTCAGCTATTTTCTGGTGTGTGTAGCATTCGTGTTCTAGGAGATCCCGCCCAATGGATGAGGCACTGGCCTAAATAAGTATTTCTTTATCAACATCTATTGACAGTTGTTGTTATAATCCAAAAGTATAAGTTAAGAACCATTCTTCAGTTTCAAGTATTTGGTTGTGTGTGGTTCTACCCATAGTAATGGAGAGTCAATGAATGTTTGGTTAGCATTTAGCACTTTCTTACTATCCATTTATCTGTTGTTCAAACCCACTTCTTGGTGTGTGAAGTATATTTTATACTGGGTTGGGTGCACCCGCCTTGGTTTTGTAGAGCCAGAAGCAGAAGAGGGCATATTAAGTCCTTATAGTTGGTCCAGTTACCTGCAGAGCTCCCACACTTGGAACTAACCATTCTTAATATCATTCTCAAGGTATATTGGCAGCTTGTTAGAGCATAAGCATCTTTTTGGACACCAACAAGATGGCGACTCTACTGAGGAAAGGTTATACAAACTTATCATAACCAGTAGGTCATCATTGGAAACACAGGGTTATTCCTTGTCCCTTGTGTCATTTCTAACTCATTTGGATACTTGAAAGTCAAGAAATTTTATTGTAACATTCCCAATATACTTGGGTGGTGACTCTAACATCTCTGTAGTAGTGCTGGTCAGTTGATTTCATATGAGAATGAGTTATATAGCTACTAGGTCTCAGAAAAAGAAGCATCCTGAAGAAATAATGGAAGAAGGTATTCCAAGCACTTCTGGGCCTAGTCAGACAAGGGGAGGGAAAAAGAAAAGAAATGTCACTCATACTTGGAGAAATAGGAAAGATACAAGACAAGAAACTCAAACAAGGCCTAGTCAAGAAGAAAATAATTCAGAATATGAAGAGGTTGTTGATTTGGGACTCAACCAGTATGAGGATGAAGTGCAAGTGTCAGATGGTGAGTCTGACACCACTCTCCCTGAATCAGAAGAGGTCTTTGAGGAGGTCTATGAACTAGAAAGAAGAGTTCAGGAACAAATTGCTATCAGGCAGCAAAGAGATAAGGACAAGGAGGATAGAGTAAAACAAGCCATGATAAGGGCTGAACAACTAAAGAGGCAGTTATTGGATTTAGAGGCAATTAACTTCATCCCAGAGCCTAAAAGAGTAGAAGAACAGCCTGTCATGCAAAGGATACATGAAGATATTAGACCTAGAAATAAAGGCAAGTAGAAGGCTATTGGAATACAGATTAATGAACAAGTTGTTATGGATAGGACATTGGATCCAGGCTTGAGATTAGATGCAGACCTTGAGATGGCTAGAAGGAAGACATAAATATTGGATAAGGAACTAGAAAGAGTAGAGTTGGAGGCTTCTACTGCAGAAATCAGAAAGAAGATTGATTTCCTCAAGCATACTTCAGGACCTTCCAATGTTGCTGCTTCTTTTCTGGGACAAGGTGGAGGTCATTGTAACAATGCAGCCCAAGTAAATGGTGTAACAGTTGCTACAAAGTTCCTGATGATTCACACACAAGAACCTATACATCTCAAGGAATGGATCTACCACATGGAGCTCCTATTCATAAAAGGTACAAACAACTTATCTTCTTTAGTATTCCTAGTTATCCTAATAAAATTCCTGATTAAATTAGAAAGAAGCTCCCTAAATTCACTAGAAATAATGTCATCACATGTGAAGAGCATCTAAAGAACTTTATAGATGTAATAGATGATTATAATATTGAGCCTGATGATGTTATTATGAAACTATTTGTGCAATCCTTGACTGAAGATGCTAGGGATTGGTTTAGAGGATTACCTCATGCTAGCACAGGATCATGGAATGAATTTAAAAGTTGTTTCAAGGAACACTATGGTGATAAGACCAATGAGGGCTTTATCCTGAATGAATTCAATAATATAAAGAAAAATCAGAATGAAGAGGTCCTTGAATTTAACATAAGATTTCAAAAGGCTATGCATAGACTTTTACAAGTTATCAAGTTGGATGATAGAGTGTGTCTTGTGACATACTTGAATGCCTTCGATGCAAAGATGGGGTATCTCTTGAGAGACAAAAACCCTAAAAATCTTGGGGAAGCTTACAAGCTAGCAATCAATATTGAGAGTAATAGGAGGATATCAGGAAAAATAGGAAGAAGAGATGATTGTAAGCCTCAAATGCAAAACAAGAAAGAAGGGGGAAGGTCTTTTGACTCTAAGCCCAAAGAGGATGACAATCTGAAGTAGATTTTGAAGGCTTTAGAAGGTTTGAAGCCTAATGAAAAGGGAAACAATAGGGCTATTGCTAATGATAGATCCATACCAAACAATTTTAGTAGACAGCCAAGGATGCAAAATTACCCCTACAATACTCAATGGAAGGATGGCAAGCCCATTCTCCCAACTAGGTAGGAAAGGCCTGATGGAAGGGTCCCTGATCCTTTTCAGAGAAATTTAGTGAACTTGTCTGATGATGTTCCATGGTGTGCTGCTTGTCAATCTCCCCACAGTCCAGAGCATTGTCTCATTGCTTTGAATCTATCTGAAAATCAGGAAAGTGAGGAGCAATATGATAGAGAGGGATGTGGTATGACATCTTCACATGCATGGGAAAAGGCTGATCCTACTAATGGGGAAGAAGAAGAGTTTGATGATGTCGGATGTGGTACAGTGAAATGTAAAGAAATTGTTTCTTTAAGAAGACCATCTGATGAAGAAATTGCTCAAATCACTACAGACATGGTTACTCAAGCTAGAAGTAATTACAATTTGAGGAACATGACAGTTGGAGGTGCAATTGGTAAACCAGGCAGTATGTTTATCAAGAGAGCATAAATAGGTGTACAACAATTACATGAAGGAAAAGCTAAGGGTGCTGATGCTACTAACCAAGTGAAGGTAAAGAGAAAAGTTATGCTTGTTGCAGAACCTAAAAATAAAGCAAAGACACCAAGGGTGGTTGTTCCCATCTCTCAAAATGAGAAAGAGTTTTCTCTCAAAGACAAGTTTGATCTAACAAAGGATAAAGTTGTCACTATTTTTGAAGGAGATGTAAATGACCAAAAGTATGTTCCAATTGACATGACAAAGTTGCTATCACAAATAACTATCAAGGTTCCACTTTTGGAGATGATGAGAATAGAAGAGCACAAGGCTAGGGCCTTGGATTGGGTAAATGGTGTTTCTTCAATAAAGGTTCAAGAGGAGATTAGAAATGACAAACATGTGGCTTCTTTGGAAGACACATATGAAAGTAAAGCTAAAGAAATTGTTTCTAAGATCCCTCAAATCTTCTTGGACACAAATGTGGTAAATGGTGCATTAGGGACAATTGATCCTTTCTTCTTGTCTCTTGTGATAAATGGTAAAGTATTGAATAATTGCATGATTGATTCAGAAGCATCGAACACTGTCATGCCTGCAGAGATTATGAAGTCACTAGGACTAAAAGTTGATACACCTCATGGGAGATGTCAAGGTATGGACTTGAGAGAAGTGCCAGTCATTGGTACCATTAAGGCCTTGCCTTATAAATTAGCTTCATTTCCTGATAAACAATTAACTATGAGTGTCCTTGTAGTTGATATTCCTCCTCAATATGGAATGCTTTTATCTAGAAGATGGAGTGCCTCTATGGGAGGAAGTATTCAGAGTGATTTGTCTTTTGCTACATTCAACATTGGAGGTGAAAATGTGAAGGTGTCAAGGGAAACTAGAACCCCTCATATGATTGAGGAGAGTGAAGAAGAAAACATGAATTGTTTTGTTGACATTGACATTTCTTCTTTTCAAGTTCAGGAGGTAGAGGTGCAAGGGAAGATCAAGCCTATCCTATTGGTTGATGATGAAACTAACATGGCAGAGGGTAATGTCTTGTGGACATTATATTTTGATGGAGAAAATTCTAAGGAAGGTGCTGGAGCAGGAGTGTTATTGGTATCCCCAAATGGTAAGACCTTTAAATTTTCTTTTACTCTCTTGTTTTCTTGCACAAATAATGTTGCTGAATATGAGGCCCTATTGATTGGTTTGAGACAAGCATCAAAACATGGGATCAGACATCTTAGGGTAATTGGTGATTCCGAGTTAGTAATATCTCAGATTAGATCAAAGTATGCATCAAAGAACCAAAGGCTGAAACAATATAGGAATGCTGTTTGGGATGAAATTGAATGCTTCAGTGCTTTTGGGATTGATTGGGTGGATAGAAGCCATAATAGAATGGATGACTTATTGGCTAACATAGCCTTAAGGCCAGATGATGTCACTTTTTCTGATATATCTAAAGTTGAGTTTATGGCCAGGCCTTCTATCCCAGACAATGTTGAGAATTGGCAGGTATTTTCTGATGATCAGGACATCCTGAGGTTTTTGCAGTGTGAATCTCACTTTGATGGGCGGGAGATGGATTTCAGCACTTAGGTAAACATCAAAGATGGAAAAGAGGATGTCTTAGGGAAGGGAGTACTACAATTGAAGTCGAATAAGATCCCAACGGGATTGGTTGCTCTTGAGAAAGCATTTGATAATAAAGGAAGGGCTTGTGTTGCTAGAAGTGCTAGCAAGGTGAATGACTTGGAGGAAGTGAATCTAGGAACAAGCCAAGAACCAAAGAACATTTACATAGGTAAATGTTTATCTCAAAGAACTAGGAGGAATCTAATTGATCTTCTCAAGAAATTTAGACATGTTTTTGCATGGTCTTATGGAGATTTGAAAGCTTATAGAGAAGATCTATCTCAACATGAGATACGATTGAAGGAAGGAACCAAACCATTTAGGCAGAAATCGAGGCCTGTGAATCCTACTTTGGCACCAAAAATGTAGGATGAACTTAAGAAAATGATGGATGCAGGAATTATAAAACCTGTCAGACATTCCTCTTGGGTGTCAAATCTGGTTCCAGTCAGAAAGAAGAATGGTGACATAAGATTATGTGTTGATTTTAGAAACTTAAATGTCAATTCTTTGAAGGATAACTATGGTTTGCCTAATATGGAAAACATGCTGCAAGAAGTCACTGGTTCAGAGTTGATGTCAATGATGGATGGTTTCTCTGGATATAATCAAGTCATGGTCAAGGAATCAGAACATTTTAAGACTGCATTCACTACTCCTTGGGGAACCTATGTGTATGTGAGGATGCCTTTTGGCCTAACAAATGCAGGAGCTACCTTTCAAAGAGCAATGGATGTGGCCTTTGCAGATTTCATAAAAAAATTTCTAGTAGTATACCAAGATGATCTCATAGCATATTCAAAGAAGGAGGATCAGCATTGTGAGCATCTTGAAAAGATTTTTATTAGAGCTTTGGAATATGGAATTTCTTTTAATCCAAAGAAATGTTCTTTTGGTGTGGTGGAGGGTAAGGTCTTAGGACATATTGTCTCCAAGGACGGAGTGAGAATTGATCCTGAAAGGGTTATAGCAATAGACAAACTTTCACCTCCAAGAAATGTTAAAGGAGTGCAATCTTTCTTTGGGCAAGTAAATTTTCTTAGAAGATTTGTTACTAACTTTGCAGAAATTTGTATTCCCATCTTTGGAATGTTGAAGAAAAATGAAAAAGTAGAATGGAATGAAGAAGAAAATGAGTCCTTCAAGAATATCAAATAGGCCATTAAGGATGCTCCTATCTTGAGGACTCCTGATTATGGTAAGCCCATGCAAATATTCTCTTTCGCTTCCTATCATACAATTGCATCAGTGTTACTACAGAAGAATTCAGAAGGGTATAAGCAACCCATATCATTTTTTAGCAAGTCCTTACATGCGACAGAATTGAAGTATAATATTATTGAGAAACAGGCTTATGCCTTAGTCAAATCAGTCAAGGCTTTTAGGTGTTATCTTGTGGGAGCTAAGGTGGTTGCTTATGTTCCTAATGTTGCTGTCAAGGATATTCTAGTTCAACAAGAGATCTTAGGCAAGAGATGTAGATGGATCAAAAGGATCCAAGAATTCAACATAGGCATTCAAATTACAAAGCTGGTAAGAGGCCTAGGACTTGCAAGATTGATGGCTTAGAGTAATTTGATTGCAAATCATGTGAATATGTTAGAGGAGGAACAGAGGCCATATATTTGTAATTTGGATTGTTGTGATTGGTACAGGGATGTTATCAATTATTTGTTGAAATTGGTTCTTCCCCCTGACATGAATGAAAATAAGAGGTGGACTGTGAAGTTGCGGTCTATTAAATATGCTATCATACATGGTGAGTTGTGGTGGAGGAGTAATGAAGGAGTGTTACTAAAATGTGTAGACTTTGAGAAGTCTAAAGCTCTGTTAGAAGAAATGCATCAAGGTGTATGTGGAGGACACTATATGGAAAAAACTACAGCTCACAAGATCATTAGGTCTAGATTTTGGTGGCCTACAATCTTTAAGGATACACACCAGTTTGTGAGGAAATGTGATGCATGCCAGAGGTTTGCTGGTAAGTTGAAATTCAGTGGGAATTTTCCACTCAAACCTGTTGCAGTTCAGGCTCCGTTTCAGAAATGGGGTATTGATTTTATTGGTGAAATTCCAAACAATTCTAGTGGTGGACATTCCTATATTCTAGTGGCAACAGATTATTTTACCAAGTGGTTTGAAGCTATCCCCACTAAAAGAGCTACTAGCAAAGTTGTAGCTGATTTTGTTATGCAGGATATTCTCACTAGATTTGGTTGCCCAGAGACAATTGTGGTTGATAATGCAATGTATTTTAGATCACAGCAATTTGGTGATTTTTGTCAGTAATATGGGATACATATTTCATTCTCTTCCCCATACCATCCATAGGGAAATGGTCAAGCAGAATCCAGTAATAAAAGTTTAATCAAAATTCTCAAGAGAGTATTGGATAGAAATAAGAAAGCCTGGGACTCTAAATTGTGGTTAGCATTGTGGGCAGATAGAGTAACCATAAAGAAGGCTATAGGCTGTGGTCCATTTGATTTAGTATATGGAATAGGGGCCAGATTACCTTAGAACAATTTACTGCAGATGTACAAATTCATCCAAGCATATGATGACGATGTAGATGATGAAATGAGAGTAAGAATGGATGAATTGATTCAGTTGGAGGAAGTAAGAAAAGATGCACATGAAAGGAATGAAGCATTACAGAGACAATGTAAGAATTTATTTGATAAAAGGACTACTCAAAGAAGTTTTGAGATTGATGATCTTGTCCTGATGTGGAATGCAAGGTTGGAAGATAAGGGGAAACATGGAAAATTTGACCCTATCTGGTTAGGCCCTTATCGTATTGAGAGTAAGTGGGGGACAGATTCATTTGTTTTGAAAGCTTTAATTGGTGATATTTTGGAATTTCCTGTTCATGGACAATTCTTAAAGTTTTACTTCTCCTGAAGTATCTTTTCCATGAACAGTAGTTAGGTTCCTTCCCTAGGTGGTTAGGGTTGTTTTTGTCCAGAATTTTGGTGGTCTGCTCTTCCAGAAGATTCTAGCTTCTCATTGTACCTACAGGAGATACATGTCCCCAACTAGAGCCACTGTTAGCACCCTGAAAAAATTCCATGGCTCTATCTTCCTTCCCCTGGTCTCTGCAGTATTTGTCAAGTCTCTGGCATAAACCCTAGGCAATTTTTTTATTTAAAATCTAGCTGTTAGTAAAAATTACCCTAAGTTTACCCTGGCCTTATTATGTTTTGTTGTTACCTTTTTGGATGACTTAAAACCTTTAATCCGCATGTGCCCTTTAAAAGGTCTTCTTTACCTCGTTCACGGTTAGGTTTCATGTCTAGCGGGGTCCCCCTTTAATTTTTCCTAAGTCTGGCACCCGAAAGTGTTTTATTTTTTCCTAAGTTTAAGCCTGTAATATTTCTTATGTTTCAGCTTAAAGTTTTTCGGGTTTATTTTTTGAAGACTAAGGATGAAGCCCTTGATACATTCAAGAGGTTTAAAGCCCGTGTAGAGAATGAGAAAGGAAATACAATCAAATGTTTGAGAACAGATCGTGGAGGAGAGTATTGCTCCAAAGATTTTCAGAATTTTTGTGAGATGAATGGGATCAAGAGACAACTCACAACTACTTACACACCTCAACAAAATGGAGTGGCTAAAAGAAAGAACCGTACTATGGTAGAAATGGCAAGGAGCATGTTACAAACCAAGGGTTTGAACAATACTTATTAGGCTGATTCAGTTGCTACAACAGTCTATATTCTCAATTGGAGTCTTAAAAGTGCCCTAGACAAGATGACTCCCTATGAAGCATGGTATGAGAAAAGGCCTAATGTAAATCATTTTAAATTTTTTGGTTGCTTGGCTTATGTTCGTATACCTGATCAAAATAGACAAAAGTTAGATGCTAAAAGTGAACCATGCATTTTTGTGGGTTATAGTGAGGAGATAAAAGCTTATAGATTGTATAATCCCGTTACTAATAAGATTCTTGTCTCAAGAGATGTGATTTTTGATGAAGAGGGAGTTTATGGTCATCAAAAAGGCCATGTTGAAAAGCCAAAATCAGTTTTGGATGATGATATTATTGATAATAATAATAATGAGCAGCCAACTAATGAATCTATTATAGGATCTCCAAGTCCATCAAGTAGCCCCTCATCAATTGCAAGTGAAAGTCCATCCTCAAGTCCAAGTTCTACAAGAAAGGTAAGAAGATTAAGTGACATTTATTAGAGAAGTTAAAATCAGGAACATGAAGAAGATCCAATAGGTGAGACAGTAAATTTTGCATTACTTGCTAAAGCTAATTTTGAACCATCATATTTTGAAGATGCATGTACTAATGAGGTTTGGATGCAAGAAATGAATGAAGAGATGGATTCCAATGATAGGAATGAGACATGGGAGCTTGTAGAGCTTCCGCATGAGAAGAAGAAGATTGGCACGAAATGGGTATACAAGGTCAAGTATAACAGTGATGGGAGTGTGGAAAGATACAAGGCAAAATTGGTTGCTAAAGGTTTCACTCAAAGGTATGGTATTGATTATGAAGAAAATTTTGCACCAGTAGCAAGACAAGAGACTATTAGAATGCTTATTTCACTTGCAGCTCAAAAGAAATGGACTATTCATCACATGGATGTGAAAAGTGCCTTTCTAAATGGGTACTTAGAAGAGGAAGTATATGTGGGACAGCCACAAGGTTTTGAAGTTAAAGACAAAGAAGATCATGTTTATAAGCTAAAGAAGGCTTTGTATGGCCTCAAGCAAGCACCACATGCATGGTATGCAAGGATTGATGGATATCTTCAGCAGAATGGCTTTCAAAGAAGAGTGAACCTACCCTTTATTACAAGAAAGAAGGTAATGATATTATCATTGTGAGTTTATATGTTGATGATTTGTTATATATGGGTAGTTGTTCTAAGATGAAATACGAATTCAAAGTTGCTATGATGAATGAATTTGAAATGAAAGATTTGGGTCTCATGAAGTATTTTTTGGGAATGAAGGTTTATCAATGTGAAAGTGAAATTTTTGTTTGTCAAACAAAGTATGCAAAGGATATGCTAAAGAAATTTGATATGGCTAATTGTAAACCTCTTTCTACTCCAATTGCTCATGGATTTGTATTATGTAGAGATGATGGTGTTGATATTGTTGATGAAACAACATATAGAAGTATTGTTGGTAGTTTGATGTTTCTGACTCACACAAGGCTTGATATTGCTTACTCAATTTCATTGGTTTCAAGGTATACGACAAATCCATCAGAAGAACATATGAAGGCAGCCAAGAGAATTTTGAGGTATGTGAGAAATACTCTCAACTTTGGAATTCACTATTCTTCTAAAAAAATTGAGCTTGTTGGCTTTAGTGATTTCAATTGGGGAGGTAGTTTGGATGATCGAAAATCTACATCTGGTAATTGTTTTTCTTTGGGCTCTGGTTTAATCACATGGAATTCAAAGAAGCAAAGTATGGTTTCTCTCTCTTCTATAGAAGCGGAATATGTTGCAGTCACTTTAGCAGGCACACAAGCTTTATGGCTCAGAAAGCTTCTTGAAGAAATTGGTGAGATTTGGGTTTAGCCTACTATGATTTTTTGTGACAACATTAGTGCTATTAAATTAGCCAAGAATCTGGTTCATCATAGTAGAACCAAACACTTTGATTTGAAACAACACTTCATTAGAGATTTAGTACAAAAGAATGCAATTGAATTGAAATACATAAACACAAAGGCACAAATAGCAGATATCTTCACGAAGGTGGTTGCAAAGGATTAGTTTTTGACAATCAGAGATTGAATTGTTAGCCTTCTCAGCATCAAGGGGGAGTATGTGGATAAGTGATGCTGGAAAAACATTTTTTGAAGAGTTTTTTAGTTAGTTTTATTTGTTTTGATGGAAATAAGGAATGTGCAAAGATTTGCATATTTATATTTAAAATTTAGTTTTTCTTTATTTTTTTTAGTTTTATTCCTTAGCAAATAAAACCTATTTGGATACATGTGTATCTAGTCGAGAAAATTGGCACCTGTGGAGACGTGAATTTGATATGGAGAAAGATGTCTTTGGGCTGGCCAGATTGGGCATTAGAAATTCACCACTTTCAATTTTCTCACAGCGTCATGTTAGTGCCAACAATGAAAAGGAACATAGGTCAAAGCAGTTAATCCATGCAATTATTGATCGATCCATTTAGACAATAATGGGCATAGATACCAACTCAATTTCTTAGCAATATGTTGATTTTTAAACTCTTGGGTCTGACAAGAACCCATATTTACATCCATAGCAAGGCTTATGACCTGTCACAAATTCATCTTTCTAAATATAAAGGTCATGAAAAGTCAAAAAAAACTTTTAGCGACAAGAGATAAATGTCCCTTGCAAAATAAAGGCTGCCACCTGATCAATTGACACTACAAAGTCAATTTTGGGTCTTGTATTTGTACATATGATTTTTAGATGCTATTTAATAGACTATAAATCCTATTTCTAGTACCATACATTCGCTTAATGTGCACACCAAAAATAATCCCCACCTTGTAGCTTCTAGAGTTGCTAATGTGGTGAAACCATTCCTTGAAAAATATCCAAAATGAAGCCAGTCGATCCAATGTAACAAGCTTAATCACAGGAGGAAGTGCATATATGATAGTACATGCAATCACACTTGTTCACAATGACAAAGCACAAGATTTAATGACCCGCACACTTGTGCATAGAGGCCCTCATAGGGTATTCACTAAAGGGCCCATATGATACCATGTGCATTCATATTGAGGGTTTGAAATAGGCAAAAAAAAAAGACTAATTCTAAATAGTGGGGAGGACTTTTTGGGAGTGGAGGATGAAGGTTTATTTACGAAAATGAGTGTGGGGGTATTGTAGAGGGGTGACAAAAAAGGAGTTTAGGAGAATATTTTTTGAAAATAGGGAGATTCTTTAGTATGCCATGAACGCACGTGCTATAATTTAGGTTCACTAAGTGAAACCCCATTGCAAGCCCTGAGTTAGGAGAGTATTGATAAGATGGGTATGTGCAAGATCATGAGGGGCCAAAAAGTGGCGATGTGAAAAAATTCACTTTTCACTCGTCCAAAAGCACATGAAAGCACTTGTTGAATTTTTAGTAGGTCTGGGTGTCAGTACACCTGGGCGAAGCTACCACCAAAGCACATGCCTAATCGGGTACCTGATATTTTTGGGTACTCGATAACTGTGGCATATATCTGACACCTATGAGCCCTATTCTTCATTTCCAAGTTTCTAACCGCAATTTTTTGATACCCGATATATTTTCAGATACCTGATATTGGAAACCCTAAATTCAACTATGAGCATATTCGGTAAGTAGTTAATTGTATATTTTTATTAATTTATTTCATTTTCATTCTAAATGTAGCATTTAAAAAAAAATAGGGTTTTGTATTTATATTTGTAATAATATTTGAAACTTAGATTTGTTTTTTATTTAATCAGGCATGGCTGACAATAATGAAGAAAATAACCCTCCAAATAACAATCCCAAAAATAATCCCCCATATCTAAACCCTAAATCTTTACAAGATTTGATACAAGAAAATTTGAACACAATACGAGGTTTCCAAAACACATATCAAAATATACCTACATTAGCTCCCATGCTTGCCACACTAAATACAATTGTTGGAAATATTGACACACTCACGCAGCAACATAATGCTACTCTTCATTGGTGTGATGATATGCATGACCAATTTGATGACGGGCTTGACCATGATGGGATTGCGGCCCTTAATATAACTAAGGAAGATATAGCCGCCCTTTTTGTCGATCCTAAAATCGGACTACCAGTTGACCCCAAAAAGCCCAAATTATCAATAAAATGGTGCACAAATGAAGCAATGCGCACAAACTTTTGGGATCGCTGGTGGATGGTTTTTGATAAACCACCACATAGCAATTTGGACGTCCCATTTTATTTCCTTAAAAAATTGTATGTTGAGTTTGTGCTTTGTCAACATGTTGATTATTGGAGTATGAGGCCCTACATGGGTGTAGGCAGAGGAGCTCCTTAGACTAGGCCATCTTCCTAGCACTGAAAGGCCACTACCTTTGTCCCCCCCACTGATGTTGCACCCCCTCCTCCAGTGTAGCATCCTGATATCATTAGAAAGGCCGCTGAACAGACTATTAGGGCCATTCATTTACTGAGTGATCAGTTGATCACACAGACTAGGTCAGTGTTTCCTCCTATGGATGTTGTTGGCGCATCGACATCTCATCGGAGTTCACATGTATGTGAGCCCCATATGTGCATTATGTGCAGGCATATGTGCCTCAGATCGCTTACTAATTCTGATATATATCAACTTCATGATATTGATGAGGGAGATACAGGAGAGGCTGCTACAGAGGCTGCAACACCTCATGGAGCATCTACATCTCATGAGAGTGCTCAGGAGGTGCACGTAGAGCCATTGAATCATGTTGATATGGTAAGAGTAAACATTATAAATAAATTTGTCACATGACTTATTTAATTTAAAAAAAAAATATTTATTTAGATTAGTTTTAATGATTGCATGCACTTATGTATATATATTTTTTCCATTTATGTTCAGTCGATGACACAGGAGGAGGTGAGACAGGTGGATGAGTCCACACTTTCGGCCATTTCATTTGGCCTTGATGACTATATGGTATATTATAAATTATGTACCCATTAGTTTTTTTTTTATATGATTTGGTGTACATGCTGAAATCTCTATCAATTAGAGCAATAAAATTCATAAATTTACTAATATATATTGTCATCTTATTGTGTTCTTGTAGGCTACAGCCGACATCAGTGGGGGGCATGAGGGGGTTCCTTCATCAGGTGTCGACAAAGGAAAGGTAGTTAATTGTTTAAGATTAATTATGCATGCATATTTATGCCACTTGTGTGTAGTAATAAATATTTTACTTGCACTTTATTGTATAGGGTGTGGCTATTGATGATGTCCCGACACCGGTTCGGTGGTGTAGGGTTACAGGCGTCTCGATTTGGAGTGATAGCCCGATTGTACGTAGACTTTTACATATTGTTATTTGTATTTTGTAACTAGGGTTGCTATGATGAAGTACATTGATATATAATTGACAATCTTTTTACTCTCATAGGTTACTCCGACTGTGAGGGAGGTCCCACGAGAATCTTTTGTTTCTTTGTTGACCCAGCCCACTATTCCAGAGGAGGGATCACCAGATGTAAGTTTTAATTTTAGTTCAATCAATTTGTAATTTTATTATGCTATCATCCTATTTTGTAGATTTATTACTCTATGTTGCACCAGTCTACTAATCTCATTATTGCAAATATATATTTATAGGTCAGAGTAAGTATTGTTGGCATGGTCCCTTCGCTACCCAGGACTTATGCTAGGACACCTGATTGTGGTAGGTGATCGAGAGACCAGGTACAAATTTATTTGTATTCAGTTATAATTTTAATTAAATTAGTGTTTGAAAATTATGAATTATATATATATATGTACAAATCATATAAAGTAAGCAATCTAACTTTGGTTTGAACTCATTTTTTATGCAGGATGAATCAGAGCCCAACACTCCTGCAAAGAGGCTACATTTTGATGACCCCTATAGCATAGGATACAGTTTTAGTTTTGTGGTCATTTAGAGATGACACTTGGCACATTTTGAGATGGCATATATGCCACATTGTACACCTTAAAACATTGATTTTGTAGACATTTTGAAATGGCATGTGCCATATTTGTATATGGACATACTTTTGATACATTTGATACATATATAGAACATATTCATTTATATGTTATATTTGCGTCATCTTTTGTATATACATATTTATTATTCATGTTTATGGAATTGAATGGTGAAGTTATATCTTGACTATGATTATCATTATGATTTAAATTATATCTTGTTGAAGTTACATTTGTTTTTCTTTACTCTGGAATGCCCTGTTCATGGAGCTTATTATGTTTGACGTTTAACTTCTTGTTGGTGAACAGATTTGTCTTCAAAAGAAATGCTTAGAAAATGACCCTTAAAGCCCAAACAAAAAGACTCAACCAACACCAATAGTTGGGTCACTTCGCTATTGAGAAGCATAAGCGCCCTTTGAATTATCCAGGTACAACTCCCCGTGCAGGATTTACAATGAATTAACTAAACTATAAATGATAATGCTTTTAACCTGAAAGCAATAATGACTTACAAACATCTATTCATAAACATGAGATAGACACGAAGGGACTAATTTACTGAAAAGAAAAGGACAGTAAATGCTACAAATTTCATTTGCCTAAACAATGCATTACAGAAAGAAACTAAGAGAGAAAGACGAATGGTTCTTTCCAAATACACGAAAAACTATAGCATAAAGTCCACAGATGATCGTGCTGATGATCAGACGTAACAGATATGCATTCAAAAGAAACCAATATCATTCAAAGATGAATATCAATCAGAAAGTGAGCATCTAAAATCAAAGTTTTAATATGTTGACATATCCTTCTTTAAACAAAGCAAAACAACAAAGATTTTGATGTTCCTATACATTAATCATTATTTGAAAATAAAATCCCTCTTTCCCCGCATTACAATAAAAATCCTAATCTATCCCTCCCCTGGCACAAAGTCTCTCGGGTCGGGCGGAATCCGGAACCCCCAAAATCTCCTCTACGAGCCTTACTTATTTTCTCCTTTTGGTTAGTTTCTTTCCTATTATAATAACTAATTCTTGAGGACGTGTCTATCCACATCTTCTTTCTCGAATACATTACAGTATCCCTTTGTGAGTGCCTTAGTAATATTTTGTTATGAAAGTCCATGTTACTTGGTGCTCTACATCTTTCAAAATGGATCTATTCCTATAGAATAGTGCCATTTGGATCTTATTGCAACACAAGTGTTAATGCCTCTGTGTTTTGATTGGATGCTTGGTGCTATAACTAGAGCGTGTCGTTTCTAGCTCTCCACAAACATACCACTTCATGCAAGTGACACCAAGAAACATTTTGTCGAAGCCATCATACATATGTATTTTGGGATTCAATTGTGAGCACGTCCTCCTCAATTTTCCCACCCTGTGAACCTGAAGCCAACATCTCTGAATCATGACTGATGTCAACACAAAGAACTGCATTATCATACATCATGAAGGCATCATCAGCTTGGTATTGAAAATCGCTCTTAAGTTTCCCACTGATATAGTCCCAGACCTCTATGAATCCAACAACCAAGCATGAAACAAGGTTCTGTCCATCAGGGAAGATGTCGGGTCCTCCTTGACATTCAATGTTGGGGCATTCTCAGGAAATGATAATGTCTTAATATTGAAATTGCGTTATAGATTATCATGTTCTCGAATGCCAATACTGTCGATGTGCAAAACCAATTCTCATTGTCATCGACCAGTCTAACCTAACAAAGCTTTGGAAACTTCATTTTTGGATACCTTTTACTAGTTCTACTACTCCTATCTGCAATTCTAGCTATATGCTGTGCTCTTCTTGTGGGCATTCTGTTGAATAGTTTACATATATTGTCTATGCTTCCAAGTCACAATTTTTATGGGACTCGATAGTTAAAATTATAACTGACCCCAAGGATGATGGCATGTCCTTGGATAGACAGTGGCATTGATAGCCTCTCCAACCATTTCAGTCTACCTTCATAACCATACCAAATAGGACAATGTCTGCTCAGAAAAATTTCTACTTGATCCATGAGCCTCGGAAGATCGCCGCCCAATCGTGCTTAGTGCACCTTGGGGTCACTTGGGTCGAGCGTGGTCGCGAGCATTTTGGTGACTCTGTGGGTAGAATAGAGTTGTCATTAGCATTTAACCGGCCAACTAGAGCTGATGGATCAGACAGTTTGATGCCAGGTCAGACGGTTTGAAAGATATGCTGCTAAGCCACTTTCAACTGACCCTGATTGCAAGTTTTGGCATCGACTGAGATCACCTTGCCAAATGCAAACGAAGTTGAATCGCCCAAAATTGAGAGAGGTTATTGTAGACCTCAAAAACATGATCTTGTAGCACCTAATGGTTTGTCGATAGCTCTCACGAGGTCCAAGATACGAGTCCCAGAAGATCACTGCCCAATCATGCTTAGTGCACCTTGGGGTCACTTGGGTCGAGCGTGGTCGTGACCATTTCGGTGACTCTGTGGGAAGAACGGGGTTGTCACTAGCGTTTACCCAGCCAACCAGAGCCAATGGAGCAGGCAATTTGATGCTAGGTCAGACGGTTTGAAAGATACACTGCTGAGCCACTTTCAACTGACCCTCACTGCAAGTTTTGACATCAATTGAGATCGCCATGCCAAATGCAAATGAAGTCGAATCACCCAAAACTGAGAGATGTTATTGTAGACCTCAAAAATATGATCCTGTAACATCTAACAGTTTGTCGATACCTCTCACGAGGTCCAAGATACGAGCCCTAGACGACCGCTGCCCAATCGTGCTTAGTGCACCTTGGGGTCACTTGGGTCAAGCGTGGTCGCGAGCGTTTCGGTGACTCTATGGGAAGAACAGGGTTGTCACTTGCATTTACCCGGCCAACCGAAGTTGATGGAGTAGACGGTTTGATGCCAGGTTAGACGGTTTGAAAGATATGATGCTAAGCCACTTTCAACTGACCCTCACTGCAAGTTTTGGCATCGACTAAGATCGCCTTGCCAAATGAAAACAAAGTTGAATCGCCCAAAGATGAGAGAGGTTATTGTAGACCTCAAAAACATGATCCCATAGCACCTAATAGTTTGTTGATAGCTCTCACAAGGTCTGAGATATGAGCCCTAGAAGATCGCTGCCCAATCATGCTTAGTGCACCTTAGGGTCACTTGGGTTGAGCGTGGTCACGAGCATTCCGGTGAATCTATGGGCGGAAAATGGTTGTCACTAATGTTTACCCAGCCAACTGAAGTTGATGGAGTAGACGGTTCAATGCCAGGTCAGACGGTTTGAAAGATACGTTGCTGAGCCATTTTCAACTAACCCTGACTGCAAGTTTCGGCATCGACTGAGATCACCTTGCCAAATGCAAACGAAGTCTAATCGCCCAAAATTGAGAGAGGTTATTGTAGACCTCAAAAAAATGATCCTGTAGCACCTAATAGTTTGTTGATAGCTCTCACGAGGTCTGAGATACAAGTCCCAGAAGATTGCTGCCCAATCATGCTTAGTGCACCTTGGGGTCACTTGGGTCAAGTGTGGTTGTGAGCGTTCCGATGACTCTATGGGTAGAAAGGGGTTGTCACTAGCGTTTACCCATCCAACCAGAGCCAATGGAGTAGAAGATTCGATGCCAGGTTGGATGGTTTGAAAGATACGTTGCTGAGCCACTTTCAACTGACCCTCACTGCAAGTTTTGGCATTGACTGAGATCGCCTTGCCAAATGCAAATGAAGTCGAATCACCCAAAACTAAGAGAGGTTATTGTAGACCTAAAAAATATGATCCTGTAACACCTGACAGTTTGTCGATACCTCTTACAAGGTCCAAGATATGAGCCCCAAAATATTGCTGCCCAATCATGCTTAGTGCACCTTGGGGTCACTTGGGTCAAGCATGGTCGCGAGCATTTTGGTGACTCTATGGGCAGAACGGGGTTGTCACTGGCATTTACTCAACCAACTAGAGCTAATGGAGCAGACGGTTTTATGCCAGGTTAGACGGTTTGAAAGAATTATGCTGAGCCACTTTCAACTGACCCTCACTGCAAGTTTTGGCATCGACTGAGATCGCCTTGCCAAATGCAAATGAAGTCAAATCACCCAAATCTTAGAGAGGTTATTATAGACCTCAAAAACATGATCCCATAGCACCTAATAGTTTGTTGATAGCTCTCACGAGGTCCGAGATATGAGCCCAAGAAGATCGTTGCCTAATCGTACTTAGTGCGCCTTGGGGTCACTTGGGTCGAGCGTGGTCGCGAGTGTTCCGGTGACTTTGTGGGAAAAAGGGGGTTGTCTCTGATGTTTACTCGGCCAACCAGAGTTAATGGAGTAGACGGTTCAATGCCAGGTCAGATGATTTGAAAGATACGCTGCTGAGCCACTTTCAACTGACCCTGACTGAAAGTTTTGGCATCGACTGAGATCGCCTTGCCAAATGCAAATGAATTTGAATCGCCCAAAATTGAGAGAGGTTATTATAGACCTCAAAAAAATGATCCTGTAGCACCTAAAATTTTTTTGATAGCTCTCACGAGGTCTGAGATACGAGTCCTAGAAGATCGCTGCCCAATCGTGCTTAGTGCACCTTGGGGTCACCTGGGTCGAGTGTGGTCACAAGCGTTCCGGTGACTTTGTGGGTAGAATGGGGTTGTCATTGGCATTTACCCAGCCAACCAGAGCTGATGGAGCAGATGGTTCGATGCCAGGTCAGACGGTTTGAAAGATACGCTACTGAGCCACTTTCAACTAACCCTCACTGCAAGTTTTGGCATCGACTGAGATCACCTTGCCAAATGCAAACGAAGTCGAATCGCCCAAAACTGAGAGAGGTTATTGTAGACCTTGAAAACATGATCCTGTAAAAACTAACAATTTGTCGATATCTCTCACGAGGTCTAAGATACGAGCCCCAGAAGATCACTGCCCAATCGTGCTTAATGCACCTTGGGGTCACTTGGGTCGAGCGTGGTCGCGAGCGTTCTAGTGACTTTGTGGGCAGAACGGGGTTGTCACTAGTGTTTACCCAGCCAACTAGAGCTGATGGAGTAGACGGTTCGATGCCAGGTTAGACGGTTTGAAAAATACGCTGCTAAGCCACTTTCAACTGACCTTGACTGCAAGTTTTGGCATCGACTGAGATCGCCTTGCCAAATGCAAACAAAGTCGAATCGCCCAAAACTGAGAGAGGTTATTATAGACCTCAAAAACATGATCCTGTAGCACCTAACAGTTTTTTGATAGCTCTCACGAGGTCTGAGATACAAGCCCAAGAAGATCGTTGCCCAATCGTGTTAAGTGCACCTTGGGGTCACTTGGGTTGAGTGTGGTCATGAGCGTTCCAGTGACTCTGTGGGCAGCACGAGGTTGTCACTGGCATTTACCTGGCCAACCAAACCCAATGGTGCAGATGATTCAATGCCAGGTCAGATGGTTTGAAAGATATGCTACTGAGCCACTTTCAACTGACCCTCACTGCAAGTTTTGGCATCAACTGAGATTGACTTGCCAAATGAAAATGAAGTCGAATCGCCCAAAATTGAGAGAGGTTATTGTAGACCTCAAAAACATGATCCTATAACACCTGATAATTTGTTGATAGCTCTCACGAGGTCCAACATACGAGCCCCAGAAGATTGCTGCCCAATCGTGCTTAGTGCACCTTGGGGTCATTTGGGTCAAGTGTGGTCGCGAGAATTCTGGTGACTTTGTGGGCAGAATGGGGTTGTCATTGGCGTTTACCTGGCCAACTAGAGCCGATGGAGCAGATAGTTCGATGCCAGGTCAGACGGTTTGAAAGATACGCTACTAAGCCACTTTCAATTGACCCTCACTACAAGTTTTGGCATTGACTGAGATCGCCTTGCCAAATGCAAACGAAATCAAATTGCCCAAAACTGAGAGAGGTTATTGTAGACCACAAAAACATGATCCCATAGCACCTAATAGTTTGTCAATA
This sequence comes from Chamaecyparis obtusa, assembly GCA_027943335.1. Classification (NCBI taxonomy): domain Eukaryota; kingdom Viridiplantae; phylum Streptophyta; class Pinopsida; order Cupressales; family Cupressaceae; genus Chamaecyparis; species Chamaecyparis obtusa. Next base: position 834,243 of record BSBK01000873.1, read on the forward strand.
CCTCTCACGAGGTCCAAGATACGAGCCCCAGAAGATCACTGCCCAATCGTACTTAGTGCACCTTGGGGTCACTTGGGTCGAGCGTGGTCGCGAGCGTTCCGGTGACTCTGTGGGCAGAACGGGGTTGTCACTAGCGTTTACCCAGCCAACCAAAGCTAATGGAGTATACGGTTTGATGCTAGGTTAGACGGTTTGAAAGATACGCTGCTGAGCCACTTTCAACTGACCCTGACTACAAGTTTTGGCATCGACTAAGATCGCCTTGCCAAATGCAAACGAAGTCGAATCGTCCAAAATTGAGAGAGGTTATTGTAGACCTCAAAAACATGATCTCGTAGCACTTGACAGTTTGTCGATAGCTCTCACGAGGTCCGAGATACGAGTCCCAAAAGATTGCTGCCCAATCGTGCTAAGTGCACCTTGGGGTCACTTGGGTCGAGTGTGGTTGCAAGCATTCTAGTGACTCTGTGGGTAGAACGAGGTTGCCACTAGCATTTACCTAGCCAACCAGAGCCAATGGAGCAGACGATTCGATGCCAGGTTAGACGGTTTGAAAGATACGATGCTGAGCCACTTTCAACTGACCCTCATTGCAAGTTTGGCATCGACCGAGATTGCTTTGCCAAATGCAAACGAAGTCGAATCGCCCAAAACTGAGAGAGGTTATTGTAGACCTCAAAAACATGATCCTGTAACACCTGACATTTTTTTGATACCTCTCACGAGGTCCAAGATACGAGCCCTAGAAGATCGCTGCCCAATCGTGCTTAGTGCACCTTGGGGTCACTTGGGTCGAGCGTGGTTACGAGCGTTTCGGTGACTCTATGGGAAGAACGGGGTTGTCACTGGCATTTACCTAGCCAACCAAAGCTGATGGAGTAGATGGTTCGATGCCAGGTTAGACGGTTTGAAAGATATGATGCTGAGCCACTTTCAACTGACCCTCACTGCAAGTTTTGGTATCATCTGAGATCACCTTGCCAAATGCAAATGAAGTCAAATCGCCAAAAGCTGAGAGAGGTTATTGTAGACCTCAAAAACATGATCCCATAGCACCTAACAGTTTGTTGATAGCTCTCATGAGGTCTGAGATACGAGCCCCAGAAGATCACTGCCCAATCATGCTTAGTGTACCTTGGGGTCACTTGGGTCAAGCGTGGTCGCGAGTGTTCCGATGACTCTGTGGGAAGAATGGGGTTGTCATTGGCATTTACCCGGCCAACCAGAGCTGATGGAGTAGACGGTTCGATGCTAGGTTGGACGGTTTGAAAGATATGTTGCTGAGCCACTTTCAACTGACCCTCACTGCAAGTTTTGGCATCGATTGAGATCGTCTTGCCAAATGCAAACGAAGTCGAATCGCCCAAAAATGAGAGAGGTTATTGTAGACCTCAAAAAAATGATCCTGTAGCACCTAACAGTTTGTCAATACCTCTTACGAGGTCTGAGATACGAGCCACTTTCAACTGACTGTTAGTGGTATGTTTGAAATTTGAACTGTGAAATTAATCATGATTAAGCTTGTTAAATTTGAACTGTGGAGCTTATTATGTTTGAGGTTTAACTTTTATAGATTTTTTGAAATGATAAAAAATAATATCCTTAAAGCATTACAAACAAAAATCAAACATGTAAGAATTCAAACCATGCAAATGACATAAGTATATGACATGTAATATCTCTTCTTGGCACTATTGGCCACCCATACATGATTTTGGTCATAAGTCCTTATGAAGAGTTTAAGGACATTTAACTTTTAAATCAATTTGATTGTTACAAATTGCCATTATAGGCTTCAAAAGATCTCAATTAACCATTAAATATTCTTTTGTCCTTCTATCTCTGATTGGATCCATGGTGACCATAGGTGTCTTCATAGGTTCTCCTGCACAAGTTACATTCCACATACAAAACTAAGTTTATTGACTCAAAATACAATCTAAGAAAGGTCAAATTAATGTATTGAAATTAAGCTTAACAAACTTAGAAAATAATGCACTAAGTTAACTTATTACCTAGTCAAGTGTTCCTGAAGGGTCATCTCTTTGCTATAGGGTCTCCAATAGTGCTTCATGATCAACAGTAGTAATAGTCCAAAGTTCTTTTGTCTTTGGTCTTCCATGATGCTTTGAAAACTTGACATTTGTTGCTATAACAAGGTGTGAATACATCAGAATAGTTTTGTGCTTCTAATCATCTTCAAATGCAGGAACTCCATTCTTTCTAATCATGTATGTTCACAACCATGTTCCCGCAACAACAACTGAACCAATAGGATATGTGACCCCATCATCATCTGTCATCGGTTGTATAAGCTTCTGTTTACCTTGTACACAACATGCTAACCAATAATCTGACCTCTCATCATTCCCCTGTGGTGCAACCAATGCAAAAACATCTCCTGGCTTCAAAAGATTTGAAAGATGGTCATAGTCAACTGAAGTGTCCATGCTAGCATTTCTTATAGAGAGTGTCAAAGATAAAGGAGTCAGATATTGTGGAACCCATGTATCCACCCACTCACTTGACTCGCAATGATCCCAATCATACTGAAAACACATGGGGCAAAAACAAGCCAACTCTCATGTCCAAATGGTCCATGTACTACTATTGGAGCTTCGGAATGAATGCATTTTTGAAGAGTCTTTCACTATTTGACAATCCAATCTATCTCCTATAGTTCCCTCCTTAACCAACCAAAAGAATCTATGCACTATAGAATCAAGAGTCCCCCCTTGTGACAATGCTAAAGTACACCAATCAACAATAGAATGAGCATCAAGAAGTACAACACCTGAAATCCTTAATTGCTCCTTAACTAGAGCTCTCTTCACACACACACCTAGTCCATCATGCTCCCCTTTCCCATGCCCTAACTCAAAAAAACTCCAAATATTAGGTACACCTCTCTCCACATGCTTTCTACACAACCAATAAATCATTCTGGCATTCTTAAATTGACTGGTGCAATTATCCGACCAAATGAGATGCCTATCCATAGCAATACCATTTTCCTGCAAGAAGTCAAAATAGTTCTGGAAACAATGTTGAAAAAACTCATGAGAGTGAAACCTGTCATCGCTCATATAAAAATGGTACTCTCTGATTATCTTTCGCTCATCCTTTTTGCTATTAGGGGAATGTCTATATGTGATGTGTACAAAAATAGCAACCTAAATCAAATTGTAATATTGAGCTTGAGTCTCATTTTGGGGCTGCAATGTATAGTTCTCCGCAAAGTCTACAACGGATATAATAGTTCCAATGGGGAAAGTGTCCTTACATGTCCTGAATTGTTGATCCAACCATTGAGACCTGTGGCTATGCCTTGCATACTTGTAAAAAAGATTTGTCTTGAAATCTGAGATAAAATCAGCAACATTGTTTTCATTTGCAACTAATTCACATCTAGATCCTTCACCTCCACTCTTCAATGTATATTTCACTATTTCATATACCTTTTTTTGGACGAGTGTCTTTCCAAAATTGTGTTCCAAACCCTCATGAAAACATGTTCTAAACTTGGACAAGCCACCACATTTTGAGCACTTGGCATTTAAGCAATCTTTTTTATAAAATAAACAACCATCATCTCTTTGACATAAAAATTGATCTAGCAAGTCTGTTGATGATTTGGGAAGACCACTTCCACCACAATCCTCTAGCATTTCATTAGTATGAAAATTAGAATGAATGGACTGTAATAATTCATGATGCATTGAAAACTCAACATGATATTTGCAACAACATGTATTTTGAATCTTAAGGGGTACACAATAAAATGGCTTCACGAATTCAAAAGACCTTTGTGATATTTTCAATGTTGGATGTGTCTCACAAAATTTTTTATACAACATTGTTTGACTTACCTCCACATAATGTTTAGGATGTGGAGTGCGGTCTCGATTGCCAACTCTCAACTTCAAGACATCCTTCACATTTGGTGACACTCTTGAGTTAGCATCCCAAAATTGTTGAATTTCATCCTTGACAACATCTGTTAGCTTCTTATCGAAACATGGAAGTCTCCCACCATAAGCCCACGTATCAATTTGAAGGGGATCATCAAGTCTTTCTCTTCTTGCAACTACTCTACCCAAAGTTTTATAGTCTATATTGAAGTCAACACAAGTTTGTCTCATCAAACGAGCCTTTCTCAACTGATGACTTACTAAGGAGGTTGTAATAACCATCTGAGCAACTCTCTTGTCTTTTTCTCTGCTAGTCTTCCCAATGCTATTGAGAGCATTGAAAAGATTCTTCACAACAATGGCATTTCTCTCCATTTTCTTGTTCACACGAATCTTCAATTTCACAAGCACAGGTCTCATCTTTTTCATCTTTAACAACTGCACAAAAATTTGACATTTCTCAACCAATGTCTTGTTTTGAAAAAATTGATCATAAAGTCTTGAAGCCCACAACCTAATGGTTCTATGTGACCTCTTTCCTTCCCAATTATTCATAATGTTCTCCTCAATTTCAATTAACCATTTAGGTGTTCTTGAAAGCCCTGAATTTGAAGATTGATTATCTTTATTGCAAGGGAATTCATTTCGCATATAATTTGGAGATGTATAACACTCATGTGGTTCTTGTGCAAAATTTTCGTTCCCAAAGTCTACATTTTCAATCTCCATTTGTGTATTTTCAAATTGAACATCCTCTTCACTTACAACTACATTTACGGGGTCACCTTGATTAATGTTTAACATACCTTCTCTCCTTCTTCGGTGATTTTCCTTATCTTTTTCCCTATATGCCTGAATTTCATCATTTGTCAGCTTGCTCTTGCATTTAGCTTTCGACAATTGGTGCTTCCCATGGTGAGACCACAAGTCGACAAAAATCAAACAATGGGCCCCAAATCACGTTTATTATTTTGCAACGCATGAAAAAAGTATAAAATCTCGTGATTGTCTGCTCTATGGAGACAGGGAATATTTTGGTCAAATATTGCCTGGGAAAAATTGGGTACCCGAAAATATCTGGTACCTGATATTCCCTGGCTAATGAAAAACTAGCGGGAGCAAATGAAAACAATTGAACTTTTACATATATTTATGTATATAATATATGTACTAATGTATTATAATAGACTAATGTATTATATATATTAATGTATTAAATATACTAATATATATAATATATTATATATATACTAATGTATAATATATACTAACATATAAATAAATATAAATAAATATAAATATATATATATATATATATATATAATACATATACTAATGTATACTAATATATTATATATAATATTACAAATTAGGGAGAAACTCTTGTAGAAATATGGAAATTATAATCTTCCTCCTAGAGCATACATTAATGAAGTTCTTTGTGCCTTAGCAGAGGTAGCCAGCTGGATTGTTCAAGCTTACGGTACTACATATAGAAATGCGGTATGTATTTTTGGCCTAAACTTTTTTCTCGTTTCTTTTAGATCTTTAAAGGTCGTCGGCTAAATCTTTGTATTAAATGTGCCTTTTACAAGCGTCGTAAACCCTAGCTATGCAGAAATGGAGGCTTTGAAGAATATTTCACTAGAGGTAGATAGAGACTCCCTAGGGGTCCATTGGAATGCTCAAGTGTGTCTTAAGCGGTCCTAGGATCCTAATACCACTTAAGACACACTTGAGCATTCTAATGTGTCAAAAGGGGTTCTAGGGACTCCCTAGGGGTACTAGTACACCTTATCACACATTAGGACACCTAGAGAGTCCCCATGAACCCTTAAGACACATTGGAATGCTCAAGTGTGTCTTAAGGGGTTGTAGGACCCCTTAAGACACACTTGAGCATTCTAATGCGTCAAAAGGGGTCATGGAGACTCCCTAGGGGTCATAGTATGCCTTATCATGCCTTAGGACCCCTAGAGAGTCCCCATGATCACTTTAGACACATTGGAATGCTCAAGTGTATCTTAAGGAGTTGTAGGACCCCTTAAGACACACTCAAGCATTCCAATGTGTCAAAAGGGGTCATCGGGACTCTCTAGGGGCCCTAATGTCAGATAAGGTGTACTAGGACCCCTAGAGAGTCCCCATGACCCCTTTTGACACATTAGAATGTTCAAGTGTGTCTTAAGGGGTCCTACGACCCCTTAAGACACAATTGAGCATTCCAATGTGTCAAAAGGGGTCATGAGGACTCTCTAGGGGTCCTAACCCATGATAAGGCGTACTAGGACCCCTAGAGAGTTTCCATGACCCCTTTTGACACATTGGAATGCTCAAGTGTGTCTTAAGGGGTCCTAGGACCCCTTAAGACACACTTGGTCATGGGGACTCCCTAGGTGTCCTAATGCACATTAGGACACCTAGGGAGTCCCCATGACCCCTTTTGATGCATTGGAATGCTCAAGTGTGTCTTAAGGGGTCTTAGGACCCCTTAAGACACACTTGAGAATTCTAATGCATCAAAAAGACCCCTTAAGACACACTTGAGCATTCAAATGCGTCAAAAGGGGTCATGGGGACTCCCTACGTGTCCTAATGCACATTAGGACGCCCAGGGAGTCCCCATGACCCCTTTTGATGCATTAGAATGGTCAAGTGTGTCTTAAGGGGTCCTACAACACATTAAGACACACTTGAGCATTCTAATGTGTCAAGAGGGGTCATGGGGACTCCCTAGGGGTCCTAACGTGTGATAGGGCGTACTAAGAACCCTAGGGAGTCTTGATGACCCCTTTTGACACATTGGAATGCTCAAGTATGTCTTAAGGGGTTGTTGGACCCCTTAAGACACACTTGAGCATTCCAATGTGTCAAAAGGGGTCATGGGGACTCCCTAGGGGTCCCAGTACACCTTATCTAATGTTAGGGCCCCTAGACAGTCCTGATGACCCCTTTTGACACATTGAAATGCTTGAGTGTGTCTTATGTCATCCTACGACCCCTTAAGACACACTTGAGCATTCCAATGTGTCTGAAGCGATCATGGGGACTCTCTAGGGCTCCTAATGCATGATAAGGCATACTATGACCCCTAGGGAGTCTCCATGACCCATTTTGACGTATTAGAACACTCAAGTGTGTCCTAAGGGGTCCTACAACCCCTTAAGACACACTTGAGCATTCCAATGTGTCTTAATGGTTCATGGGGACTCTCTAGGTGTCCTAATGTGTGATAAGGTGTACTAGTACCCCTAGGGAGTCCCCAGAACCCCTTTTGACACATTAGAATGCTCAAGTGTGTCTTAAGGGGTCGTAGGACCCCTTAAGACACACTAGAGCATTCTAATGTGTCAAAAGGGGTCATGGGGATTCTCTAGGGCTCCTAACACCTGATAAGGCATACTAGGACCCCTAGGGAGTCCCGATGACCCCTTTTGACACATTGGAATGCTCAAGTGTGTCTTAATGGGTCGTAGGACCCCTTAAGACACACTTGAGCATTCTAATGTGTCAAAAGGGGTCATGGGGACTCCCTAGGACCCTTTAAGACACACTTGAACATTCCAATGTGTCAAAAGGAGTCATGGGGACTCTCTAGGGGTCCTAGTACACCTATCTGACATTAGGGCCCCTAGAGAGTCTCGATGACCCCTTTTGACACACTGGAACACTCAAGTGTGTCTTAAGGGGTCCTACGACCTCTTAAGACACACTTGAGCATTCCAATGTGTTTGAAGTGATCATGGGGACTCTCTAGGGGTCCTAAGGCATGATAAGGCATACTATGACCCCTAGGGAGTCTCCATGACCCCTTTTGACGCATTAGAATGCTCAAGTGTGTCCTAATGGGTCCTACAACCCCTTAAGACACACTTGAGCATTCCAATGTGTCTTAAGGGTTCATGGGGACTCTCTAGGTGTCCTAATGCGTGATAAGGTGTACTAGTACCCCTAGGGAGTCCCCAGAACCCCTTTTGACACATTAGAATGCTCAAATGTGTCTTAAGGGGTCGTAAGACCCCTTAAGACACATTGGAGCATTTCAATGTGTCAAAAGGGGTCATGGGGATTCTCTAGGGATCCTAACGCCTGATAAGGCATACTAGGACCCCTACGGAGTTTTGATGACCCATTTTGACACATTGGAATGCTCAATTGTGTCTTAAGGGGTCGTAGGACCCCTTAAGACACACTTGAGCATTCCAATGTGTCAAAAGGGGTCATGGGGACTCCCTAGGGGTCCTAGTACACCTTATCTAATGTTAGGGCCCCTAGAGAGTCCCGATGATCCCTTTTGACATATTGAAACGCTTGAGTGTGTCTTAAGGGGTCCTACGACCCTTTAAGACACACTTGAGTGTTCTAATGTGTCTGAAGAGATCATAGGGACTCTCTAGGGGTCCTAAGGCATGATAATGCATACTATGACCCCTGGGGAGTCTCCATGACCCCTTTTGATGCATTAGAATGCTCAGGTGTGTCCTAAGGGGTCCTACAACCCCTTAAGACACACTTGAGCATTCCAATGTGTCTTAAGGGTTCATGGGGACTCTCTAGGTGTTCTAATGCATGATAAAGTGTACTAGTACCCCTAGGGAGTCCCCATGACCCCTTTTGACACATTAGAATACTCAAGTGTGTATTAAGGGGTCCTGGTACAACTTATCTGACATTAGGACCCCTAGAGAGTCCCGATGACCCCTTTTGACACATTGGAATGCTTTAGTGTGTCTTAAGGAGTCCTACGACCCCTTAAGACACACTTGAGTATTCCAATGTGTCAAAAGGGGTCATCGGAACTCCCTAGGGTTCTTAGTATGCCTTATCACGCGTTAGGACCCCTAGGGAGTCCCGATGACCCCTTTTGACACATTGAAATGCTCAAGTGTGTCGTAAGGGGTCGTAGGACCCCTTAAGAAACACTTGACTATTCCAATGTGTCAAAAAGGGTCATGGGGACTCCCTGGGTGTCCTAATTCGCATTAGGATACCTAGGGAGTCCCCATGACCCCTTTTCACGCATTGGAATGCTCAAGTGTGTATTAAGGGGTCCTAAGACCCCTTAAGACACACTTGAGCATTCCAATGCGTGAAAAGGGGTCATGGGGACTCCCTAGGGGTCCTAGTATGCCTTATCACATATTAGGACATGTAGGGAGTTCTCATGACCCCTTTTGACACATTAGAATGCTCAAGTGTGTCTTAAGGGGTCCTAGTATGCCTTATCTGACATTGAGACTCTCTAGGGTAGGACCCCTTAAGACACACTGGAGCATTCTAATGTGTCAAAAGGGGTCATCAAGACTCTCTAGGGGTCCTAACGCGTGATAAGGCCTACTACGACCCCTAGGGAGTCCCGATGACCCCTCTTGACACATTGGAATGCTCAAGTGTGTCTTAAGGGGTCGTAGGACCCCTTAAGACACACTTGAGCGTTTCAATGTGTCAAAAGGGGTCATGGGGACTCCCTAGGTGTCCTAATGTGCATTAGGACACCTAGGGAGTCGCCATCACCCTTTTTGACACATTAGAATGTTTAAGTGTGTCTTAAGGGGTCCTAATACCCCTTAAGACACACTTGAGAATTTAAATGTGTCAAAAGGGGTCATGGGGACTCCCTAGGGGTGTTTGTATGCTTTATCATGTATTAGGACACCTAGGGAGTTCTCATGACCCCTTTTGACACATTAGAATGCTCAAGTGTGTCTTAAGGGGTTCTGGTACACCTTATCTGACATTAGGACCCCTAGAGAGTTCCGATGACCCCTTTTGACCCATTGGAATGCTCTAGTGTGTCTTAAGGAGTCCTATGACCCCTTAAGACCCACTTGAGTGTTCCAATGTGTCTTAAGCGATCATGGGGACTCTCTAGGAATCCTAAGGCGTGATAAGGCACACTATGACCCCTAGGGAGTCTCCATGACCCCTTTTGATGCATTAGAATGATAAAGTGTGTCCTAAGGGGTCCTACAACCCCTTAAGACACACTTGAGAATTACAATGTGTCTTAAGAGATCATGGGGACTCTCTAGGTGTCCTAATGTGTGATAAGTTGTACTAGGACACCTAGGGAGTCCCCATCACCCATTTTGACACATTGGAATGTTTAAGTGTGTCTTAAGGGGTATTAGGATCCCTTAAGACACACTTGAGTATTCTAATGTGTCAGAAGGGGTCATGGGGACTCCCTAGGGGCCTAGTATGCCTTATCATGCATTAGGACCCCTAGAGAGTCCCCATGACCTCTTTTGACACATTGGAATGCTCAAGTGTGTCTTAAGGGTTATTAGGACCCCTTAAGACACACTTGAGAATTGTAATGTGTCAAAAGGGGTCATGGGGACTCCCCAGGTGTCCTAAACCATGATAAGGTGCATTAGGACACCTAGGGAGTCCCCATGACCCCTTTTGACACATTAGAATGCTCAAGTGTGTCTTAAGGGGTCTTAATACCCCTTAAGATACACTTGAGTATTCTAATGTATCAAAAAGCGTCATGGGGACTCCATAGGGGTCCTAGTATGCCTTATCACATATTAGGACACTTAGGGAGTTCCCATGACCCCTTTTGACACATTGGAATACTCAAGTGTGTCTTAAGGGGTATTAGGACCCCTTAAGACACACTTGAGCATTCAAATGTGTCAAAATGGGTCATGGGGACTCTCTAGGGGTCCTAACATATGATAAGGCGTACTAGGACCCCTAGAGAGTTTCCATGACCCCTTTTGACACATTGGAATGCTCAAGTGTGTTTTAAGGGGTCCTAAGACCCCTTAAGACACACTTGAGCATTTGAATATGTCAAAAGGGGTCATGGGGACTCCCTAGGTGTCCTTGTATGCCTTATCATGCTCTAGGATGCCTAGTGAGTCCCCATGACCCCTTTTGATGCATTAGAATGCTCAAGTGTGTCTTATGGGGTCCTAATACCCCTTAAGACACACTTGAGCATTCTAATGTGTCAAAAAGGGTAATGGGGACTCCTTAGGGGTCCTAGTACTGCTTATCACACATTAAGACACCTAGGGAGTTCCCATGACCCCTTTTGACACATTGGAAAGCTCAAGTGTGTCTTAAGGGGTCGTAGGACCCCTTAAGACACACTGGAGCATTTCAATGTGTCAAAAGGGGTCATGGGGATGCTCTAGGGGTCCTAACACCTGATAAGGCATACTAGGACCCCTAGGGAGTCTCAATGACCCCTTTTGACACATTGGAATGCTCAAGTGTGTCTTAAGGGGTTGTAGGACACCTTAAGACACACTTGAGTGTTCTAATGTGTCAAAAGGGGTGATGGGGACTCCCTAGGGGTCCTAGTACACCTTATCTAATGTAAGGGCCTCTAGAGAGTCCCGATGACCCCTTTTGACACATTGGAACGCTCGAGTGTGTCTTAAGGGGTCCTACGACCCCTTAAGACACACTTGAGCATTCCAATGTGTTTGAAGTGATCATGGGGACTCTCTAGGCGTCCTAAGACATGATAAGACATACTATGACCCCTAGGGAGTCTCCATGACCGCTTTTGACGCATTAGAACGCTCAAGTGTGTCCTAATGGGTCCTACAACCCCTTAAGACACACTTGAGCATTCTAATGTGTCTTAAGGGTTCATGTGGACTCTCTAGGTGTCCTAATGCATGATAAGGTGTACTAGTACCCCTAGGGAGTCCCCAGAACCCCTTTTGACACATTAGAATGCTCAAGTGTGTCTTAAGTGGTATTAGGATCCCTTAAGACACACTTGAGCATTCTAATGTGTCAAAAGGGGTCATGGGGACTCCCTATGGGTCCTAGTATGCCTTATCACACGTTAGGACCCATGGAGAGTCTTCATGACCCCTTTTGACACATTGGTATGTTCAAGTGTGTCTTAAGGGGTATTAGGACCCCTTAGGACACACTTGAGCATTCTAATGCGTCAAAAGGGGTCATGGGGACTCCTTGGATGTCCTAATACATGATAAGGCACATTAGGACACGTAGGGAGTCCCCATGACCCCTTTTGATGTATTAGACTACTCAAGTGTGTCTTAAGGGGTCCTAATACCCCTTAAGACACACTTGAGCATTCTAATGTGTCAAAAGGGGTCATGGGGACTGCCTAGGGGTCCTAGTACGCCTTATCATGCATTAGAACACCTAGGGTGTTCCCATGATCCCTTTTGACACATTGGAATGCTCAATTGTGTCTTAAGGGGTCCTAAGACCCCTTAAGACACACTACAGCATTGAAATGTGTCAAAAGGGTTCATGGGGACTCTCTATGGATTCTAACGCATGATAAGGCATACTGGGACCCCTAGGGAGTCCCAATGACCCCTTTTGACACATTGGAATGCTCAAGTGTGTCTTAAGGGGTCGTAGGACCCTTTACGACACACTTGAGCGTTCCAATGTGTCAAAAGGGGTCATGAGGTCTCTCTAGGGGTCCTAACACGTGATAAGGCACACTAGGACCCCTAGGGAGTCCCAATAACCCCTTTTAACACATTGGAACCCTCAAGTGTGTCTTAAGGGGTCGTAGGACCCTCTAAGACACACTAGAGCATTCCAATGTGTCAAAATGGGTCATGAGGACTCTCTAGGGGTCCTAACGGGTGATAAGGCATACTAGGACCCCTAGGGATTCCCAATGACCCCTTTTGACACATTGGAATGCTCAAGTGTGTCTTAAGGGGTCGTAGGACCCCTTAAGACACACTTGAGTGTTCTAATGTGTCATAAGGGGTCATGGGGACTCCCTATGGATCTTAACGTGTGATAAGATATACTAGGACCCCTAGGGAGTCACCATGACCCCTTTTGACACATTGGAATGCTCAAGTGTGTCTTAAGGGGTCGTAGGACCCCTTAAGACACACTTGAGCATTCCAATGTGTCAAAAGCGGTCATGGGGACTCCTTAGGGGTCCTAACGCATGATAAGACATAATAGAATCCCTAGGGAGTCCCAATGACCCCTTTTGACATATTGGAATGTTCAAGTGTGTTCGAAGGGGTGCTAAGACCTCTTAAGACACATTTGAGCGTTCCAATGTGTCATAAGGGGTCATGGGGACTCCCTAGGGGTCCTAACGTGTGGTATCTCAATCCCAATCCCTAGGGGTAATAATGTGCCCGCAATCCCTGCCATATTTTAGAGTACTGATGAGAAGCAATGGCGAAAGTCTGAGACAGAGGTGGTGCCGGCATTGAAGTGGTAAGACATTCTTCATAATATCGCGGGGAGGGTTGGGGGGGGGGGGGCGTACCATCGAAATGGCAAGGCTTTCCTCATAATGTCGTGCCACCACTGATCTCTTCTTTAAATTTATTAATGCAGTCAATTCTACAACACATGCATCATTTCTAGTACAACTGCTCATTTTACCAAACCCTTCCCTGCTCTCCATAATCTTTGACTGGTTCAAAGATCCATCCAGTTGTTCTTGTTTAACCTTTACAATTTAGCATTTCAGTTGAAAAGCAGGGAAAGATACCATTTCATAGCCACAAGTGGTGGAAACAGAGTGATTCTCTTGCCCTCTGCTTCTATAATCTGGCTCCAGTGAACTATTCTTCAAAGCCTCCATTTCTGCGTAGCTAGGGTTTTTGGCACCCATAAAAGGCACTACTATGCCACTGTAGGGACTCATGCTCGTGCTCTGAATCATATTAAATAATATTTAAAATGTAAAATGTATATTATATAATATTTAATATATAATATTATATATAATATATAATCTAATATATAGTTTTTAATATTAATATTTATTAAATAATATTAAATGTAAAATATATATTAAATATAACATTTAATATATAATTCATATTATATAATATTTAATATATAACTAATATATAACAATTAATATATAATTGATATTATATAATATTTAATATATAACTAATAACTATCAAATTTATATCAAATATATAACTATGAACTATATAGCTATAATTGATAAAGTGGAGGCAAACCAAATTTCGAAATTAGAAATTAGAGAAAGTGGAGGCAAAGCAAAAATTTGAAATTCTGCCGCCAGATTCGGGTACCCAAAAATATCGGGTACCCGATTAGGCTCGATATTGGTCTGTGCACCAAACCTACCTGGTCAACTCTTCAAGTGTCACAAAAACGTGTTTTTTTTTCTGTTTCTCTCAGTTCCAGACTTCGACCATGTAGCTGACGACTTTTTTTTCACCCAAATTTGATAAAATGAAAAAGGGTATTTAAGGAGATTATCAGCGTTCTATCGATATAATTGCTATCAAATTTTGAATTCATTAAGTAATTATTAATTATTTTCTAATTGAGCTACCTCTAAAGTGCTGATTTATATACTGATTGAAAAATGACTATATCTTTCAAATGGTATAACATGTTTGAAATCCGAAAAATGTGTCACATTCTATGCTTCACCTACTATAAGGAAATTTTATTTTATTTCAAATTTTGTAAAGCCTTGAATGAGTTAAGGTGGTCAGACACGAGATTTTTTTAATTCTGAAAACGTTGTCGCAGAAGATTCATAATTAATTATTTTTTTTGAATAAAATTACAAAAAAATATGCATCACATCTGGGCATGAGTCTACTACTTATATATAAAATCTTATAATAAAATATTATCATTTGATTATGATTAAGGTGGTCAGACAGACACCTACTTATTATTTTTTTCCTGAATTTTTTGTACTGCTGCATTGAAATCTATACTTTTCACCAATCATACTAACTTTTTCTCAAAAAAGGCCTAGTTCAAATTTTCACGTCAAGTTGACTAACCCTGATTTGATGATTTTTCATTGCCACTTAAGGGCATAGTTTGGCCCCTCATGATCTTGCACATACCTAGATGTGGAAGGTGGGTTGTACCTTAGCAACAAGACAATGTGGGGGACCTCCACAAATAGTTTCATGCATGAAACAAACATTGGACTGTTGGCTTAGGGATTCAAACCACATATCACCGACTATTGAATACATGTTTCCAAAATAAAGAGCACCCACAAACATGCAATATTTTAAAAAAGAAGTGAGAAACCATAAATTGATCTAAGTAATGAATCTACTAATGGAAAATCACAACTTGTGAAAAAATAGGTATAAAAATACACTGGTTTACTACAAATAGAAACCAAGAACCTCAAAACTTATAAAACAACATGAAAACTCTCAAAAATAGAAAGGAGTTGATAAACTTTAGGTTTTAATATAATGTTAGGATAGGTCATCCTATACCCAGGATCCAGACTATAAACATCCTCTAGAATAGAGAGATAACCAACACATGAAATGTATTTTACTGAGGTGAATACAAAGGTACAAAGGCTTTGCTTAAATATGCAACAACAAATAGGAAGGATGGGCAAGGTTGAGACAAGTGTCTCAACCTAGAGGGAGTAGAGTTCTGAGTAAACTTAAGTAAAGAGTAAATTGGTGAAACACCATTTACTAGACAACAACCAATCAATGCTTACACATCTCACCTATTCGAAGGTTCCCATAGCAGGAAAATAGGGAGGATGCTATCGAAGGTTACCAAGACTGTAATTGACCCTTCCAATGTCATTTTCTTGAACGTTTCAAACTAGATTTCAACAAAATCATTTTTATATACATTCTTGTGACCCCTTGCAGTCATGAATGACATATCTTTGAGGTGGTCTATGGTGTGTGCACACTATTTATGGCTTTTCTCATGCATGTTGAGAAAGGTATTTGATAAAATAACTTCTCACAAATATTATAAGTTTAAAGTATGCTTTCATGGATCCATGTACATTGTTTGAAAGATTCTAATTTAGCATTATTCAGAGAATGATAGTGAAGGTTATGAAATATGGAGCCCCTTTATTTGTACCATAGGCATTTTCTCGAAAGGTTCCAAAACATTTTTTAACAAACCACTGCATGTACACTACAATCATTATATATTTTGATTGGCATTTTTTTGAGGGATCTTGTTAAAGAACTTGCATGACATGTTCTTTATTCCATACTTTGCAAACATTATTTGCCAGAGTACCTAATTATTTTTAGTGTAAATAGGTGAAATAGAAGTGTTAGACTCAAAACCACTCTGTAGCTACACTTTAGTAATTTTTGATACTTGTGTAGTCTTCATCTCTTGCTAGATAACAAAGAGGGTCACATTTTGAACATTATTTGAAGCATTCATATTCACAATCAATAGTATAAATTAAAGGGGACCAAATAGTTGTAGAATAAGTTGTCACGTGTTTGAATCCAATTACCATAGAAACATTCTCATCTTGATTCATTCGTTAGCGTGCATTCTCACTGAAAATAGTTGTAAGGATGTGTTGAAATTCTTTAACTATGTAACAATGAAAAGATAGATGCTACCATGAAACATACACCCGAGTATTGTATTTAGAACATAGAACATAGAACTAGTTCAAGAGTTTACCTTTGTATGTACTAATTTCATTTTCTTGAAAGCTGCTGAAAGATAGTTACATGGTTCTAAAATAGGGCTTTCAAAGGTTAATAATTTGTAACAATAGACATTAAATTTAGAAATTTCAACTTTAAAATGGAAAAGTTAAGATTTTGAGATAAAAGATACAAAAGTTTGGGTTAAGGATATTCAAAATGTAAAAGTTGGTGTTTGAAGAAAAAAGGTGTACAAAGTTAAGATTTTGGACAATTTCTCATGAAAGTTAAGGTTTTAGAAGAAAATATATAAAATTTAAGGTTTGGAGTTCCAAAAGCATGAAAGTTAAAGATTGGAGTTGGAAAAGTGTGAAAGTTAATTTTTTAAAAACTTTTGTGTACATCAATCAATTAAGGGATGGTGTGGAAAAGTTTTTTCTTCGCGAAGACTTTGCACTTTGAAACTTTTGTAGGCAAAGGGAAATGACTTGGAAATTTTAAATTTTGTGGCTTTCAAAAATCAAGGCAACAAAGTACGATGAGAAAGGGAAATAACACAAGGGACACAAATGTTATTAAAATAAATTTGAAAAAACACCTTAATCAAAATATGAACCACAGAAACAAACATTTCTTATTTGAAGAAATGTATCAAGTAGGAGTAGGCAACATAATAGAAGAAACCTTAATCAGAAAATTTACCATTTACTTGTCAAAAGAAGTTTGGCAAGTAGATGTACAAGAAAAAGAGGAATTATGAATGCCAACAATAACCAAAGTGTTGGAGAGAGCCAAAGTAGGAGAGGAGGGCTAGGAAGACTCTAAATCAAAAAATCATATAGGATTACTATAAGATATTCTATAAGATAATTTGTCCATCAAGAAGAAGAGGACTTGTGAGGGCCATAGCAATACCTGGAGGCTAGATGTCCCATAGGAAAGCAACATCTACATTAGAAAGGAATGCCTTCATAATCAACTAGTTGGGTCAAAGAATGACCATTCACTTGCAAAACAATATATTCTAGGAGAGATTTATACATATAAATCTCTACCAGAATACATGCAAAGGAGGTATAAGAAAAAATTGTAATAGTAGTTTCTATCCATAGGAAATACCAGAAGACATTCTCAATCAGTCCAGACAGGGAATCTAATCACCACCCTTAATAATGATATCCCTACCACTAGAAGAAGAAAAGAAAACAATAAATGAACCCCTAGCAGAATGGATAATTTCTATGTTACTGTCCACCAAAGGAAGCCAATATGTAGAGTTCCAGATTTCCAAATTTAGCGGAGATGGCCGAAGATGAAGAAAACTTGCTGACCAAGCCTATTGTACAAATATAAATCTAATTATTATTTATTTTGTGTCATAGAACCTCTTTGCGGGAGATAGGAAACAAGTACATGAGCTTATGGGAGGAAGGCCTAGCATGAGAAGAGTGCAACAAAAATTTTCTCAGCAAGTCAACATAGGTTGATTAAGGGGAACCAAGGGAGACAAGGGAAACAACAATGTCAAAGCTGACAACACCCATCCCAAATAGAGCCCAATAGGAGCATTTATAACAATGTACATAATGAAAGAGATACTCCACACCAATCCACCACCAACAACCCTATCACAAGTAGCTTTTGTCTCACAAACAATCCAGCAAACAACACCATACTTAGGAGGCTCAAATTTAGTTTCTTCAACCCCATAGAACTCAAGACAACAATTAAATACTATAAGGTAGGAAAGGGGAAATATGAATAAAAGGAGCAGCAAGTGAAAATGATAATAGAAACATAATACTAATTGTTAAACTTGTCTAATAAGTTAAATAATTACAACAATCTAAAATTTATTTTTATATTACGGGTCAATGCACAAAGTTGGGTCCCAATTCCGCAGAAGTCTTCTAGAAATGAGAGATGTCACTCGAAATTGGCGCCCGTTTCAGAAAATGGGCGCCCGTTTTAGGCTCGGGAAACCGGTCCTAAATTCAAAAAATGGGTGCCCATTTTTTGAATTTGCCCCTTTTTTTTCAAAACAGATGCCCGTTTCTTATTATTATTATTTTTTTTAAAGAATTAAAAATGTATTTTAACACTTTGATTTTTTTTTAAATAAACAGATGCCCGTTTTTTGAATTCAAAGAATGAGTGCCCATTTCTTAAGACATGAGTGGGAAGCACACATCCGCCCCGAATTTCATTCTAAAGTCGGTTTGGTTTAGGCTTGGTAAAACCAAGCCTATGCATTGACCTCCAAAAATTTGGTTAAGGCACTAGAATGCTAGATTTCTGTCTTGCCGTAATTTTTTGAGGGTCTTCTTGATCGTATCATTTTATGAAAAAAAATCCATTAGAGTTCTCACTGTCCTGATTTCAAAAATATAAATTTCATAGTGATGTGATTATTTTTACTATATTTGCATTATTTATTAGTTAAAAGTGGTACCTAAACGTAAAATAGGGTGGTTCACTAAAACGTTAATAATCTTTTTATTTTTAGGTTTTTTGGAAAATAAATTATATGAGACCAAACTAGATACAATTCTATTGAAGATAAAAAAATAATTTTGAAAAAATATGAAATTCTCATCAAATTATGGTGTTCGTACACCAAAGGTTTTGAAAAAGTATTTTATAGTCAATTAAAAAATATATTCAATAAAAAAATAAAAAAAAATATGCTGACCAATATTTGGTGTTTTAGGTATATTTCCCAAAAGGATTTGCAAAAATTCAGTTATTTAAGTCAAATTATGGTGTTCGTACATGACTATGGTATGGTTCTAAAACAAACATTTTGAAAACATGATTTTTAAACATTCCTACTAAAAAACAATTTATACCATGTAGGTATTTAAATAAATTACATATTTGAAAAGTAGACTCTAAGAACTATATTTTCTATTACTAAATTTTTTTGAGATTCAATCTCTAAGTGCCTCAAATTTAGATATCAATTGACAAAAAATTTGAAAAAAAGGGAAAACACTTCCACTTTTTGCCCAAAAGTGAGACTCAACTTCTTGCAGCCACTCTTACTTCTATAAATACATGTGATATTAGAGGTACAAAATCCTATTCTACTTCTTGTGCTCTTTTTCATTTTATATTTAAAAAAATGTCATCACTTTTACAGGGATAAATGGTAAGATAGAAAAATGTTCTATTGCAAAAGTCTCAATAATTTGTTGGGATTCTACATCATTATGAATCATAGAGAGCGATGCTTCACAAAAGTACTACGAAAAATCACATTAATCTTACATAAAATGATGCAAACAAAGTCTTGCATTCTTTCTCATGAGAGATGGGTTCATGTGAACCACTACTCATGAAACATGAGTCAATGAATTTGACTCAAAAAATTACACAATTAAATCTTGGTAGCAATACGAAAAATATCTTCTAAGTAAATTCCTATCTAATCCATTGTAATGTAATGCAAACATTGAAAGCCGGGACTACAACGTTTATTTTGAAATACCTACATGATCTGGATAAGCTTTTACCGTCGCAGTAAGTATTTCAGGCTGGTTCCTCCGTATTGCTTCTACAGTTGTCAATTGAAGGTTTGGATAGAGTAATATTATTTCTGAGCGGAGCCCTTGTAAACTCTCCTTGTTCAAGGAACTTTTCAGAAACCTGCAACATAAAACTTTTAAATAAGACCAAATAGCTTTTAACGATTTGTAACGATAAAGGCCACTATAAGAAATTTAACCATGACAAAGTTGAAGAAAAATATTTCTGCAGACAAAATGAAACAGTCGGTAAAATGTGCAACGGTTATTTAAACCTGAAAAGTCTATTAGAATAGAGTTGTTTAGCGCAGAGGATGGATCCCTTAACAATTATTACAAGTGCACGATTTCGCTTATCCTCGTTAAAACGGAGTCCTAATTCTTTAATATGGTCGGCAAGGACAAGCATATGTTGCAAGAGCTGCAAACAATCTTCGCGATTGCCTGACATTTGGCACTCCTTTTGGAGCAAACACCCTATCATTGATAGCCCCGCTACTACCCAATGAGTGTCTCCTACACATTTAAGAATGTCTCCGATAAGGCTTGATACTTGGTCACCAGACTAGAACAGATCTACCTGCAAACCCCACCAAAATGCTCCAAATGAAAATAAGTACTTTTGAAAAGTCAGATCTGAGTATTATGTGATCAACATACAAAATTTAACATTACTTTACCATTCCACCGAACTTCCCCTTCTGTTGATCGAGAAAATACAAAATTTCGCCGCCGCTTTGGATGAACGAATCCCACTTGGATGTCTGCTCAGAACAATAATAGCATGAAAGTTGTATCAATGCTTACGAACTACAGAACAAGACAGGCAGATCTAAACAGCGAGTTTTCTATGAGTCTTGATGGTTGTGTCTGCAATAATTGATTTAAAGATTATGTAAGTGTTAAAATTTTTGAGAGAGCGTTTGGATGGAGATTAGCCACATCAGTGTTATCTCCTTTTATTTATGAAGAGTGTGTTTTAAAAAGAAATTGGTTTATACTTTGTTGGAAGAAAAAGATGCACTTAGCATGCAAAAAATATAAAAACTAAAATCTCCAATCAGGTGCTCTTGAAATTCTAATAATCTTTAGCGTAGAGAGACGCTTAGAAATAACTTCTCATGTAATTTACTATATAATCTTCCACTTGAAACGCAATCGTAGGATAGGATAAATGTAGTTGTGGTGTTTAATAGTAACCTTCCTTCAAACCAACTAGATTTGGATGTTTCATCTTCCATAGTAGATGGATCACCTTCTTTAAAATCATCCTGGGATTTCACCAAGTTTGAGATTATCGGCTTCTTAATAGAAACTACTCTTCCATCCCCTAGTTTTACAACTTCACACTATTTGTTCATGAACTCAAGCTGCAATTATTGTAGTAATTGTTGAAACAGTCAGGACAATTTTACTTTCAACAACTACACAAAAACCCCCAACAGTCCTACATCTTTCATTTGGAATAATAGCTAGACGCTTATCTATAGCCATTTGATATGTTCTATTCAAATTGGGACAATTTTACTTTCAACAACTGCACAAAAACCCCTAACAGTCCTACCTCTTTCATTTGGAATAATAGCTAGAGGCTTATCTATAGCCATTTGATATGTTCTATTCAAATTGGCTCCAAATAAGTATGCATTCTTATCTCTTTCTTGTCCCTTTTCAAATCTCATACACATGGATGTTTACATCAAGTGGAAAAAAGAGTCTATAGTGGGTATTAAAATATTTTTTTTTTACAGTATTTACAATATAGCGGAATACAACTCTCATACTTACATGCTGTCAAAACTATTTCCTTAAATAATTTTATGGTGTTCTGTCAAAATTTTATACCCTTGCATTTGTGTAATTAATTTTCAAAATATAGTGGCTAACTCCCATGGTATATTTATAGGTCCATTGCTCCTTTAACTTTTTATCCACGCATGGTTCTGATTTCTTTCTTCTTGATGTCCTTTTTATCAAAATTTATGTAACACGTCTTAAATGTTCAATTTTTAGATGTTTGGCCCATTCCAAAAATGAATATTTATGAAAAGAAAAATTATTGAATGATTGTAAAGGAAATAATCCAATAACGGAGGGTAGTTGAAAGATTGCCAAAAGAAATTACGAAGTCTTGACACATCACTATGAGTAATAAGAAGCAGATACAACGATTTGTAGCCCAACAAAAAGTCATAATATTAAGAAGAACCCTCAGAATTCTTAGTGACAGCAAACATGAACATGTTCTCAAATCAGCCCTTGTTGACCACTCGTCCCCCTCCAAGCACCACACTTGTCTTGAAAGTCCACAAATATTTTCTAAAGAAGACATTTTTTTCAAAAGAAAACTTAAGGAAGCTATTGAAATCAATAACCACCCTTATAACCTCAATTGTCACGAAGGTTGGATTTTGAGTTCATCGTGGTTTCCACTCTTATCTATCCTTAGAACCTCTCATCTTCCCCCTCATTAGCTCCCATTCTTCCTCCTCTTTCCCTTTTCTTGTGTATCTTTACTTTTCCCTCATGGGGCCTTTTTCCTCCCCTCCTCTCTCCCTCCTCTCCCTCCCCCCTTTACCTTTATTTTCTTCTGGTGGGGTTTCATTGGTCTTTCTTTCTCTAAGCTTTTTTGTTGACTTCTTTTTTCGTCCTTTTCCCTTTTAATTTTTTATTCTTCTTTCATTTTTTTTATTCTCATTATTTCCTATATGTGTGTGTGTGTGTGTGTAATCACCCAAAAATGGTCTAGTAAACCTTGAGCTCCACTCTAACATTAAACATTCAAAATACTAAGCTTTATCTTATGCTTAATAAATCTTATCTCTTGATCAAATCATCACTTTATTATTTATTCGACGATATCCTAAAGTTTAACCACTTTATCCTAAACTTTATTTGATTAAAAGAACATGTCCCCTTTTAATTAAATAAAATCCACTTTATCCTATGTGTGCACATGAAAAAGGAATTTCCTAATTTAAAAAGAAAAAAAGAAAAAGAAAAAGGCTTTTTGTCTTCACATGAGTGGAATCTATTTTTCCTCCTAATCCTCACCACTCATTTCTACCTAACCATTCTTGTCCATTCAATTTTTCCTCTTGAAACTCTTGTGCCCTAAAGTCAAAATAGGGATTATTCTGTACCCTTGGATTTTGCCTCTTAATCTAACAGTCCATCTATTTCTAATTTTTTTTAAAGGAGGCTCTCTTCTCATTCTTGCATTCCTAACCCTAGATCTTAGACTTATGCTATCATTTTGCTTACTTTCATTTTTAAGAGCATTCTAGTTTACTTGCATTCTTAGCTAGATTTTCCTTATCGCATTTAGCTTAAATCACATAGCTTAACTATGAGGTATTGTAATCTTGATAGATTAGCTTTTCTTTCTTGTTCTTGCATTTGCATTCTAGTTTAGACCTTGCATCTCATTTAGATCTCTCATCTTGCATCTTGATTTTGAATCTTCCATTCTATGGTGCACCTTGCAAGGGTTTCCTATTGAGGCTCATTTGAGAACCACTATCCATAAGACTTACATTCTTGCACGTCACAGATAGGAAGCTATATGTCGTCTCTTGGGATATCCTCTTTCATGAATTCTCTCAAGAAAAATGGTTTGTAGAAGTGTGGACCACATTTTTATCACATATTTTTGGTGTCCATCGTGGGGCTAGACATGCTTTTCTAGCTCCATTTCTTGCATTTTCAAATTTTTGTTGTCAGAGGTTTGTCATTTCTATTTTATAGCCCAAAAAGTTGTATGACATTCCAACATATACTTGTGCGATAATTATTAACACTACCAGGTGATATTTATTCCTTCCTGAAATATCACACTGTTATATAGAGAAATGTCTTTTCCCTTATGGCGAAGTATCATATGACTTCTTTACCGTCTGTCATATCATTCTAAAATATCACATGGTTCACAAAAGACTATCGTACAATTTTTCTAGGAGACTCTGAAGTTTCACCTGTTAGCATTCAAAATTGTAGATGATCAAAACTTAATCAGAAAATCTCTAATTCATAACTCTAGCAGTCCCAACAGATGCATCAACAATAGTAAACATTAAGGTGTTAAGGATTTGTAATCCTTCTTCTCTTTGAGTGTTAAGCTACAGGTGGGTATTACCTTTTAAGATTGAATTCTTCAAATATCACAATAGTAACTTGTATACTTGATACAGATCTAATCACATAACTCTCTCACAACTTGAAAGTAAATCATTGTTTAAATTGATTGATGGTGAAAATAAATGTAAACTAAGCAATGACCAGTGCTAAATCCTAGGGCATCAGAGTCAATAAATGCTCATCTACAGAAAACCTCTCAATTCAAATAAACCCAAACCCTAGATAAAATGCCTTGCAAATTATCTTTTTATGCACATATCATATCATCAAATTCATATATGAAAAATAAAATCTCAGAGACCTCACTCAAGATTTACCCCTCCCTTGAAAGGAACTCAAGATTCAACCCCATTATCTACCTTGTAGAAAGATGTATCTAAAATGCCTTGCAAATTCAAACACACAGAGAAATCATAATCACACATGAAGACAATAAAAGATATACATGGAACTTCAATATATTTTATTGATAAACTTCCTATATCAGTACATTCAGAAAAAATTGGATTCTTGAGAATCAAAACTAAATCTATAAGCTCCTATTACACTAAGTATTTTCACCACCCTTTGGTGTGAGTTAAAACTTGCTATATATAGAGAAATCACCTTGGGATCCTTGAGAAAAGGATGTAATAAGCTTCAGGTGTTTCTATTAGTGACTTGCACTAGATTACAAAAAACTTAAATTTGTAACTAAAACAGAAGGAAAATGGCTCCATAAGTTGTTTCTCCTCATTGTGAGTTCCCTTTTGAGTTGCACCTTTGTCTTCCGGTATTCAGAGAAACTGCCAAAGTTTGTTGTGTGAATGATGACCACCATCTGGCTAACCTACATCATTCATTGTATGATAGTTTCTCTCCATGTGCTCATAGATCAGGTGCACTGCTAGAGCTCATTCTTCTTCTATATCTTCAATATCATCTGTCGTTGGCTTTCTCCTTTTTGGCTTTTTAAGATTGTCCCATGTAGTTACCTATTCCTCTGTAGGCCATTGGAACTCTTGAATGCTCTACAATTGTTTCTTTTGTCTTTCTCATCTAGCATTAGCAACTTGCTTTACATCTGTGATGAACCTACTCAAATCCATCTCTACTTTAAATGCCTCATCAAGAATTATATTGAAGTGATCCATATCAAATTCATTGCTATCATTAAGAAAAACCTTTTTTTTAGGCAATAAGAGATCAAAATCTGATCTCCATGTATCCAAATTATTTATTGCTCCATCCTCTATTCTGATTTGAGGAATGAACCTATTGAAACTAGGTCCAAACATTGTCATATTTGCTTCAATTTGATTTTCTTTACCCTTAAAGAAGGATGAAGCAACACTTATCTTCCCAATTTCATCTCCTACTTGTAAAACTAATTCCGGGATATCATTCCTCAGAGATTGCACTGCTGCTAGTCTTTCAAATAATGAAGCCTTTATTGACCAAGTTGTATGATAAGTATCCAAAATAGAAACGAAATTGTTCACCTCTATCTGTAATCCAGACAACTTATTATATGCAATATAAATTGTATCTGCCTTCTCCTTCAAAACTTATATTCTATGCTGCAAGATTTTCAATAGGGCCTTCAAAACAACCTTAGTCTTTTCTAGGTTCACCTTTTCTGTCATTGCAGCAGCTTCTTCTACATCTAAACTTTGATTTTCTGGTAGTGCAGGATGCTCTGGTGGTGCAGGGGTAACTACAGGCATATTGATTATCTGTTGATGTAGATCATCCACATATTTCTCCAATTCCTTTTCCTTCAGTATGTCTACCTCCCCATCTTTAACAAGTGCACTGTAATCTTCAAATAGGTTCTTATACCTATCTAAGAGTTGTTTAGTTTTATCTTTATTTAATCTTGCAAAGTGGGTAAGTACTTGTGAGATCTCTAAGTCTCTTATATTGTGGATTGAGCACACAACTTTGTCACCATCCATTTTCTCTTGTATATTTAGTAGAGAAGGCTTCTGGTCCTCGGGATAGAGGCTCCATATAGCTAATGCTTGATTCTTAGGGCTATACCCAAATCCTTTTATTAGATCCCCTAATTGGGTCTCTGAAGATAAGCTTATATCTTTCTACCTCCTTATCTGGTCTATAATGAATGCTGAGGCCAGATCCCACCCAGGTACAAGCAACATGTTGCTAGCCTTTACCAATTGCCTAGCCTCCTCAGGGGTTATCTTTTTAGTTTCAGGATCATAATCCTTTAATGCTTGAAGGGCCTCATTAGGTACCTGACCCTCCTCTGTGATCTGTACATTTGATGCAACCTTTTGTTGCTTGTTCCATAATAAGAAATTCTTGAATTCATCCAACTTAATAAAATCATCATCCTTCAAGAAAGCATCCTGCTCTAGCATTCTTTCATCTTGACCTAAATCCAAGGGTAATTCAACTTCTTCAACTACTTCTTTTTGCTTTCTCATCTCTTCCCTGATCTTCTTCCTTAATTGATGATCATAGGTTCTAGTTCCAGTGATTATAGCTCCTACTCTATCCTTCTTCTTCTTAGGAACTCTTGCTTGTGAAGGCTCTCCAACTTGCAATTTCTGCCTCTTAAGAGGAGGCTCACTGGTACCTTGAGAGCTAGGAAGCTCTGTCAAATCCATAATTATATTTTCCTCTCCTCCTTTCTTAATAGGAGGTGGCTTTTCTATGGCAGGAGGGCTATATACTGGGTAGCCTCCTGTTAGTGATTTCTCTTGTATCCCTCAATTCTAAAAGAGACAATGAAAACCAAACCTAGGGATCTTTGTCTAGCTCACAAGAGTCTGCTTCTTCTTACAAAATGAGGGGCAAGAAAAGACTAATTGATGAAGATTTGATCCTCCTTCTGCTTCGAGCTCCACCCACTTATGTGGGTGTACCTAAAACATGATAAAATCTGCATACATATAACTCACTAGCTAACCTCATTATGTAGATGTGACCGTGGATAGTTCTCAGACTTGTAAAACATGGGAGTCCAACTCAACCAGTCTTATATAGGATCCCACCTGTATGATTTGCTAAGAACCAGGGAAATGGTCAAAGTGACAACAAGGATATTCACCCTTCTTCTTTTCGAACCCAGAGGCTCAGGCAGGCTAACCTATCAGATTCACTTCCACAAGGAATCACCAAAAGCCTTTGCACAATTCAATGCAAGTTACATACATTAATGCTCTTAAACTAGAAATGGAAAATGATTTGAATTAAAGATTTGATGATGAAAACTGTAGGAAAAGCAAGAGACCAGTGTCTTATCTATTGGGAATCAGAGTCAAACAAACATGCATTCCCAGAAAAACCTAACTCCAAACTCAAAGAAACCAAGTGAAGTGCCTTACAAATCACTCTTCTCTTTCCAGTTCTTAGACATCAAATTCATGTATAAATCTTAAATTCTCAGAACTTGCATTCAAGATTGACTCTCTCCTTGAAAGAAACTTAAAAACAAGATCGAAACTACCTTATAGCCAGTGCATCAAAATGCCTTACAAACTAATACACAAGAATTAAGACCAAATACACAAAGACATGAATAAGAAGTGAACAGGGATTCCATTGTTCTTTATTAAAATTTCATCTAGTTCAACATATTTACAAGACAAAGAACATAGAGAAAACAAGAAAAAGGCCTGAATACTACTTAGCAGCATAAATTTTCAACCTCCCTTCAAATGAGAAGAAAATAGAGATATAGCATAATTGAGTCAGTTCAATAACCCACTAATAGTTGTCCATTTAACACAAAATATATCCACAATTCCTCTCCACCATAACTTGCAACTGATTCTCCAAACTGAAGCACATTCTGTAATCATTTCCAAACTGATCTGATTCTTGTCCTTGGAATTTGAACCCAAACTGCTCTCATCCACTTCACTGAAACTAATCATTTCTATTGGATTCATCGTTCCTTGCCATTTATGGAAACATATAACACTTGCATATTCTGATAAAAAATAAGTTCCCAGGACATTAATTTGTGAGCAGGCTTGACCATTTAAATTTTTGGATTATTCTCTAAAGTCCAAACTATGTCAATCTTCTAAATTCCTTTTAAGTCTGCGATTTTATATCATTCTTTGCACATGCCTCAGGAAGCACCAGAATATGCCAAGTGTCAAGCTGTGAATGGTTGCTCGGACTAACCCAAGGTTAACCCTCTAATTGGGAGAACTCACGAATGGCACACAATCTCTAAATCTCCAAATCACTTGACTAACCGCAGTTAAGCTCTGAGATCTGGCGAAATAGGCATTCTCTGAATCTCCAAGTTGATCTTTGACCTTGGGTTAGATTTGGAGAATAGGGGACTGAGCCCATTCTCCAAATCTCATAATGAAATTGCCTTGATTGTAGGGATTTGGAGAATTGGCGAATGAAGCAATCTCCTGATTTTGGAATGGCTTGGCCTTAACCACTAGCATTCAGTGACCAGGCAACTGGTGGTTAACTAGCCGCCACCTCCAGATCTCTAGATTTTTGCTAACTGCCCGATTTGATTTGGCGAATCTACGAGCACTTGACACGTGTCATCTTGAGGCCTCGTCACTGTCGCATCACCTATTCTAAAAAATTTACTTACCTAGGCAACCGCGGGCATGGAAACCAAGGCACCTCTAACTAGTCACGCAGGCAGAGCCTCCAACACTTCTTTCTATTTCACTATGGGAGTGGATTTGCTTATATTCAGCTCAAAGACCTATTTTGGCATGCATGTGGGATATTAGTTTTGCTAGTTTTAAAGATTCTTGATTTCTTGCGCCAAAATTTTTTTTATTTTTATTTTTTTGGAGGGGGCCACTACGCACTAAGACCACTAGCCAAGAGGGCCCGCCAATAGCCTCTTGACTTCAACTTACAATGCATAGTAAGTGTCGGTGTATTTAAACACTCCAAAAGAGCAATGCATAACCAATGTGGGATAATAGATTTTCAAGCTGCTTGTATTGAAAACCTCCCTCTGCATTGCGTGAGCACTCCTTTGCATAGGAAGCTTCCATTTATATTACCTCACACCATCTCTTCAAACAAAACGCGTAGGCCCCCTTTGGCTCTTGAGAAATCATCACTTACCTCAAGGCACTGGCATCCCACATTAAGTTTGGACACAAAGAATGTGCGCTGGTTTTGTTTTTACACTCGCAGCTCTTTAATGTATGTCACACACTAAGGCGCTTCCTCTTACTTACCGTGCATTGTCCTATGTAGAAATCACCATAAATTGGAGGCTCTACTCGTGTATTACAAATAGGGACCCCAGAGATAGAACTTATGGCGGGTTCCACTTTGCTCCTTGCGCAGGCAGCTTCTCCATTGCATTTTTAGCAAGTTGCTTACACAAAATCCCATAACCATTGGGTTGGCATCTTTAACATGCTGGCCTCCATTCAATGCAGGGCATATAATAATAAGCTAACAACCAAAAAATGGCAACCCCCTTTCAAAATTTGTGCAGGCCTCCTATGCTTTGTGGCGTGAGGTCTCCACATAGTTATTATGTGAGTCCACTCTTTTGTTGAATTGCGTGGGGCCCACCTCTGCTAACGTAGGCCCCCTTTGTATGTGCTCACCTTTGATTTCATGAGCCCCTTTTCTTATATTGGCAGCTCACACACCAGTAAGCTCTCTTTTTCAAATTCACTTTAACTTTGTGTGCACGTTTGCCTTAATTGGCATCACACGCAACCTCACTTT
The DNA here is from genome assembly GCA_027943335.1 of Chamaecyparis obtusa. Taxonomy (NCBI): domain Eukaryota; kingdom Viridiplantae; phylum Streptophyta; class Pinopsida; order Cupressales; family Cupressaceae; genus Chamaecyparis; species Chamaecyparis obtusa. The sequence continues at coordinate 863,895 of BSBK01000873.1, forward strand.
GTATTTGTTTATTCTGGCTTCTTATTAATGTGCCATGCCCAACCTTTGCAACAGAACACACATTCATTTATCATGCACACAACCCTGAATTGTACCATTATTGCCACATAAGGTTTTGAACTCAGTCCAAGTGTCTCTAAGTGCTTCATCTTATTTCTAGATCACAACTCAAATGGTCTCGTGGACACCACACTTGAAAACCCTATTATTTATTTCTTTTTAGAGTTTAGTAGAATACAATTCAAATGGCATTGTGTTTATTTAATTTCATTTGTGAAACCCTGTAAAGCATTGTGTTGGAGAGAACATCGATCCTTGTGACATTATCATGGGGAGTGTATTAAATCAACTTTTGAATCTGGACCACCGAAATGGTAAGTGCCATAGGCACAACTTACTGGTATACTAGTTGGATCGACTCCACAAATACCATGTTCTTTTATGATTTGAAACCCCCTTTACATTACCTTAAAAGGGGCATTGAACTTCAATTTACCAACTGTGCTAGTGTTACTACATTATTGTTAGGAGCCTGACTTGAAACTGAACATCCTTCACACAAGTGAACTACACTCCCGACACTTTTGAAACAGTACCCACTTCTAAAAAGCTATTCCTTCTCCCCTCATCAGTGGTTTTGTTACTCAATCCAAAATAAGTAGCTCATTGTGACAGACCTCGCCACATATTACACTTTCATTCTTTGCAAAGATTGTTAGATAACACTAGCTGGCATCCGAAACTAGCTTTAAAAATTGATTAAATGGCTCAACAGGTAAGCACCATCTGGAGCATGATTTCACCTCCAACCATAAAGCACGCGGGTCAAAGGAAAACTTCCCAAAAATATTGGAGCTGAAAGATTTTAACGACCAAACTTGGTCACTTGCAAACATAATTATGTCTGAACTGCCAAAATCACTAAAGTTGCCTACAGAATTGGCTTTGAAAACTGACCCATTGAAACTTTCAGGAATCAGAATCAAGGGCATTTGTTCTTTGTCTTATAGATAGTATAATTCCACAATTAGGGCTCATGATGAATAACATGGTGCATTTGGAAATCAGGCAAAGATAGGCTCTCATAATTGCAATCTGGGAAACATAGTAAAACAGTGATTTGTGCATACAGAATGACCCTGGGAAAGTATGCTAAAAGATTCATCAAGACTTCTAACTTGGCATACTTGTAGTATTTTCAAAGTAGAACATAGTAGTACAACCCGTTCAGGCTCATCAATCACGGATCAAAATTTATAACATCATGAACATGGGTATAGATCACTCTGCACAATTCACAACTTGTAAAACAACATAAGTTGTATTTGGAATCGCATTTGTAAACTGAGCAAACGGATTCGTCATGACCTCAAAATTGAAACATATGAAGTATTTGACCCTTGGAGTATGATGCAAAAGGAATTTTTTCAATAGGGTCAACTGGGTCAAAGATATGACTGGTCAAATAGGCCCTTCTAGAATTCTGAACAATTACACACGTGCATGACAAGAACAAACAACCAACTTTGAGAGGTTTGAAACCTAATCAAACGGATTCGAAAAGACTTGAAAATTGGAACATAGGTTCTTTGATATACATACTAAACATCCTCAAAGTGGTGGGTCATGAAACATTTCTGGATGCAAGATATTCAAAGGCAAACTGGGCTACTGTACTCTATTTGACACTTAGGCAGAATTGTGCAAATTGACACTTGCTCAAAATGGGATTTCACCGAATGAATCGGGATGATAAAATAACATCATAGAATGCATGCATATACTAAATGGAGTGTGTTAAACACCTGGAACACCTCATAAGCTTCAAAATGATAGCTGGGTACATATGCATGAAAAGCATTTAAAGGAGCTAAAATTTTACAATTTCTTCAATTTGTGATGCAAAATGAGCATGCAATTTTGAGTCCCAACTGTGGCTCTAACTATGGACGCGTGCCCCATGTGGGCATGTAGAGAACCGCAGAATCTCATGGTAGAAGCAGAGCACCCCCAAAATAGGAATCAGACTTTTCACTTTTCAGCTTCATCTCAAACTTCGAACCAGGAACCTCTCTCTTACTTCAAAATCTAGAAACCCTTTATTGAAAGTAGGGCCGACACACAACTAAAGGGAAATAAAGAAACTGTACAAACATGAAGCTTATTTACAAAGGCCCAAAACCCCAAAACTGAAATCAATCTTTACCTCTGTCAAATAAATGATTCTCATCTCCATACAACGGAGGCAAACTGAAACTACATATTTCATCCAACTGGTCAAAAACATTATGATTTATCTTAAACATATCATAGAAAAATTGATCACTAAACTCACCATTATTCGGAAAAGGAGAGCCATCAGGATGCCTTGAATACTGATCATTTTGAGATGTAAAAACATCACATTCTTCATTGTCACTGTCATGCTGAAAATGGAAACACTCCAACTCCACATCATGGCTGGAAACACTAACATTCCGATCATTAGTTTGCATAACAGAATACAACATTTCTATCTCATCACTTTGCAAACTGAGGTAGAACCTCTCAACACGAATCTCTGATTGCATAAAATCGGAACTATCTTGTTGCTCACAAACAACATCGGCAACATTTAGGAAGGAACAAGCTCCGTCAGTGAGTGGCTCATTAGTCATTAGCAAATATGAGAATACACTTTCAGATTTACTACATTCTTCAACATCAAAATGTAAACCAGAACTACAATCAACAAGCTCTTGCAAATCTGAATACTCGTTAGCACACTCATCATTGTACTCATCAAATATAATATTATCAAAATTATCACAATGATATGCACTTTCGCATTGCCGATTTAAAATAGGAGAAGAGATGTCAAAATGTGTTTCACTCATCATGCCATCATTTGAATCACTTTCATCAAAAATTATTTTTACTGGGCATGGAAATTTGGAAATAAACTTAGTGTCATACCTCTAAAAATCAGCATCCAAGAGATCCGAAATCTGCTCACAACTTAGCAAGCACTGAACATCACATTTTATCTCTTCATTCTTACTGATGATGTTGCAAATCCCTTCTCCAGCTGAAACAAGGACTGAACTTACTTGTCTCAGATTATCTTGTGTGAAGTAACCACTGCAGGAACTATCATCTGCATTATATCCTTGTTCTTCATATTCACACAAAACATCACTAAACTGAAACAAATAACCACTATTATCATGCTGAGATAAAGAGAAATCTACAAGCTAAGGGAAATTATTATTAACTGAAAATTCATCTTCCACTCCTTGACACTCATAAACTTCATCATCAGCACAATAACCAACACTATGACCATCACAGGACTCAGCATCCCCAAATGAACTAGACTCAGCATCATTGAATTCAGCATTTATAAAAGAGTCTATCCATTCCTTAACATTTTCTAGTGCTTCATCTTTTAAGGATGCAGTCCAACTAACCGATTCAGGCATAGAAAGTTCTAGGAACATCTCAGCATACTGGTATTCTTGAAAATCTAAACCCACAGGAAGTTCACTACATGCAATAAGAAACCTCTTGTAATAAGACAATGTAGACTCTTCATTTCTTCCTCCTATTGCACATCTCAACATTAGTATGCAATTATGCTAAATTCTTTTATTTATCAAATGAAGTTCATCATTATAACTTTCTAGATCTAACTGAAAATTTTCAGATCTAGAAGCACCCTGACTCATAACAACTGGAAACTCCATTCTAACACACTAACAAAACAACAAAGCTTATTTCATGACAATGTTTCTATCCAGCTTCATGCAACCAGTGACTTCATATAACATCAGCATATTTATGATACTCTTTAGCAACTGAATCTTCTATCCAGAAATATGGCAAGAACTTTCAAACTAATTTCCCTTCTCTTTAGTGACCGATTCACCTATTTAGGGACTGATTTTATACTTTGATAAAAGATTACCTGGAAGTGTTGTTGCTAGTGTAAAATACTGATCTGAAGCCTTCCTCAAATCACCTTTCAAATCTTTGTAGAGCCGTCACCTCTTTGCAGAGGACCAATCTTGAACCAGCTGAGAACCTTTATCTCACACCTAGACCTTCTTTATCAGCAAACACAAAACAACTTCACAGGATGCACTGTTTCTCAGGATCACAAAATACATTACAATTTCATTTTACAAAACATTGATCAAATAGAGATTCAGAGTTGCCACTCACATTCAGTGAGAAGGTATAACAATTTTGAAAATATTTGACTCTATAACCAAACTGGACTAGACCCTGGTATGATTCATCAGAGCAAGGAATTGAGCATCTTAAACTTGCTGTCATTTATCTTTCCTAGTAGAGTCGCCAATTTGTTGGCGTACTTGAATGGGAAAACCCACTTGAAATCTGATTTATCTTAAACACACCAGAGATTTACTGATCTCTTTAACAAGATTTTTTCACTGCTATCCCCAGTAGAGTCGCCATTTTTTTAGTGATTTCTCTTGTATCCCTCAATTCTAAAAGAGACAAGGAAAACCAGACCTAGGGATCTTTGTCCAGCTCACAAAAGTCTACTTCTTCTTGCAAAATGAGGGGCAAGAAAAGACTAATTGATGAGGATTTGATCCTCCTTCTGCTTCGAGCTCCACACACTCAGGTGGGTGTACCTAAAACATGATAAAATATGCATACATATAACTCACTAGCTAACCTCATTATGCAGATGTGACCGTGGATAGTTCTCAGACTTATAAAACATGGGAGTCCAACTCAACCAGTCTTATACAGGATCCCACTTGTATGATCTACTAAGAACTAGGGAAATGGTCAAAGTGACAACAAGGATATTCACCATTCTTTTCTTCGAACCTGGAGGCTAAGGCAGGCTAACCTATCAAATTCACTTCCACAAGGAATCACCAAAAGCCTTTGCACTATTCAATGCAAGTTACATACATTAATGCTCTTAAACTAGAAATGGAAAAGGATTTGAATTAAATATTTGATGATGAAAACTGTAGGAAAAGCAAGAGACTAGTGCCTTATCTATTGGGCATTAGAGTCAAACAAACATGGATTCCCATAAAAACCTAACTCCAAACTCAAAGAAACCAAGTGAAGTGCCTTACAAATCACTCTTCTCATTCCAATTCTTAGACATCAAATTCATGTATAAATCTTAAATTCTCGGAACCTACATTCAAGATTGACTCTCTCCTTGAAAGAAACTTAAAAACAAAGATCGAAACTACCTTATAGCCAGTGCATCAAAATGCCTTACAAACTGATACACAAGAATTAAGACCAGATACACAAAGACATCAACACAAAGTGAACAAGGATTTCATTGTTCTTTATTAAAATTTCATCTGGTTCAACATATTTACAAGACGAAGAAACACAGAGAAAACAAGAAAAAGGCTTGAATACTGCCTAGCAACATAAATTTTCAACCTCCCTTCAAATGAGAAGAAAACAGAGATATAGCATAATTGAATCAATTCAATAACCCACTAACAGCTGTCCATTTAGCACAAAATATCTCCACAATTCCTCTCCACCATAACTTGCAATTGATTCTCCAAATTGAAGCACATTCTGCAATCATTTCCAAACTGATCTGATTCTGATTCTTATCCTCGTAATTTTAACCCAAACTGCTCTCATCCACTTCACTGAAACTAAAAATAATCATTTCTATTGGATTCCTCGTTCCTTGCTATTTCTGGAAACATATAACACTTGCATATTCTGATAAAAAATGAGTTCCCAGGACATTAATTTGTGAGTAGGCTTGACCATTTAAATTTTTGAATTATTCTCTAAAGTCTAGACTATGTCAATTTTCTAAATTCCTTTTAAGTCCATAATTTTATATCCTTTTTTGCACATGCCTAAGGAAGCACCAGAATCTGCCAAGTGTCAAGTTGTGAAAGGTTGCTCGGACTAACCCAAGGTTAACCCTCTGATTGGGAGAACTGGCAAATGGCACACAATCTCTGAATCTCCAAATCACTTGACTAACCGCAGTTAAGCTCTGAGATCTGGCGAAATAGGCATTCTCTGAATCTCCAAGTTGATCTTTGACCTTGGGTTAGATTTGGAGAATAGGGGACTGAGCCCATTCTCCAAATCTCATAATGAAATTGCCTTGATTGCAGGGATTTGGAGAATTGGTGAATGAAGCAATCTCCTGATTTCGGAATGGCTTGGCCTTAACCACTAGCATTCAGCGACCAGGCGACTGGTGGTTAACTAGCCGCCACCTCCAGATCTCTAGATTTTTGCTAACTGCCCGATTTGATTTGGCGAATCTACGAGCACTTGACACGTGTCATCTTGAGGCCTTGTCACTGTCGCATCACCTATTCTACAAAATTTACTTAACTACGCAATCATGGGCATGAAAACCAAGGTACCTCCAACTAGTCATCCAGGCAGAGCCTCCAGCACTTCTTTCTATTTCACTATGGGAGTGGATTTTCATATATTCAGCTCAAAGACCCATTTTGGTATGCATGTGGGATATTAGTTTTGCTAGTTTTAAAGACTCTTGATTTCCTGCACCAAAATTGGGGGGGGGGGGGGGGGGGCACTGTGCACTAAGACCACTAGCCAAGAGGGCCTGCTAATAGCCTCTTGACTTCAACTTATAATGCATAGTAAGTGTCGGTGTATTTAAACACTCCAAAAGAGAAATGCATAACCAATGTGGGATAATAGATTTTCAAGCTGCTTTTATTGAAAACCTCCGTCTGCATTGCGTGAGCACTCCTTTGCACAGGTAGCTTCCATTTATATTACCTCACACCGTCCCTTCAAACAAAACGCGTAGGCCCCCTTTAGCTCTTCAGAAATCATCGCTTACCTCACGGTGTTGGCATTCCACATTAAGTTTGGACACAAAGAATGTGCCCTGGTTTTGTTTTTACATTGGTAGCTCTTCAATGCATGTCACACACTAAGGCACTTCCTCTTACTTATCATGCATTGTCCTATGCATAAATCACCATAAATTGGGGGCTCTGCTCGTGTATTGAAAATAGGGACCCCAAAGATAGAACTTATGGTGAGTTCCACTTTGCTCCTTGCACAGGTAGCTTCTCCATTGCACTATTAGCAAGCTGCTTACACAACATCCCATAACCATCGGGTTGGCATCTTCAACATGTTGGCCTCCATTCCATGCAGGGCATATAATAATAAGGTAACAGCCAAAAAATGGCAACCCCCTTTCAAAATTTGCGTGGGCCTCCCATGCTTTGTGGCGTGAGGTCTCCACATAGTTATTACGTGAGTCCACTCTTTTGTTGAATTGCATGAGGCCCACCTCTGCTAACGTAGGCCCCCTTTGTATGTGCTCACCTTTGATTTCGTGAGCCCCTTTTCTTATATTGGCAGCTCACACACCAGTAAGCTCTCTTTTTCAAATTCACTTTAACTTTGTTTGCATGTTTGCCTTAACTGGCATCACACGCACCCTCACTTTGTATTTGTTTATTCTGGCTTCTTATTAACGTGCCATGCCCAACCTTTGCAATAGAACACACATTCATTTATCATGTGCACAACCCTAAATTGTACCATTATTTCCACACAGGGTTTTGAACTCGGTCCAATTGTCTCTAAGTGCTTCATCTTACTACTAGATCACAACTCAAATGGTCTTGTGGACACCACACTTGAAAACCCTATTATTTATTGTTTTGTAGAGTTTAGTAGAATACAATTCAAATGGCATTGTGTTTATTTAATTTCATTTGTGAAACCCTGGCATTGTGTTGGAGAGAACATCAATCCTTGTGACATTGTCATGGGGAGTGTATTAAATCAACTTTTGAATCTGGACCACCGAAATGGTAAGTGCCATAGGTACAACTTACTGGTATACTAGCTGGACCGACTCCACAAATACCATGTTCTTTTATGATTTGAAACCCCCTTTACATTACCTTAAAAAGGGCATTGAACTTCAATTTACCAACTGTGCTGGTGTTACTACATTATTGTTGGGAGCCTGACTTGAAACTAAACATCCTTCACACAAGTGAACTACACTCCCTGTTAGGAATAAGGTGTCTCAACCTTGGATAATTCCTATTCTTATTATTTGTATTGTAATATGTATTTCTTGCAAATAATGCTGATGTGTGGGCATCTTGAATTGTGTGTAAGGAGATCATGGCTAAAACGGTTGGAACATTTTATGCTGCCGTGATTTGTCTTCAAGGTTTTAGAAATCTCACGCCGGTCAAATGAAAAATTCCCAAAATGATTGGAGTTGAAAGATTTTAATGACCAAGCGTGGTCACTTGCAAACATAATTCTGTCTGAACTACCAAAATCACTAAAGTTGCCTCCAGAACTGGCTTTGAAAACTGACCCACTGAAACTTTCAGGAATCAGAATCAAGGGCATTTGTTCTTTGTCATACAAATAGTATAATTCCACAATTAGGGCTCATGATGAATAACAGGGTGCATTTGGGAATCAGGCAAAGATAGGCTCTTAGAATTGCAAACTGGGAAACATAGTAAAACAATGATTTGTGCATATGGAATGACCCTGGGAAAGTATGCTAAAAGATTCGTCAAGACTTCTAACTTGGCATACTTATAGTATTTTCAGAGTAGAACACAGTAGTACAACCTATTCAGGCTCATCAATCATGGATCAAAAGTTATAACATCATGAACAGGGGTACAAATCACTCTGCACAATTCACAACTTGTAAAACAACAAAAGTTGTATTTGGAATCGCATTTGCAAACTGAGCAAACGGATTCGTCATGACCTCAAAATTGAAACATAGGAAGTATTTGACCCCTGGAGTATGATGCAAAAGGAATTTTCTCAATAGGGTCAACTGGGTCAAAGATATGACTGGTCAAACAGGCCCTTCCAGTATTCTAAACAATTACACACGTCCATGACAACAACAAACAACCAACTTTGAGAGGTTCGAAACCTAATCAAACGGATTCAAAAAGACTTGAAAATTGGAACATAGGTTCTTTGATATGCATAATAAACATCCTAAAAGTGGAGGGTCATGAAACATTTCTGGACACAAGATATTCAAAGGCAAACTGGGCTACTGTACTCTATTTGACACTTAGGCCGAATTGTGCAAATTGACACTTGCTCAAAATGGGATTTCACTGAATGAATCGGGATGATAAAATAACATCATAGAATGCATGCATATACTAAATGGGGTGTGTTAAATACCTAGAAAACCTCATAAGCTTCAAAATGACAGCCGGGTACATATGCATGAAAAGCATTTAAAGGAGCTAAAATTTTACAATTTCCTCAACTTGTGACTCAAAATGAGCATGAAATTTTGAGTCCCAACACCTCCATCACTGTCTTCTTCACACTTTGATTCAAAATGCTTCTCTTTCTCCCTTTCTTTATCTTCAATTTGGTCCTCAAGTGAATTGACCAATGTATTGAAATTTACCATCATTTGATCTAGCCTTTGTAAATATGGCAATGTGGGGTAAAAGCCTCCAAAGGGAAGTCCCTTTCTCTTTAGCTTTTTCTCAAATGACAATAATTCTGAGAATTGTTCTGCCCTCCTCAACACCTCATCATCATCTGGGATATTTCTAATGATGTTCTCTTCAGGAAACTCCTCATGTCTGTTATTTATAGGGATGGTGGGAGTATAAAACTTCCTTGCCATAACAATGAAATTCTCTATATCTACATATCTATATATAGCAACATTCATCTTGTATTGGCCCAACCAATCATTTAACTTATTAAATGCATTCTTTCCAATTGTGAAGTTGAATACTCTGTAGTGCCTTGGGGTAAATGTACCCTTTCTATGGGGGGCCAAGTGTTTTTTATCAGTTAACATCAGCTACCAAATGATCTCTAGGAAAGCAATCCTGGGTGGCACAAAGAATGGTAGGACATGAGGTGGCTGGGGACACCCATAGACTCTAATTATTGTGAAAGTCTTCTCATAGTAAAAGTCTCCCCAGTTATGATTTTTAGGCCACTTGTCAACAAATTGACAAGGCCTCAGTAATTGCAAAGCTTTAACTAGCAGTCTGGAAAGATTTAGTCCTAAGTTGAGAAAGATTTGTTGTACCATCCAATTCTAAAAAGCACAAAAATCACAATCTATGGAAGTAGAGCTCCATGCCCTTATCCAAAATTGAACTAGATTAGGCTGACCCCTCCACATCATTTGAGGTTGAAGGTGCTCCAAGTCCATAATGTTGTAGTTGTAAAACAAAATGAGGTGCATTAACAGTGAGTAATGCAAAAATCTAGGAGAAGCTTCCCTCTTCCTAAGAGCTTCAAGTCCTTCATGCATCTTATTTATTACATATCCTATGTAATCATATCCTTTGCTTGTATGGAGGCTTTGTGAATCTAATACCATCATCAGGATGTCGGATGAAATCCTTTCTGCACCACCATCTATCTCTAGCACCCTGCATAATCCATATGCAATGTATTTGATATAGAAACATAGGTCCTTGTAGAAGTATGGGGCTGCCCCAACCACTATTGCAATATAGTTTATGTTGGCTCTTGGGACATGAATCTAGATTTCTCTAGCAACAAGGGTTGATTCCCTAATGTACCTATTTGTGTGGGCATGCAAATTGATCTCTATGGCCATGGGAATGCGAATATTGAAAGCCCTCATAAATGAATTTCTATCTAATGTGACCAGAGCTGAGCCATCCCCTTTCCTTATTATTTTTGACAAAGGGTAATATTTGTCAGCCAACCCAATGAGCAAGTCTACATCTATAAAAACATCAGGCACTATCAACCTAGCCAACCCGGAGGTCCAAGGGTTTGAAACAGGAACTGGACTATCAACATTCTTATAAAAATATCTAAATAGACACATGCCAGACATATCTCCAGTCTTCACATCTCTACAATAACTTAAATCATTAGTGAAAACTTTGTCACTAACCTTTTTATTTTGTGAGGACCCAGGCAGTAGAGTGAGAAATTGGTCTGAGTATCTTTCCTTCACTTTTTCTTCCCTTACTGGTAGAAGCTCCGTTGGTTGTTGGATGAATCATCTTGACTACAAATAAAAATTCTTCTAAATTTTTTGAATTTACTGGACTCTTTACTTGATAAAAGACTCAAGAATTCTTGTAATTCTTCAGCTCTTGCTCTCTAGAATGCTTCGTAATTTTAGAATGAGTGACAGTTAACTATATTTATTTTGGAGAATTGATTGCATTGAACCATTCGAGACTCAAGCTCTGTAATTCATGTCACTTCCACCATTACTTGGCATGTTCTGAACTTCAATTCACTAGTCATGAGCTAAGAAAGTGACAAATAATCAAAATTTGATTTCTGGTGACCTAACGACTACACTTAGTCTCCCAGTCGCTCAAAGACTAGGCACTTTTTCAATAGTTTCAGAGATATGGTGACTAAAGGAAAATCCTCAATTGCTACATGATTTTATTCTATCTAGAGACCTGGTGACTATAGTCAAAAATCATAGTCGCTGAATGATTTGGCCTTTTATGATTTTGCTTCGCGATCTAGAGACCTTTTGAAACTTTAATTTTTCATTCTAAGACCTAGCGACTATAGTCTATCTCCTAGTCGCTACAAAATTTATCACTTACTAATCTTATTCTAAGACCTGGTGACAAATGTCTTTCCAAAGTCTCAACAATTTTTCTTCTTATTGAGAGATCTGGTGACTAGCAGTGAGTCTCTTAATCGCTAGAACTTGTTGACTTTTCAAAGTTTTTCTGGAGACTACCCGACTTTGCCCATTTGGAGACCTGGCGACTAAAAGGAAGTCTCTTAATCGTTGGAATTCTTAGTAAAACCTGACTTCTTCTTGTGACTTCACAACCACCATTAGATCTAAATCTAACGGTAGTCGCCTAATCTCATGAACTTTATTCTGACTTTGACATTCTGAAGAGACCTGGAGACTGAAACAATTCTGGAGATCTAGCAACTGAAGGCAGAATATATTTTATTTATTGCTTCTGGAGACTCAGTGACTATAGTCCATCTCATAATCGCTGAGAGATTATTATTTCTTTATTTTACTTTGTGACCAATCAGGAACGAACACATCATCAAATTTGAAAACTGGATCCATATTATTTTTCATTTTTAGACTTCGACAAACACTTAACCCTTAGTCATCTGGTGATTGTGCGACTGAAGTCACCTCCCAGTCGCTTAATACTTTCTCTAACTTAGGTTTGATCCGGAGACTGGGCGATAAATTAATTCTCATTGTCGTTGAATTTTTCCTTGACCCATGGTTTGATTGGGAGATAACGCAACCACCATCCGATCAAAACCGCATCAACAGTTCATATTCATTTTGTGGAAACCTTTATCTTAACTCATCACCTTCTGGTAAACATGCGGCTGAAGACATCTCATAGTTTCTTAATATTTTCCTTGACCCTAGTTAAATTCAGAGACTACACGAAAGCCTTTATTCGCCAAATCACTAGATAATTCGCTTAACCTCAGTTAGATTATGAGATTAAGTTCCAACCATTGATCTTTTCTTCATCCTATGGTCCACACTAAGTCGCTTGATATCTTATGACTTAACTGTTACATTACGAGATCAAGAGATAACCGTGTCGCTGGATTGCTGAATGTTTAAAATATAACCGCCAAAACTGGGAGAACACGTGAATCGTTGGGTTGCTGGATAAGTAGACTAACCACCCGAGAACTTGGAGACCTAGTGACTAAAGGAAACTAAACCGCCACTTTCATTTGGAGACTCAGCGACCATAGAGAAGTCTCATAATATCTAGAGATCGCCTGACTGAAGGTATTCTTGATTTGGAGACTAGATGACTATAGTTACCTTCAATATATTTATTAGTTTAGTCGCTATATCTCAAATAGATCATTCGGAGACTTGGCGACTGAAATAATTTGTTGAGTCTCATGAAGAAAAGGAATATTCTCTTGATACTTAAAGAGATCGCGTGACAAAGGGTTTCGGGGGATTGCTGACTAAAAGGAATATGCTGAACTCATCAAGAGACTAGGCAACTAGCTTGTGATTGTAAAGCGCACATGCTTAAAGGCTTTCTTAAGTGATTTGAAAAAGGTAATGGAAAAATAGAACCCGATTAGGCTTTCTAGGGTTTTTTGGATCTTCAGAAGTATTTATGACCTAGCACTTAGGGTTTTTCACCATTACGAACATATTTCAAGCTCTGGGACAAGAAATTTCCAGGAGATTTATCACAAAAATAGGGAAAAGTTTCAAAGAAGCAAAAATTAAAATGCAACCTTGAAAATTGAAAATACTACCAATAGTGGCTCTCTCTGAGGATGCTTGAATGTCAATTTGTAGCAAGAAACTAGAGTCTCTAGGTAGCAAACCAAACCAAACTTAACCTACTGTAGGAAAATAACACACGACATGAAATAAAGCACACCTATACACTACAAGACTATTGTGCATGGAGCAAAATTTATTTCAATTGAAGAAAAATTTCAAGAATTGTCCATGCACTAGCAATTCTTGTTCTTCACCATCCATATTTTTCAGAAAATATGAGTCTTTTCCATGAGCTTGATGGATAATATAGGGACCCAACCATAATGATTCAAACTTTTTATGCTTTCCCTTATCCTCACTCCTTGCATTCCATTGAAGGACCAAACCTTCAGGCTGGAATTTCCTGACAGTTTCTCTTTTATCAAATAGATATTTCATCTTCTTTTGTAGTCTAATGTTTTTCTTTTGACCTTCTCTTCTTATTTCATCTAGTTCCACAAGCTGGAGCACCCTATTTTCCAAAGGATCAGACATTTCCAAATCTTCCTCTTGTATAAATTTGTAAATAGGCGGTAAGTTGTTCACAGGAAGCCTTGATTTAATACCATAAACCATTTCAAAAGGAGACTTTCCTGTAGCTCTCTTTTATGTGATCCTATCTTCCCATAAAGCTAATTTTAGCTTTGAATGCCAGGTTCTCTTGTTCTTTTCTAAGGTCTTCTTCAGGAGCTGTAGAATACTTTTATTGCTTGATTCTGGTTGCCCATTAGCTTGTGGGTGATATGGGGATGAGTATGACATTACTATGCCCATTTCTAAACAGAAGTCTTTGAATTCTTGTGATCTAAAACTCATGGCATTATCCATCACTAACTTGACAGGAACACCAAACTTTGTAACAATATTATCCATCAAGAATTCAATAACCACTATTCTTGTAGCCTTTTTTTTGGGATTGCTTCAATCCACTTGGTAAAGTAATCAATGGCTAAAATTATCAAATTGTGTCCTCCACTAGACTTCTCAGTAAACTCCCCAATGAAATCAATACCCACATAGAAAAAGGAGCTTCTACCACTACAGGGTTCAACATCAAAGCTCCTGAAAACTTTAATTTATTTGAGAATCTTTGGCATGGTTCACACTTTTTGACAAATGCATGAGTATCTTTGAATAGCACAGGCCAGTAATACACATCCCTCAAAATCTTATGAGCAGTTGCTTTGGCTGAATGGTGTCCTCCACACATTCCAGAATGCATTTCTTTCAAAATCCTCTTAGATTGTCCTTTGTCTAGACATAATAGCAAGATCCCATCATTATCCTTCCAAAACAAGTCACCTTGTAGCAATATATACCTTTGGGCTTGCAACTTAAGGCTTCTTCTCTGATTATCATTAAGGCCCTTTGGGCAAATAGCATTTTTGAGGAAAAATACAATGTTTTTGTACTAGTGCTGCATTTCAATGCTGGTGATAGTTCTTTCATTGATATCAACATTGTTGACCCGAATCAGGTCCATATTTTCTTCAGTCATTAACTTTGCTAGTCCTAGAACTCTGACAAGTTTAGTGATGTGAAGCTCTAAATCAAATTCCTAGATTCTGTTAATCTGTTTGCATCTTTTTCCTGTGACCTCACTTTGCACTATAATATCCTTAACAACAGCATGAGGGACATATGTATTTACTTTTGCACAAACAAGATAAGGTTTGATTTCTTTGACAACTTTTACTAAAGAATAAGCTTATTTTTCCATCAACTCATAATTCAGTTCTGCTAACTGTAATGACTTGTTGAAAAAGGCAATGGGGTGCTCAAATCCTTCATCATCCTTTTGTAATAAAACTGCTACAATGGTATGAAATGATGCAAAAGAGAACAGAGAAAAGGGTTTAGAGTAATCAAGGGAGACTAAGACTGGAGCCTCTTGGATTTTATTTTTTATCTTCTCAAAGGCCTTTATAGCTTCTTAATTCCAAACAAATTTTACATCCTTTTTCAACAACTTGACAATAGGTTTGACCAACTCAGCAAAGTTGGCAATGAATCTTCTGACAAAATTGATTTTTCCAAGGAAAGACTAAACACCTTTGAGATTTTGGGGGGCAAGGACATTCTTAATGGCTTCCACCCTTTCAGGATCAATCCTTACTCCCTCTTTGGACACTATATGCCCTAGTAGATTGCCCTCAGTGACAGCAAAATGACATTTCTTAGGGTTTAAAGATATGCCATACTCTAGAGCTTTGATCAAAACCTTTTCTAGGTGATTGCAATGATCCTCAACCCTCTTAGATTATGCAGTCAGGTCATCTTCGTACACAACCATGAGAAAATCAATAAGGTCTTTAAATTCTACATCCATTGCCCTCTAAAAAGTTGCTCTAGCATTTTTGAAACTGAAAGGCATCCAAACATATACATATGTTCCCCAAGGAGTGGTAAATTCTATCTTAAACAGCTCTGATTCTTTGAACAACACCTGGTTATATCTTGAAAATCCATCCATCATGGATAACAGATCACATCCAGTCACTTTATGAAGCATAGCCTCCATATTTGGCAATCCATAGTTGTCCTTCAGTGAAGCAACATTCAAGTTTCTAAAGTCAACACACAATCTTATTTCACCATTCTTTTTTCTAACTGGTACTAAGTTTGAGACCCAAGATGAATGTCTTATGGGCTCAATGATGCCTACATCCCTTAGCTTGGTTAAATCTGTTTGCATTTTGGTAGCTAAAAAGGGGTTGATGGGTCTATGCTTTTGCCTAAAAGGTTTGGTGTCTTCTTTTAGGGGAATTTCATGCTGAAATAGGTCTTCCCTATAAGATTTGAGATAATCATATGACCAAGAAAAGACATGTTTATATTTCTTTAGCAGTCTTACTAGATTATTCCTTACATCCTTACTAAGACATTTCCCAATGTAGACAATTTGAGGGGAAGTTTCTGACCCTAGGTTTATTTCTTCTAGGTCATCCACCTTGGCATTTGACTTCTGGGACATGTGATTGTCATTTATTTTGAACATGCCTTCTAACTCAACTAAACCCTTGGGGATGTGGTTAGAAGGTAACTGTACAACCTCATTTCCCATGACACAATTTGTTCCATCAATAATTTCTTGATAAGCATCAAAATCAATTTGTGGACCTTCATACAAATCCAAACCTTGAACAAACCTTAATATGTCATTTTCATCCTCAAAAACTTTCCAATTGCAAATATTATCAGGAATAGCTGATCTACTCTTTATTTCCAATTTTGATACTCCAGTAAGGGTTGCATCATTTCTTTTTAATGCAATATTTGCAAGGAAGTATGCCATAATGTTTGTTGATATTTCTACCCACATAATATTGAAAGCATAAAAAAATTCAATTCTGTCCCAGACAACATATTTGTATAACTTAAGTCTGTCATCCTTCGCAACATATTGTGATCTAATCTTAGCAGTGATTAATTGGGAATCTCCATAAACTTTTAAACATCTTATACCATGTTTCACTGCAATATCTAATCCCAATATCAAAGCTTCATATTCAGCAGTATTATTTGTGCATTGGAAGGTTAACAAAAAAGAATACTTAAAAGTAGTACCTGATGGGGATATTAGTAAGGCACTAGCTCCTGAGCCCTCTTTAGAGCATCCACCATCAAAGTATAGTTGTCATAGCCCACCTTGTTGTAAGAGCAACTCATCAACAATTGGGTCAGTATTTTTTAGCTGTGGCACTATGTCTTCTATTATAAAGTTATTCATATCAATATCAACACAACAATTTAGATCCTCTGGAGCTACCATCTCAATCATTACTGATGAACAAGGTTCTTTGTACAACTTTATCTCAGTACCATTTATAGGTATGGTAGCATATGATAGATCTAACTGCAGATTTCCTCCTACTGTTATTGCCCACTATCTTGATAGTAGCATACCATAATGAGGCTTGGTATCAACTACAACAACATCCATTTTGTAAGTGGCTTCAGGGAATGCAGCAATCTTTACCTATATTCCAACCAAAGTCCCTACCGTAGGAACTGCACTATTATCCATGGCATAGTATCTACCATTAGAAGTATCAACTTGAAGTCCTAACTCTTTCATTACATGGTAGGGCATCACTGTAGCTGCAGCACCAAAGTCTATCATACAATTTTTTAGCAATAAATTATTTACAATCAAAGTGACATAGAAAGGATCAATGGAAGAGGGCTCTTGGGTTACAATATTTCCAACACAAATTTTGAAACCTCTTTAGTTATCTTAGGCCCTGCCATTGGCTTCACCTTTTCTGACACAACAAGAATGCCCCTTTGTTCATTACCTTATGCTCTTTTATTTTCAGCATTTCTAACAAAGGGATTTATACCTTCATCTGAGATAAGGCATGTCTCATGTCAAGAGTTGGGGCCTTAGTAGAAAGATCAGATAAGTCTTTTCTTCCTCCAGCCCTCTTATTTCTTTGTTCTGTGATACTTTTCCCATTTATTTTAGAACTCTGAACCATGATAGGTTGTTGCTTGTTGTTGCTATCCTTTCTTGGGGAAGCAATTGGTTTAGGAGAAACCTTACTTTGAGGATCATCCTTGACAAAGAGTGATCTAGCGACTCCTTGATCTACATCAACCCTTCTATTTCTCAATTTGTATGAAGATCTAGCTTGAGAGATAGCAGCCACAGTCAAATTCTTGATTTCTTCTTTACTGGGCTTTCTCCAATGAGTACCTTCTATCTCTGGTCTAATCATATTTGTCTGACAAGTTTCATCATCAGATGCTTCATGATCAAAATGGGAAAATATTTATTGCTCATAAGCAGGGAGAGTTCTCCTTTTATGGTCAACATCTTCTACTATCTCTTCATCATCTGAAGAGGCACATTCATCCACCCTTTGAGTGGTGAACATAGTCACTGCATTCAAAGCCTTCATGGTCTCCTACAGGTAGATCTTCTGGCTGATCTTCTAAAGCTTGAGCAACAACACATTAAAAAGGTGAGTGAGGCATGTTGCAGGCCACACACCATGGAATATTTTCCACATTGTGGGTTGTATTCTTTTTCAAAGGATCAGGAGTATACCTGCCCTTTTGTGGCTCATGGTTGTCAAAAAAAGGCTTTCCATCCTTCCAATTTTTCTTATATGGCTGGCCATGTAACCTAGGGAATCTCTCCTGCCTTTGATAAGGTGGTCTATTATCTTGGAAACTCTTCCCACCTTTATCAAATCTAGTAGAGAGATCTTTAAAATCATTGGCCAATTTGTCAACCTTGTCATCTTCCTTGGCAGGTTTCACAGTATCTGGCCTAGTCTCTTTCCATAGTCTACCTTCATCCCTCTTATACATTTGACCAGATTCTTTCCTATTAATTTCAATATTTATTGCTAATTTCAAAGCATCTTGAAAAATATGTGGAATTTTTTCTCTTAAGAGGTAAGACATCTTTCCCTCTACATCATTGAAATATGTGGTCAAACAAACTTCATCATCTAATCTTAAGACCTAGAATAGCTTGTACATGGCTTTTTGAAACCTACCATTGAATTATGACATACTTTCATTTGCATGCTTCTTGATATTATTGAACTCATTTAGCATGTAACTAGAGTTAACATGTTCAGCATACTGTTCTTTAAAGCTTCTTATAAACTCATCCCATGAGGTAATACTACTTTTAGGTAAACCTCTGTACCAATCTCTAGCATCTTCTACCAATGATTGAACAAAAAGTTTCATGACAACATCTTCATTCTCAATCTCATAATCATTTATTTTATCAGTAAAAGACTTGAGATGCTCTTCACATGTGATAACATTATTTCCTGTGAATTTAGGGATTTTGTCTCTTACCTCATTTGGGATGATATTTGGTTGACCAGGAATACTGTCAAAGAACAATGGCCTATATCTATCTAGATGAATTGGCCTTCTTTGAACATTCTGTGAATCTTTGGCTCCACCTCCTCCAGTACTCTGATGTATAGGAATTTCAGCAAGATTACTAATCAATGAGACTGTGGGATTTACACTTTGAGCTAGACCTTGGACCATTTGATTGGAGACTGAGGCTTGGGTGTTACACACAAGACCAGATGACTGATTTTGTGGTATTGTCCCACTGACAATAGGGATTGAACTTCTAGCATTTGTATTCATATTAGTATGAAGGAAACCAATTTTCCTCTTCATCTCATCTGTAGCAGCCTCTAATTCTAGCTTTTCTAATTGGAGTGCCAAGTCTTCCTTGGCTTTTCTAGCTTTCTCTAGATCTAAGCTAGCCTGAGATCTTGTAGTAGGATTAGCCCCATTCCTTTTGGAATCATTTATGCTAATTCCAACTACTTTTTATTTTCTGTCACAGTCTGAGTTTTAGCCGAGTCTTCTTTTTTTTCTTGCATTTTCAGGTTTTTTGGTTTTCTAATAGAATCTAACAAGTTATTTTACAAGGTTGTTGATTTGATTTGCATACTATTTTATACCCTAACATGTAGTTTTGTAGGAATATCTTGTCAAAGAAGTCACATTTCTGAAAACTACTAACTTGTGGTTGTGTAGGTTGCCTTGGAAGATACAAATAAACATTGTTCTTGCATATACTTGATTTTCTAGGCACCTATCTTTAAAATTAGTGTTATTTTGGTAAATGAACATGTCTTTGATGTGTTTGGGAGAAACTATTTAGTAGGAGAGTATTCTCTTTTCCTTATGGAAAACCAGAAATCTAGACCACTATTAGTTATCCATTTAATTTCTTGCATTTACCTTTAGAGGGTCTACCAAGAGAGCAATATTTTGGGAATGACCCAAGTGGGGAACAAGAAAACCTAGCTTCTCCATTCGACTATAATCAAATGCTTCCTTCAATCCAAAGAGAGGGAAGATGTAGATATTTCTACTTCTAATGCTTTTTCATGTGCAGGGCCTAGTTGCCTAAATCTTGCTAAGCAAGACTACATTTGACTAGGTTCTTGTAATATTATTTACAAGATTGCAAGGGTACATTCAACTCGTGTACAGCCAAGAGGTCTAAATATTTCTTGTGAGACTATACATTTTGGGTGCTTGTAGGGATATCTATGCCTTAATTCCTCTTGCAAAACTACAAGGGGTAGTCACGAACAAATTTTCTTATTAAGAACCTAGGACTTAGATGCTAACCATTTTAGCCTTGTGACTTCCTTTGTGCAAGGATCGATCCAAGTAGACTTATCCAGATCACCCCAAGATACTCACCACATGTGTTCCCTTGGATGCTAAAGCTTGAATATGGAAATATGGAAAGACATGCAATTCGAGCATTGTTTTCTTCCAATTTATCCATAAATTGCATAGTCCTAGGAAAAGCCATTCAACCACCTAACTGTGGGGATAATAAAATCAATTTGTGGAAAAATGTTGACGCACTTCCCTCTTTACCTTAGGTAGAACTTTCTTGATGTGTCTTCATTTTATGCAAGACCCATGGAAATCATTTGAACATACACATTTTGGTTCTATTCATTGAGTTTTCCTTTGAAACCTCACAAGTGCTTGTATCATGCAAGGTTTCTTCAAGTCCATTGCTTGATTATTTTGAGAATACTCTATGTGCCACAATTTCTTTGAAGACTTCAAACTTGGTGTGAAACTTGCTATTACACACTGTCACTTTTCCAAATTAGTCAAAATTACCAACTCAAACAAAGGTTTTAAGTCAAAACTGATCATTTTTTGTTTACTGATTAACTATCACTTTCTTTAGTGAGAAACTTCAACCGACATTTCAAAGTGTACCCTACAAATCAGAGAAGTGTCACCCCACAGTACTGGGTTATATCATCCCACCTGTATACAATACATCGTATTGTGCTAAAGTATCGTTATACTTCACGGGGGTGTATCGTACAAATTTTGTCTCTTGTTTAAGTGTCACCTAGTTTTTTGAGGTCTATCACCTAGATTTTGATCCGAGTAGGCTTGGTCTAGATTTTCTCTTATATGGTTTAGGGATCTTACATTTGACTCTTTTTGGTCTCTTAGTCTGAAATTGATAGAATATGAGTTGTTTTTAGCTAAAATGGATTACTTAGATTGCTTGGTTTATTCTTGACTAATAGAGTTGTTCACTTGTCTAAATTTATCTTAGTTATCTTATCTTATCTTCGCTTTATCTTTGACTCGAGTCGCAAGTGTCATACCCAGGGATCTTACCCGTAGCTTCGACACTTCGTGAAAAGTCATCTTAATCTATCTCTTGTATTCTCTTTTTCTTTGCTTTTGGACAAGCAAACACTTTTATCTTCTAGGGTGGACATCAAGTTGTCTTGTGTCATCTTGTTCGGCTCTTTAAACTCTTATTCATGCTAGTAACAAATAGATACCAAATTGATCAAGGAAAGAAACCACCCATCAACTTTGATGAATTACCATTTCCCACTAGGTGTCAGTGTCATCACGACAAAGACCCTCAAGTTATCTTTGACAAGGAAGAGGAGAATACCTGAATCTGATTTGATCCTTTTGGAAGTACCTTTGATAGCACCTATGAGATACCTATTTCCTCATCAAAATATGAAAATAGTCTATCTTTCACCATGTCTAGAGAATAACATAACAAGCAATTCAATGATCTTTTCGAGAAAAATTCAAAAGAATAAGACGAATTGAATCGGAAAGAAAAGCCCACATGGAAGAACAAATAGCCCGATTGGCTCAAAAATTTAACAACAAACTCTATGGAAATAATGGAAATGATGGAAATAATTCACTGCCAAGATCTCCCCCAATATCTTCACATTTGAGAACAAGAAATGGTAACAATATGAAGCAAGAAATTACCAAAGAAGAGCTCCTGAATTTTCAACAAGACGATCGTTACCAAAAGCTTATGTTGAAGACATTAGAACAAAATGGTGACCAATAATTTTTACACCTAGCTTCTAGAGGATTGAAGCTTCCACATGAATTTTATGTTGATGGGTTGATTCGAAAAAGAGAACCCTCAGATTTAGAGGTTACCAAGAAAGAAATACAAAGTTTGAAAAATGAAATATCAAGCTTACGAAAGGAAACAAAGAAACCTAGATCATCATTTTTGGTGGAATCTATATGTACATTACCTTTCAAAAAAAGTTTATACATGATGCCTTTCCCAATGGATATTGAGATCTCTAAATTTGACAAATACGATGGTAATGGAGATCCACATGATCATGTCAGACAAGTTTATGCTCTAAGTATAGATTTCATGCATGATAACACTTATCTTATGTGAATCTTCCCTAGGAGTCTAAGTGGCCAAGCCATGGAATGGTTTACAAATATTACACCTCCACTTAAGTCTTTTGATGAGCTAGTACAAATATTTATACAACAATATTTTTATAATATTCAACATCTAGTAACTATGCTCAACTTATGCAGCATTAAGCAGAGGCAAGGTGAACCCTTTGTCACATTCTTTCAAAGGTGGAGAAAGTTGCACTCAAGATATCCACGACAACTTTCTGAAAACAAAAAGATTGACATCTTTGTCAATAATCTTATCCCTGAATTGCACTATGACCTTAGGAAGTAGGTCTTCTTCACTTTTAATTATATGATTGAAAGTGCCTTTCGCATAGAAGACGTCTTGGTCAAGAAGGGTGAAATCACTCTAAGAAAAGAGAAGTCCAACACCAATAATGGATACAACAAAGATAAGAGCCAGCCTTGGAACAAAAATAAGCATATGGTTAATGATGGTGTTGTGGATGAGCCCAACCCTAAGGAGCCCATCTTCAACTTGGCCTGTGCTATCTTAATAACTTGAAAACAAGAGGCTACAAATAACAATGACTCTAACAAGACCAGACCTCCATGGGCACCTAGGCCTAAGAGATATTTTACACCTTTGGGAGATTCATATGATGTGATACTTAAGACATTTCTCTCCAACAAGATTATCACATTGCCAGAATACACTAAGCCTTATGAACCTGAGGTAGAACCCAAATGGTGGAATGATAATCATTACTATGAATATCATAAGAACAAAGGACATAAGACTGACAACTGCATAAGGATAAAACATGTTATCCAAGATCTTATCAAGAATTGGAAAGTTGGAGTAGATGGTCTTGTCAAAAATTCTCGCCACAAAGCTTTTAAGGATCCACTCCCTAAATATGAAAAAGGGGAGGCATCAACATCCAAGAAGGAGGAAGGAGCTAAGATCAATTATAGCTACATGAGCAATGACAATGTCATCAATATGCTTGAGCCACTAGATGAAAGCGCTAACATGGTGAGAGATAATGGACTTGACTATGATTCGGATTTTGATGAGACACCTAAGGTTATCTTGAGAAGTGCTAACCCTTCCATGCAAACCCAACCTTCTGATGAGTCTAACTACATGATCATTCTTAGGGGTGTCAATTCTCCTGTACCTAGGGAGAGTCTCAATGTTGTTACTAGAAGTCGACCCAAAGTCATGCTTAGAGGTCTGAACTCTTCAAAGCAAGAAAATCCCCAAAAAATGACATCTTCTAAAAGAACCTCTACTTCTAATAAGTCTAGCTACAGTCTAGTAGATCAACTCCAATGAAATTTGGCACACATTTCTATATTCAACTTGCTAGAAACATCACCTACGCACAGGGAAATCTTAAAAAATGCTTTATAGATAGCGTCCCTAAAAACATTAATGCTGATAAATTCTAGACTATGGCTAATTTATGGATGTTTGGTCGATAAGTTCATGATGTTTAATAGTAAGGGGAGGGAAGGAATGTCTGATAGTGTTTATGCACACAACATTTTCATCATTGGTTATGATCTGACTCTCGAATTTGAAGGTGATATTACTACTCAATATATTTAGTTTGTTAAGCGTCTCAACATCATCGTTGGATCCTGCGTTAGTAACAAGTGATTCAGTTTCACAAGGTTTGTCATGTAGTTCTAGACTCATGTCGGTTGTAGGTACATATTGGTGAATAACATCAATATGTTTTTCTGTTATGAGCTCCTCTTCTTCTGGTTCTGGAATAACTCCCCATTCACAGTCATTAGATTCCTCATCAGGATCTATGGGAAAGTCAAGAACATGTGTGAGATCAGGATGAATTCCCCAAGAAAGGTTGCCTTCAGAGTTTGAATAGAATTCATATTCATAAGAATCTATCTTAGAATCACTAGTGTCCTAAATTTTCAGCTATGGTGAGGGATATCTCTCCTTCTAGATCAGTCTGTTCTTTCGTAGTATTAGGTTCTTGTGTGTCTACCACATTGACTCTATCCTTAGGTTTCTTTTCGTCATTAAGTAGGTCTAAGATGTGTTGAGGTATACACTCATAAGGAAAAACATCCATTGTGTCTGAATCATCACTTTTTGAATGATGTTTTTATTCCTATTGTTGAGTATCCATTCCTGGTTCTATTTTTTCTATGACATGAGTAGAGTTTCCACTGAGATGGAAAGGTTTCTTCTGATAATCTATGCTTGTAGTATCTTTGTTTGTTCTCCCACAGTGTTCAATGGGTTTGATGATACCTTTTTCACTTGTTCCTAGAGGTCCTTTTCTAGTATATCCCATTTTGGGAATTAGCCTGTGTCCTAGTCCATATGATTTTGAAGGAACCTTAAGTGATTTGGAGTCACATTTTTGAACTGCTTTTGATTGACGTTCATCTTTGTATAACAAATCTAGTATAGCCTCTTCTTCATCTGACTCTTGTTTGGATACCTTTTCTACGATGAAACTCCCATTAAAGATAACATGTGGCTCTTTAGTTATAGGTCTTATTTTCTCTAAAGGTGGTCCATAAGATTTAGATTAGAGTGGGAGAGATGTAAGAGATAGAGCTGGTTATATTGTGTATTCTCCCATACATGTATCTTTTATTTTGACCTCCTTAGCTATGTCTTCCATTTTGGATGTGGACGCTATGTCACTCTATTTTCTAGAAGACTCTCTGTTGTATGGGACAAGATTGTCAACACTTTCCTTTAAAGCATTGCAAGCTACTGACATGTCTGTTGGTATTGTGACCTTTACTCCATCGTAGGGAAACATGACACATTGATGGTATGTTGATGGAATATCTTTCATTTTATGAATCCAGGGCCTTTCTAAGATGATGTTATAGGCTAGCGAGAGGTGCAATACTTGAGAAGTGATATCTTTGATGACAAATCCTATTCTAATAGGTAACACGATGACTCCTTTGGAAGATCTTTATTGCTCATCATATGATTTTATGGTTATTTTATTTTTAGGATCAATAGCATCTTCTGTCAATCCCAGTTGTGTAAGTAGGTTATATGAACAAATGTTTAGACCAGCTCCTCCATCTACCAACACATGCTTGACATGACGATTCTCAATCAAGACTTCAATATGCAATGGCTAGCTATGTGGATGACTTAGTGAATTATCATCTTCCTCCGAAAAGGATATGTATTGAGGAGAAGTTAAATGACCTACCATGGTCTGAAATCGATCAAGATCAAGATTTTGTGGAACATTAGAGCTGATGCGAGCTTTGTCTAGAACCGCTCAATGAGCAGGAGAAATTTGGAGCAACTCGAATAGAGAGATCTTTGTGTTAGTGTGTTGGAGTTGTTGGATAATGCTCTATCTTGAAGCTATTGTTTTGGACTCTTTAGAATTGGAAGATTTAGATGTAATCATTTTTTTATTTGTAGATGCAAGATTAAATGGTACTTTTGGGACATTTGATGAACCCGAGTTTAGTCCTGGAATAATTGTACCTGAGCTTGAGATCAAGTAATTGCATTAGCCGATTAGTTGTCTTTGTCCTTCTTGACAATGGTGATGACATTACAATGCTGAGATGCACATGGCACTACCATGTTGATGACATCATTGTTATAGAAATATGTGTAATTAACCTTAGTACCTACATTCGGTTTCGAAGATGACGATTCTCCCTAATTGTGTTTCGAAAAAGGTTCCCTGAATGCCGTATGATCATTATTGGATTTGTGGTTGTCAATCACAATTTCTCCAGCATCAATTTTATCTTGAATAAGATGTTTTAGGCACATGCAATTGTTGGTTTTATGACCTTTGTTCTAGTGATTCAAATCATAGAAATCGGTCTCCTTCCACCACTTAGGTTTGACTTTTGGGTCATATAGTTTTATCTTAGCGTTGTGATGATGTTATTTGCCAATAAAGTTCTCATGGAAGATTCAAAGGACTCGTCCAAAGGAGTGAACTCGTGTTTTGGTTTTGTAACCCATGGTTTGTATTTATTTGAATTTTTAGGAAGCTCAGTTGTTTGCTTCTCGGAGGCCTTTATGGCTTGAGTGCCAATTGTGAGGTTAAATACTAGTACTTTGGGTGGAGAACTGATATGATCAACAACACCATCTATGACAACATTTTTTGTTCTTGTTCTAGAATTTGAATTTCTCTTTATTGTGTGAATTGGAACTTGAATCATACTTTTTTTCTTTGTAAAGCGTGATATCTCCTTTGCGAACAAGTATGTCCTCTATTTTCATGGCACTATCCACCATTTTGTCAAATGATGTATGATTTTACATTTGAAGATGATAATCGACTTCCAAAATTAGATTATTGATGAAGATTTCCAGTTTCTCATTTTCCATAATTTGTCGAGGATAAAGCGGGAATTTCTTCCTCTGACATTTGAGGAAAGTCGGGAACAGTTCTCATGCTTTCTATTTCAAGTTGTAGATGTCGATCATTGTGACTAGATGTTGGATGTTGTAAGAGTATTGTTGATAGAACAACTTGATTAATTCCTCAAAAGTCTTGATTGTTGGAGGTATTTTGGAGAACCAATTTATGGTTGCTCCTCCCAAAGATCGTGGGAAGAGTCGCATTAGATAGGTTGGTTCATGCATGAACTCCATTGACAAGGTGCAAAATTCTCTGACATGATCTTGAGGATCTGAATTTTTGTCATATTTGCCATATTTTGGTAGTTCCACCCCTTTAGGGAATGGTGGCATATACAAGCTTCGATCGAATGGAAATGGGCACAACGCATCCATTGAGAATTCTTTGGATTCTTTATCTTTTTCCAGCTTGTTAAGTTTGACTTGCATAGCATGCATCTATTTCATCATGGTTGTGATAGGGGTCTCTTCCTCTTGTGTTACGATGTCTTCAACATTAAAATTGAGAGGAATTTTAGCCCCTTGTTGGGCCAATTCAAGGAAGTATGTCTCTTTATCCTCTCGTAGGAAATGCTTTATAAGTTTCTTAAAGAGATCATCATCTCAGTATTGTGCAATTTTTGAAGATGTGGGCTCCTAAGCCCTACCCTCATCAGATTCGTGGCCTTGTCAACCATGGCTCACTTCTCTTTGAGACATTGCAGCGTGTTGATTGTCTTCTTGAGTTGATTCAGGGGTTGTGTATTAGTGTCCACCATTAACCTTTAGATGAATCTTGGAGCAAGATAAGACAAATGAATGACAATCTGATTTTGACAAATCAAGTGACATAACCTTGTCGAGGGTTGTTTGATGAAATGATGACATGGATGTAAGTGAAGGATAAAGTATCCAAGATGTATGGGTAGATGCCCAAAAGATAGTGGACACTAATACACAATGCTTAGCCTTTGAGAGAGGATGAAAAATAAAAAGTGTTTTGACAAGGTTTTTAACACAAGGTAAGATGTGTTCTAGATTAATCAACGAGATGACAAATTGAGCAAAACATACCACTTTAGGAAAAATGAGATTGGATTGTTGTTTCTCTGCTCTGTACTTGACATAGTGGATTTTTTGACAGAATTTTGACCAAAAACATGGAGTTGACTAATTTATGCTACAATTATGACCTTTCTGATAGTTTTTGAAAAATTGTCATACGACAGTATGCAGGCTCGTATGACACAGGATAGGCTCTAGAATGATAATTCGACAATGCTTGTACGACAGTTGACAACAAAAAATTGTTTTGGCTTGAAAATATGACAATTCTTGTACGATAATAACCTACTTCTCACACGACAATTTGAGGGTTCTGATACGACACTTCATCTTTCTTGACAATTTTCGTACAACAATTGACAGGGAAAAATGACAACTGATACCAGAAAAGAATTTTTTGCTTCAAATTTTGGGATTTTGATGTTTTTGGTCTTCAGTTGGTTTTCAAGTTTGATTTCCACTTTTCAAGATCTGTGTGTTTTTTATTTTCTAAGGGTGTTTAACATAGCAATAGGCTCACAATCACAGAAAACATGTGGGAACTGACTCAATGAATCAATCACACCTAGCTTAAGATAACTAGGGGAAGAGATGTATTACTTTCTCGTTGACTTAGGAACACGCTCAATGAATCCTAAGAATATGACAGTCCAACAACATGCAATGGATGTTGGATGCCATATTAGCCGAGTAGTTACATCAAAGAGGGCTCGATATGATGAGTTTCTTGGGTGATTACTATTCACCTCACACAAGCACTACAAGTCCTTTAGAGGTAGATTGGTGACAAACTAGCTTAGGCTTTTAATCAAGGAATCCATTCACAACTGTCTCCCATAGTCCCGCAAGCAAGATTGGGACTGTTAACCCTATGAGTAGTCAAACTTGTGTAGTCTTGCAAGCAAGATTGAAGCGGCTCCACTCTACACAAGATCTAAGCATGTTCATGGAATAAATCCAAGGAACAAGTGATATTATGTCTTCTGAGACTTTAATCTCAAGGAAGCCTCAAATTTTATAGTGGGTTGGAAGACTCGTCTTAAGACTTGTCCCCTCTTGGGTCATTCCCAGGAGATTTTTACCTCAACTAATAGGCCCTCTAAAGGTTTAAATAAAATATGAGGTTGGGGACCACAGGTTCTAGGTTTATGACTCTCTGAAAAGAGAAGAGCATAATCCCCTAACCTTGTCCTTTTCCCTATCCAAGATATGCCAAACAAAATTAATCCAAAGATTATACGCACATTGCCAATGGGGAGATACATTTTGTGTTTTTGATTTTCTGAAAAGAGAAGAGCATAATCCCCTCAATATCTACCGCAATGTAAATATGACACACGTAATTAATTACCTATGTACCTATGAAAAAGAGATTAACCCAACAAAATATTTGCTCAATGGAGATTTAGCAACCTGCATAACCACAAGTCAGAAATTTTGATTTGATTGAGCGTTCTTTGACAAGCAATTTCTGAAGGGTTTCCTACAAATAAGGGCTTAGAAGTCAAGACAAGAAGAGGTAAAAAAATAGGCCAATTTTTATGCTCAAGTCTTCTTCACGCGTCTTGCAAAAGTGTTAGGTTGTCTAGAAACAATCACACACCAGAAAACAATAGGGGTTAGGATCAATATCAATCAAATCTCAGGGCATAAAATCTTAAAAGATGACCATAAAAACCTGTATGACAATTGAAATACTAGTGTGGAATGTTGTACGACAATATACCTCTACCCACACAATAATATTTCTCTGATACGACAATGTGCATGAACTGGCATGACACTTCAAGAATGTCGTCTATCGTACGACATACAATAGCTTTTGAAATGACAATCTGCAAACTATTGTACGATATCCCCTAGAAACTGTACAAAAAATTTCAAAATCTAAAAACTTGACGAAAAATAATCAGAAAGTTGACGAAAAATAAAATGGAAACCTGATATCGGGCGCCATGGTGGGCGCCAGAAATGTGTGTGAAAATTGTACCTATTCAGAAGACACAACACTTCAATAAAACATTATAGATTAATGATAAACAAATAATCAATCAACAAATATATCACCAATCAAGTGATTTACTGCCTTCTAGAAGATGTGAGTATGATATTCTCAGATTTGGCCGAGATCAGTGACAATGCAACGCCTAAACAAAGGATTTAAAAATGCAAAAATGATTGAACTAAATGCAAGATTAAGCTATATTTTGTAATTTTTAATGCAATAAGAATGATTAATCTAGATGAAATTGATCTAAAACTTGATATCAAATGAAATTAAACTAAAACTATGGATGCAAAAACTAGAAAATAAATGATAGCAATTGATCTCAATGGATGCACAATCTCTCAAGAACTCGACAGAATAATATTTTTGTTCTCAAAATTGCACATGATTTGTGAAGGACCAAGGGTCGTTTATATATAAATCCAGGTTTGAGAACTCATGGAAAAACTAAAAATCACTCCTTGATCAAGTCGAATTGATTGGCAAGTAATCAGGGAATTAGAAACAGTTATCTTGTGAAAATCATGAAAATCTACTTTCTAACTCATAATTGGAAGTTGAGATCACTTCAATCTTCTTTTTAACTCACAATCACATGTTGAGTTTAGAAACTTAACAAAATGAGTCCAAGAGTTGATTTTGAGTTTAACTATTCTTCTGATTTTTGCATAGATAATTGTGAGTTTTATTTAATTTCCACGTGTTTTATTCTCAACCTTTTGATTTTATTTAAAGATAGCTGATTTATGGGTTAATCAATTATTTAATTAAATTTTATCCAAAATTATATTATTAAATTTGACAATTCAAATTAATCAATTAAATAAATATTCAATCAGTTATTTTTAGAATTTTTTATTTATTGTCAAATTAACAATATTAATTAAGAATAATTTTAATTAAATCTAATTAAAATGATTAAGTGGCTAAATTAAGTTTAATTAATCAAATATTCAACATATTTAATCAATTGCACTTAGGATAAATAATATAATGATGCAGGAGCATCCCAGGGTAGTTGGCTATCCTGCATGTTTGGGAGATTTGATGGAGTCATGTGGACTTATTTTCATGTGTGAGGGGTTTGGTAGAGTTGGATAAACCTACTTGGGTTTTTGGTAATTGGTTTTGATGTATTTAATGGAACTTGGCATGGTCTTGGTTGCTCAGCATGGCCTAGGAGGAGCTCGGCCTTGCTTAGGAATTTGGTGCCTATTTCAGGCTGTATAAGTAATTTTTCACAAAGAGTTAGAGGCTACAAATTTCAGAAATTGAAGAGGGCCTATATTTCTACCTACGGTTCGAAGCATGAGTTCTAATTCATTCGGAGCTAGGAGATATCGCGATTTTACGAAGACATCTATTTTGGGCATTTAATTGTTGTTGTTGGCCGACTTGTGGCATTTAATTTCGGTATTTGTATTTAATTTATGTTCAGGGCCGACCTGTGGCTTAGATTGGTATAAGTAGGGGTTGTGGGGGAAGTCATTATTAATCATTCATCCATCTTGGAGAAGAGGAAGAGGTAGAGGAGCAAGTTTTGAGAGGAGCTAGTGGTTGCGGCTTGGGAAACAAGGGGATTGCTTGGTGGGCTTGCGAGCACAAGTTTAGATCTTCCTTGGGGGTTCCTACTAGTGCGTGGATTTGGGCTAGCTGGAGTTTTGGTTTGGATCTTGTGAGATCTTGTGGAGTTTCTATTGTAATTGCATTGTATTTGGCCGTAACCCGGAAGGCCTTACAGCCGGGCATGTTGGATGAAAATATAATGATTCTATTATGAGTATTGGCAGTGTGTGTGGATCTATATCTCTGTATTGTTATTATATTCTATTGTGTGGTTATTTGCTGGGGGCTAGGACATCTCCATCGGGGATTCTCCTGCCTTTCACTGCATCATATAATGTCATTTATTGCCAAATAACATTTAATCAAAGATAATTAGGATAGATTAAGAATATTTAGAAATATTCCTTGATGCAAATTTGTGATAGGATCGATTAGGGTTTCAATTACTTGATGTGCAGATGTGCCTTGGATTAGGACTTTAGGGTCGATTTCGATCGATTTGTTGATGTAGGAGGTTAATGGTACTGAAGCCCATTTTTCCAGGGTATTACAGTTTGATTATGTCTTAGATAGCATATTGTATTCTTCATCTACTTCTTATTGCATTATTTTTTAATTCAATTATCATACAGTTATCTATCACTATATATCGTGTCTAGTCAACTGTTAGGGAGGTGGAAACACCAATGTAAGGATCTAACTAAGGCAGGTCTCCAAACAACCACCCAATAATTTTCCTTATTTTTGTATATGCAAGTCACTTAGAGAGACAAGTTTTATGTATCAATTCATCGACCATCGATTCAGGATCTCTTTTATCCTTTCTCTATTATTTTCATCACATTATAGCATATCTATTATTATGTCATTTTTTCATTTTTATTACGTACATGTTCAGGTTATTACTCTATTATTTTATTTTGATTTATGTTATTGCCCTCTATATCATATCTGTTCTAGATGCCATCACATTGCCCTAATGTCTTATCTTCACAATGTAGTCCTAAAATTGCATTGTTGTGCAGGATAGTGAACTCACAGAGTTTAGTGTTTGTTCTTCATAGTCAGTTTGTTTATTTATGATAATCTAAACATTTTTAACAATTCATTTATTTTAGTTATAATTGTTTATTTACATAATTGGTTATTAATCTTCATTAAACACTCAAGATCATACAAGAAAACCTTCTACAACAACCACATTTGATCTCTCTAGCTTTGTGCACTGTATAAGTGAGGTGGTGCAAGGGAAGAGTTCATACCTTAACACTTTAACCAGTCTCTAGATCGGTGCACCCTTTCCTTCTCTACGCACACACACACACACACACACAGGTGTGTGTGTGTGTGTGTGTGTGTATATATATATGTATGTATGTATGTATGTATGTATGTGCATTTATATATATACATGTGTGTGTGTGTGTGTGTGTGTATTGTTGTCCTGATTCCTATTAGTCCTATTTTTGAAATTTTTGTCTGTATCCAAAAATTCAGTGTCCAAAATACTTATGTTATTGTGCATTTGTTAATTTGGCCCAAAGTTTTTCCATTCCTTTCAAAAGTTTTTTGTTTCCATTGCGGACTTTTCACTGAATTTATATTGGCTCATGTCAAGAATTCATAAGAAATAATTAAAGTTACATTTTAAAATAATTTTAACTCTTTTAATATTTCTAAGTGATTTACCTTTAAAATGGACCCTCTTCAAAGAAAAATGGTGCAAATCCTCTGAAGTTATTCCTTCTCACTCAAAGTGTTCAAAATTTTAAAATTGTTAACTTAAAAAGTTAGAAATGTTCAAATATTGAGCACACAACCAAATTAGATTCAAAATGTTCAAAATGTTCAAAATTCAAGCAAACAAAACTAAAATGATTTTGAGCACTCATAACCAATAAGGTTGTGAATGCTCAAAAAGAAAACATTTTTAATTCTTAAGTTGCAAATGCTCAAATTTTGAACAATCCTAAACTATGAGCTCCTTATTTCGAGATTTTCCAAATAGTTTCAAGAATTGATAGCCATCATTATGTAGCTTCAGCCTCTACATGCATAGATGGTTTCATGAGGGAAAGGAAGTTCTCTATTGGAAATGCATGAAAACAGTGGAATTATGGATAGTGTGGCTGAATTTTTTTCCAAAATTGGTCAAAGGATATTATCTCAAGTAATAAAATGAGATGATTGTAGAATATATGAAAACTTGATTTTATGAAGAAGCTCTTGAAATCTTTAGAGTTGATGGATCACTCTAGAACATATCCTATTATTGAAAGCTTTGTTTGCTTCTGTGTGCATCAAATGAAGACATTGAGATGCGAAATGCAGCACCATTAAGGCATGATGAGTACACGAGTTTGAATTATATTTGGAGTGCTTTACTGTACATAAGCACAGAAATAACCCTTATTTCAGTTGTTCATTTGTAGGATATGTTTGAGCTTCTTACCCATGGTAATTATACGAGGACATTTTAAATCTTATCATTAAGTTACTGTTTAGACCTGTCGTGGTTGTGTGGAATTGTTCTGCAGAAAATGTTGGAAACTTTAATAACACATTTCAACTGTTCTTTCCTATCAACATGTGGAACTGCAGACATCGCTCTAGAACTACTTGTAAGAATACCCCAAGGCCATGTTGTGTCATGGAATACGATGATTGCAAGGCATGCACAAAATGGTTTTGTTGTAAGGACTATAGAAACTTTTAGGATAAATTACATTTGGCAAAAATGTGGTTTGAACTGCTCTGGCTATCAATATAATGGATTTTAGAAAAAAAAAGAAGCTTTTTTACCTTTCAAGAAAATGCAATTGGCTGGGATAAAGCCAGATTCCACAACCATTGCATAAATCCCATGCCTGTCCCAAAATAAATGCTTTAGAACTGCGTACGGACATCCATTAAAGGATTTTTATCAGAAGTTGTAGTTGCGAGTGCCCTGTCAGACATTATGAAAAATGTGGAATCTTGCACAAGCTCCATGAAAACTGATTGACAAAATTCCTCAAGGAATTGTGGTTTCACAGAGATAAATGATTTCAGAATATACATATTGTGTTTTGTTGGAAAGGTTTTGGAAACTTTCAGAGAAAAAGCGATAAGAAGGAGGCTTGTTTTATGTGTCAACATGGTAGATTTGGAAAAGAGAACCGGGACAAGGCTACATATCAACTGTTTGACAAAATTCCTCAAAGAAATGAGTCCAATTGAGTGCATGATTGTAGGATAGACATAGCCTCCTCAGTAAGAGTAACGAGAATGTAAGTAATAAGGGACAGGATTGGCATGATGAGAATCAAAAGCTTCAATTTTTCTTTGCCACACCAAAGTGAGGATAAAATAACAGCCATAGCTGCTGGCATGTTGTGTGTAGGAGGCTAAAATGGGTGTGTTTTGTGTCATTAACTAGGCCAATTGATCAGAGCGATCATGATATTATAGAACTGTTCCTTTGATTTGAAAGATGAATATGAGAAAATTATCAGCATTGATATTTTTGCAGTTTCTATATATATGATACATAATAAATGAAAAAAAAGGTGGGAAGGTTTCAAATCAAATATTCTCAAATGGATGTCTGTAGTATGAATTGAATTACTAATAATATTGTTCTAGTTCTTTGTTTTCTTGAACAAAGACAAACTGGTCATGCCATTGACCTCCTCCAGCAGGTAAAATTGAAATACAACTCTGACGTAGACATTGTTTGCGATTAGATCTCTTCCCTTGCCTGTGAAACAACCAGTGTAAAATTGGAGGATAACTTGAGTGCCTTGGAAGGAAAAGTAGATTTTCTAAATATTTCAGTTTCATAATGAGTACAGAGATAAATAAGACTAATATTCTTCTTTCTAATTCAATTCTATAATAGACAAAGGCACCCTGGATTCTCTTTTTTGCAGATTCAATGACTGCAAGATTGATTTTTGTTGTTATAAATGAAGTATTACGAGCTGGGATGAGAAATCCAAAAGCTTTAGTGTTGACTGTCTACGTCAGTATGATGTATGTGGTTTGATCATTCAGATGCAATAGGCGGTTGAAAATCTTTTGAAAAGCAAGGATTCAAGGGAGCATTCTTACTTTCATGAGAATATTGGAGATATTTTTGAAGAAGATTAGTACATTAGCTATTAAAGATGTTAGTTATTAGAAAATAGAATCTATGCCAGTTCCATGGGGTCAGGCATGGAATTTGATGGGATGATAAATTATTAGACTGTATGAATTGACAGGCTAAATATTTATAAAACTGTAAATATGACACTTAAATTTATTAATAAACTGTCAAAATTTGTTATAGGGAATATAGTACTTTATATGTATGATATATGTGTATGATAAATTATGTTATTTTATAATATATATGTTTATATTTTGATTATTATATATTCATATTAATTTAGAATATTTTTAAAATACAATACATGATTTAAATATTTGTTTTATAATTTTAGATTATTTATTATATATTTATATTAATTTAGAATTCTTTTAAAATAAAATATATGAATTTAGAAACTTGTTTAATTTATTTGAGATTTTTGCACTTTATATACTTTTTATCACAAATAGAAGTTTCTATTTGTATATTATTATTGATTTAAAATCTTTCTCAAATAAAACACATGAATTTATTTTCTAATTTCACGTTTTGTCTATCTATATGTATTATGTTTAATATATGTATTGTTAATTATTTAAATTTGAAATAATTTATTAAATTATTTGTATATTAAAATTTTTGACAATCAATATTTTTCTTAAAACATAAAATGAAAGGCATTAAAATGATCAAACCATCATAAAAAAATCATATGATAGGTAGGGCTGACCGTCAAATTCTAGGCCTGATGGGGGTGTAACAATGGTTTTGCATTATTTGAATGATTAGAGAATTATAGACTTAAATATGAAGGACATACAAAGTCATCTCAAGGGTGTGCTCAATTAAAAACCTTTTTAAAAAATTATCATTTGTTTGGTGGTGTCAAGTAAGGAAAGTGAAATATTTAAGATCAAAGCAATGTATAAGATGGATGTAGGCAAGGAGATATGTAATTATATTTAATTATATTTTCATGGACAAATAATTTGAAAGTAGATAAGACACACAACAAGGAATTTTATCCTAAGTATTTCATGTGAAGAAGACAAAAGGAAGAAAAGACAAAATTGTCTAAAGAAGCTAGAGATTATCCTAACATGGTCAACATGATAAGAGGAAAATGCAGAGATAAGATAAGGTTATTAGGGTAAATTACATTTTTTTATGATAAATTACAAATATTAAGGAATGTACATCAATAGGGATGGACTATCAATTAGGATGCTTCTTCAGGAAATGCCAAGAGCAACACTACAACATGATTTTAGATGTTTTATTTTACATTTTCCTTGATTGCAATTAGATAAGAAAATTATTACCTCCTTTGTTTGTAAATAGTGATTTATGTCACTTTTGGTCAAGGTTAATCAATTGACTCTTTTTTGTGCAAAAATTATAAGGTTGATAACTTCATTCATTTTGCGCAAAAATGAGCTCGTTATTAACCCAAAAAAGAAGGTAGATATGAAGAAAATGTCTATAAATACAAGGCAACTTGTAATGTTGGGGGAGATTTTTATGGAGGGGGAACTCTGTAGAAATTCAAAGAGAATGTATTTAAATTACTTTTAGTTTTGCATTATGTACAGAAGGGTTTGAGATTGTACAATTTAATAAACATGATAAAGAATACAATTGTTCATATGTTTTGAATGTTCCTTTGTGTTACCATTGCTAACTTATTGTATGTTAAGTTTCTAGTCGTTTATGCATGTGTATGACATTGATATATGTGTAGTTGATGTAATGATTATAAATTAGGCTTTGGTATATTGGTTTGAATGTGATGAAGTGGTCTAGCTCTTCATATGTAATTGTTATCTATTATGGAATCTTGTTTGGTTTTAGTATGTCTACTATTGGGCATTCTTTTATGCACTTTGTTTAGTTTTGTCTTGTCTCCTTTTTGTACTTTTAGGTGAAAAGTACATAAAAACATCAAATACTCACATCATACAAGAGAGTTTCCCCTCTCAAATGCAGACGAAGATTGTGATCTAATTGCAATCTATCCAGCTATTGGCACAGTTGTCACTACTCATAGGAAAAATAAGGTCAGTTTTATAGAAACAACCACAGCGACAAATCTATTTACCAACATATATATACATATATGTACATATACACATACATATACATATACATATACATACATATACATACATAGATATGTATATGTACATACATACATACACACATACATACATACACACATACATACACACACACAGACATACACACACACACACACACACATACATACACACACACACACATACAGACACACAGACATACACACATACACACATACACACATACACACAGACATACACACATACACACATACATACATACACACATACATACATACATACACACATACATACACACATACATACACACAGACATACATACATACACACATACACACATACATACATACACACAGACATACACACATACATACACACATACAGACATACATACATACATACAGACATACATACAGACATACATACATACACACATACACACATACATACACACATACAGACATACATACATACATACAGACATACATACATACATACATACACACATACATACACACATACATACACACATACATACATACATATATATAAACACTTGGACTCAATATCATCACACTTTTTCTTCAACCAATATTGAGATCTGCCAAATTGCACAAGCTATTTTCATAACATCATAATGAAGAAATATAATAATTATTTCAAACATTTTTCATCACGTGAGGTTAGGGTTAGAAATAAAACTCTTTAAATATAACATAAAATGAAAACTATGTGGTGTGTGCCAAACCATCATAACCGACCACTGGCGAGGAGCTAAACTGTACTGCCATCACTTGTCAATCACCTTAAATACTATATTTTGCATCGACGGGTTGGTACCCAAAAACCATAATCAAAATTGAAATTGCATCATATTTCATTGCATTTAACATCATAAACATCCATGCATTCATCTCCAACATCATTTTATTGCATTCAACTAATGAAAAAGTATTCATAATAAATAAACTTATTTGAAATTTGAAGAAGCACTTGATTCCAAAACATAAATTCATCATAGAATAGGTTGAATAATAACATCATAATTAGCATGTATCATGAAATATGTCAATCCAGATAGTAAACTCATTATCACATACTTAAAAAGCATAAAAGTATAATCGTCTAGAGTCCATGACTCCTAAAAATTAGGAATCACACGGGTTTAGTCGTGACAAGAGACGTGTTGCTAGAGTACTCTCTAAGAGAAAATTAAAGGATTATCTTGTCTTGTTTAAGCAATGTCCGACATCATGAGACTAGAGGCTTTTGATGATTGCTTTGTTCCCCTGGGACTTCTATCAAGGGAAGGGCTTATTATATGTGGTTTTTTAAGGTCAAAGAAAGGGATCTTTTTTCAAAGGAGTTTTATGAGTAGATACTTAGTAGTTTCCAGTAGTAGTACAGAGGAAGCATTCTCAATATCCATTTGAACCTTAACAAATGCCCCCCATGAAATAATTTGAATATTTTGGGTTATGCCTACGATGGCCTTTATATTTTTACCCCCCTCAACAATCAAGAGGATCTGGTGTTTTGTGTTCATCATTTTGGAGTTGTTTGTTCTGATTAGGAGGAAAACGGGATTTGAAAGGTCCTGAACCTTTTACAAGAAACCAGAAAGAATAAACATTAAGCTCCAAATCCAACAACCAACTAAAACACAAAAAAGGACAACCAAAGGACCAACAATAGAGAAGAACAACAAAAAAGGATAGTTGAATGGGGACAAAGGCTAGATCCAAAGAAAAATCCAGTCCCCTCGAGAGAAGCACAACAGATCACTGCCAAAGAATAACCATTGGAAAGAAGCAATCCAGAGAAAAACCCAAGATCAAGATTATCCCTTGGTCCCTTTCTTATGGAACTGAAGAGTCATATCAAAAGAAGGCGAGGATCTTTTGAAAGATTTACCTTTAACCATAATCCAACCTTCTTCCACTTGAGAGGCCTTATCCTGCCAGCATAAGAAATCCAGCACCGAATTCTCATCACCCAATAAGGTACTAGCACACTGCACAGGCTCAGCCAGACCAGTAGCTCTGGTTGATTATTGGAGTTGTTTGTTAGCTTGTTATTATTGGTGTGATCTTTTCGTATTTAGCTTTACAATTCTTATTGAGGATTTTGAATCACACTTTTACTCTTTTAATTTATTTATGGATATTCATAGGGTTAAAATATATCATGCATTCATAGTTTTAAATCTTATTAGAATCTAGAGCACCATCTTAGAATAGGTTTACAATTTTATTTCATTTTGGAATGTCTTTCTCTCTTTCTCTTTTATATGTTAAAGTGAAAATTCAACTTCTAAAATCCTAGATATTATTTTATAGACTGCAATGAGATCGGGCACACATGTGAAACTTCCCAAAGTTGTCCCCTTAAACATCAATTGTAGAGATAAAAAATTTCAGGACACCTTTGAGTCATGGATGATTAGATAGATCGGCATATGTTATGGATGTGAGTAATTAGTTTTAGTTCTCCTAACTAGTGTTTGATCTTGTTATTGGAAGAATTTCCAGTCTTAGATTTGTGCTCTAGTTATGGGTATTGAAGATGATTATGTTGATTCTTCTCTATATCTCGTGAGCACCATGGAGTTCTGGCAGTGCCCTATAGCCTTTTGTTATAAGTTGGATTGAACATGTTTGTGGAATCTACACCTTAGCTTGTTCCTTTTCTTTTGTAGGTGGCATGTTAGAGGATGATAGGAATTATTTCCTCATATAGTGGACATCTTAGATATTGTTGCAACTATCATGTTTGAGCATGAGAGCGTGTTTGAGAATTGTGTAGTTTCATGGATGGTTGTGACAATGCGGTTTCATCATTTGGATTCTAGTATCTTAAATATTGTTATTTCTAGTGATGCTTGACAAGCCTTTAACAAGTGGGAGACTGTTGGGATCAAGGTGTCTTAACCTTTAAGAGTCCTGGCATTAAATTTATTGGATTCTATTTGATGTATATTGCATCATATCCTAAGAGATAACATTATAGGCTATCATATCAATTTGTGGGACCCATATGTGAGGAGAATCTTACATGCTAAGTGAGGGGCATGGGAATGTGTCACTTGTCACCCATGAACTCATTTTGGCCAAATGTTTTAAAGAAAGTCCCAGGAGGTCCAAATTTGTGACACGTCTTGGTTTATTGAGTAGACTATGGCATGATGTTTAGGAAGTGCATGCCCACTTTGGAGAGTCAAATTTGGAAGATGCTAATTATTTTTAGGTTATGCATGATTGGAGTTTCTATTTCATGTTGAGGCTACATGAAATTTGGATGCCTTTGGAGGTGCAAATACTTATTTGGTAGGTGCAACTTCTTATGCAAGTTTGGTAATAATTGACAAGTGCATATTTTGCATGAGTTGTCAATTTGAATGTTATTTTTTGCAAGTGTAATGTATTTGGCACCCTCCATGTGGCATCTTCATGCTTGGGTGTGAGTTAATTAAAAACTTGTGATTTAATGTACAATAAGCTCTATAAATGAAAATGTAAATATTAGAGGAGTTTTAGAGAGGAGAGTGATTCACATAGGGGTTATGCTGGCAGATATCTTCTATAAATAGATAAAGATGTAATTCTCCATGTAAAGGCTTAGAGCTTCAAAATGTATTGTAACTTGTTAAATAATACATTGGCTTGAGATTTTGGGGTTTGGGAAATTTTTACCTGAAAGGGTTTTCCCCATTTACATATATCAATCTTTTCTCTTGAGTCTCACCCTTCTTGTTTCATAATTTTGAAGTATTGAATTTCTATGCCATAATGCTATTGAAACTTTCTTGGATCTATAAGGATCTCTAAATTGCAATATCTTTCCTTTAAGGATTAATAGATGAAAATTAACAATGTTTCCACTTTTATAGCATACTAAAATGTGCTTCTATCTACTTGTTGAAATTTATTTTAAAGAAACATCAAATATTGAAGGTGCATACTAAATCTCAAAGGTGATTATGGGAGTCTCACACTTCCGTTCAAATATTGACACTTTTGTGAATGTTTTAGATGTGCTAATGAAACATGAGGACAAAAAATATTAGGTGGTGTAGTGGATCTAAGAGCCTCTTAGACCTCAACAATTAGTTCATAAATTTTTGGATATCCCCTTGTTCTTTTGGAAGGAAATTTGTAAGAATGTTTAGATAGGTTTGTCAAACACCTTTCAAATGGATTTATTTATTAGGTTGAAATCGCAAATATCTATGATCTTTTTATTAACAAAGTGGATAATATCATACAACTCTTTTACTTGAATAATTTGAAAGTGACTAATACATTAAATTTCAAGAGATGATGTAAACTAATTAAAAGCAAAATACAAATAGTATATTTTATGGTTTTTAATTTAAAAATTTAATTGGATATAGATCTTTATAGAATCAACATTGCAACTTAATGTTAATAGAATTATTTAAATAAGTTGAATGGGGCCTCTCTTTTTATAGTAAT
This sequence comes from Chamaecyparis obtusa, assembly GCA_027943335.1. Classification (NCBI taxonomy): domain Eukaryota; kingdom Viridiplantae; phylum Streptophyta; class Pinopsida; order Cupressales; family Cupressaceae; genus Chamaecyparis; species Chamaecyparis obtusa. The sequence continues at coordinate 906,107 of BSBK01000873.1, forward strand.
GGTTTCCCTTTTTTTATTGATAAATTAAAAAAATCGATACGCAGACTCATTTTATCATTTCAATAAACATATGCTTTTTATTTCAATAAACATATTATTTTATAAATCTCTACAATCTTGTGTACTAAAAACAATACTGTTTTGAAAGGTCCCTATATTTTAACTCAGCTAATTTTAGATTGCACTATAAAACAATAGGGCATTGTTAATAGAGAACGCTTCAAAAACATTATTGTACAAAAATTTTAAGTGGAATAATACAACATACTATTTCATGGAAAATATTTGCTAAATGGATAACATTTGTAACTTTATTTAGGAAAAACCCAATCTAGATAAATTTTACTTTTCACTTATAAATAATTTAATAAAAAGAATTATATTAATCCAAAAGTTGAAATAACTACTAGATGAATCATAAAGATTCAAACATCTTTAGCATCGTAAATTTCCATATGAAAAACCATGCAATTGCTAGGGTGGAACCAATTAATACACCTACCATAACTTGAAAATGTGTGTGAAATCCTTCCAATACTCGAACCAATGCCTAAGACATATACCAAACACACCAAAATATATAAATAGACAATTATTTACATAAATTAAAGAAAAACAATAAATAGCATAGATTCAAATAGATTTAAGAAGGGTAAAGGTTGAAACCTTCACATAAGAATTAGTCGGGTGAAAATTCCATTCATATTATTTGATCATATTATCAAAATACCGATATTGTAAAATTGATCATTAGTAAAAGCACTTTCACATCTAAGTTTTGTAAATGTTATAAAAATTATAAAATGAAAGAAAATTTATCTATTACTCGCATTTGATATTTTATGTTGCTAAAGCATGATTGATAATTTGTATTGTTCATATACGTTAGGTTGATGCAAAAAGTGACATTTCTTCCATTTTTACAAATACAAAAACGTGCCTACATATGCCTTAAGGAATACTAAACTAATTATCCAAATCCAATTATCTAAATCCTCTAGTCAATAAATAAAATTCTTGCTAAGGTATAATATCAATTGTGTGTGTATACATACATATGTATAATTGTCTATACATGTATACATATATGTATGTATACACATACATGTATATAGATATACAACACTTGTGATTCTTGTGGATTAAACAAAAAGATGAACAAGAAAATTATCACGTAAATCATTCCTCAAATGAAAAACACCATATACACTTGTATAGAGCTAAAAAAGTAGAAAAACCTTTTAGGATATAATATATCATTAGATATTATAATTAAAAATTAAAATTCAATATATTAAATTCAATAACTAACAATGAGATGGAGGCACATACAATTTATCAAATTTGTAGATTTGTGTTACAGTGAAAAAAAAAATAACATGATAGAAAGGTTTCCATGCTAATCATAAATTCCATCAAAATAAAATATTTTCATTGGAAATAAAAGAACATGATGGAAAAAGTATGGCTTAACCTATCGTCGGTAATCTAATAACAACATTGTTATAGAGAAGTTACTAAGTTATTAGCGAATTGTGCAATAGACAAGTAAACGAAGAAAGATTGAATAAATACCTTTCCATATAGCGACATTTCAATGAAATGTCACTCTTGGACAAGGTTACATATTTTACTCAAAGTGAAACCAACGTCACAATAAAAAAAATTGAACATATTTCATTATTTTGTGGCATTACAAATAGGAAAGGCTGAAGTTAAGGGGAATTGTATAATTGTATTTTAGTGACGAGAGGATTAAAACAATTAAAAAATTTCTCCATATTTTAAGAATTGCAATAAAATTATTTTTATATTCAAATTGAAGGGTTCTAGAGTGTATGGTGAGATTGTACAAGTAGGGTTGTGGGTTGATCAAAGGAAATTTGGCGGTAACTATAAGATTTCAAATACAGGATGTTCTTAGGATTAGTGATTTCACCTTTTGTAACTATAGCGATGTATCATGAAATGTTAAAATGGATGTATTATGGAGTACAAAAGTTTGTGACATATAAGTGAAAAGATATTAGGATCAGTAATAAAAATATAGTTAATAGTTTTTCTTATTATCAAATTTATAAATATGTTGATTGGTGCATATAAGTGAAAAGATATTAGGATCAATAAAAAGAACCAAAAATATGTTGATTGGTGCATAGTTGTATCATTGCTTTTGAGTAACATTTACAAGTACTACTTGTTACTTTATTGATAGATCTCATCAAAAGCTTTTGTTGAAAAATATTTAATGAAATATGGATAAGAAGCCTTATGTTTAATTTTTAAGGGTCTTTGGTTATGAGGCTTATATCTAGATGCATAAGAAAAAGTGATCTAAACTAGATCCAAAACCTTAAAAATGAAGATTTATAGTGGATAGTGAAAATGCTAATATTCATAAGATTTTGAATCTACTAACCCAAAAAATTATTCATGAGATGTGATTTTCAAGGATTTTATATCATTTTAAGATCTTAAATAACAAAGGGAAATATGAGGTTGCAGCTAAATGTGGTTTGGGTAAAACCAAGTGTTCTGTGTCTTGGTGGAATGGTGTCTCTTCTCAGCACTACGCGGTTGAGAAGAGTTCTCCACGGAGATTTTCTCAAGTTGTGGCTTCAGTTCCTCCTACTACTTCCCCTTTTGTTTCTTCCCCTTCGACTGTTGTGCCTCCGACGGTGGGCATGGTTTTATCTAATGAGGATTCTATTGGTCATGTTGTTGATATGATGAGAGTGGGATCTCCCCTTGTTGTTTCTAACCTTGTGCGGGTTTCAGATTCTCCTAGCCCTGCTGGAACTATTTATGAAAGTTCTTTGATGGATGGATCCAGTATTCCTGTTGGTACGTTTGTTGTTGTTGGTCCTGTTGGTCCTATTGTTTCTCCCTCTTCGGAGGTTGTTGGTTCTGGATGTGTTCAGGCTTTTGGTTCTCTACTGATTGAGCTTGTAAAAGGTGATGGATCTTTATTGGGTGTTGGGAACTCGGTGCTGGATTCCTTATGCTAGAAAGATGAGGCTGCTAAAGTGGACGAAGGATGGATTATGTGTAAAGGTAAATCTTTCAAGAGATCCTTGCCCTCTTTTTATATGACTCTCTAGTCCCATAAGAAAGAGACTAAGGGATAATCCTGTTGTTGGTTTTCTCTTTGGGCTGCTTCTTTTCAATGTTTATTCTTTGGCAGTGTTCTTTTGTGTGTTTCTTGGGGGGATAGGCTTTTTCTTGGCTAGTCTGTTGTGTTTTGGGTGGTTCTTGTAAATCTTTATCTTAAGTTATTTGCTCTTTGTTATGGGTTTCAAGACCCCTTCAAAACTTGTTTTTACCTTAACCAAAAACAAAGGAAAATATGGTAAGAAAATAGTTCATTTTTATACCAAGATCAAGAAGTAGGAAGATGCACAAGTAGAAGAATATATTCATACATCAATGAATGGAGAGGAAGAAGATGATTTATATGAGAATGAGAAATAACATGCAAAGCCCCTTACACTAAACTTGAGGAGATCCATAACGTAAATTAAATCAACTTAATATGTGCATTACACTAGATTTCTATTGTGTATGTAATTTCTTGAGTACTTAAATATCTATCTTTGGAGAATAGTGAGTCTTGGATGTAGGTCATGTAGGAGGTGATGACAACCATAGAAACTTGTGGTACCTAAAATCTTGTGATTTTTCTTGAAGAAAGAAAAAAGATCGGTTGCTAGTGGGTATATGAGAAGAAAATTTGTGTATATGTAAGATTAGAGAAGCATGAGGCTATATTGTTGACCAAGGGATGCTTTTAGAAAGAGGGAATTGATTTTTATGAAATTCTATCTCTTGCTGCTAAGTTAACTAAGTTAACTTATATTAGATTCTTATTATTTACTATCACTTCTTGTTGTTTATGGATTAAGAAAATAAGTGTTAAAATCTCTTTCATGTATATTAATATTGAGGTGGAGGTTTGTATGTGATACCTTAAAAATTTTATTATAAAGGGGAAGGAAAATTTAATTTGTAAGTTGAAATACTCATTATATAGTTTAAAATAATCACCCATAATATGATACTAGAATTTTGATACTCTTGTATTACGTTTGGATTCTATTAAGAGTGAAGTTGATCATTGAGTCTATATTAAAATTATAAATAATGAGATTTTTATTATTTTTTCATGTGGATGGAATCTTGTTTATTAGTAATAGTAAGGTGATGATTAGGGAAGTCAAACTCAACTTTTTAATATATTTGGTATAAAATAATGGAGTCCTATAAAAATACATTCTTTATATGAAAATTAGTACCTAGATAGAGTACATGCAAATATTTTGTTAAGTTAGATTAAGTATATTGATACCATTTTATAATTTTTTAGTATGCATGATTGTAAATCAATGGACATTATATTTCTTGTTGCAACTCATATTTCTTCAAATATGTGTCCCAAATTAGATTGTTATTTTGAGGGTACTTTGAGCACTCCTTATTCAACTGTTACTAGTCCAATTTATGAAATGGTTCGCATTAAACATGGTATTTCCCAAGCAATAGGCATTTTGAGTAGGTTTGTGTCTAACCTTGGTTAGGATAACTGTTAAGTTTATTTTAGGTATTTACAAGGTACTTATAAGCATTATTATTTACATCGTGGTAATAAATAAATAAATTATTGGAATTGGTTCTGTAATATGTGTTTACTCTCATTGTTTGTCATTGTTGTCAACATATGTTTCAGATGAAGGCAAAAAAACTAGTTAACAGTGATGTATGGATGACTGAAAGAAGTGTATGGCTATTGTACGATTGTTCTAGAGCATGCGAAGACATGAATATGTACAAGGATGAGTTGTGACCTTATGTCTATGGTCGCTTGGCTTAATATTGCAGATGTAGTGAGTTATAGTTGTTTTAGTGAAGACTGGTTACTAGACTATTAAAGTGGACAGTGGTAGAGTTCATCTATATATTTCTGAGATAACTCTTATGCAAGCATGATTTGTGACCTGCAAGCTTAAGGTGTGATAGAAGACATATTGGAGAATATTATTTGTGATTATGGAGTTAATGTGTTCATGGTGACGTCAGCTGAAGTGTGTGGTCTTGTGAAGACCTATTTGGAGCCGACTGGATTTTGGATGTTGTGAAGATGGAGAGCATGGATTTCGGATCCTAGAGTGTATTTGATGCATTGTAACTATTGTATACTTGTGTAAGGTACTGTGTGTATCTTAGTAAGAGTCTATTTAATTATTTGTTCATTGGGGAAATCTTAATTGGTTTACCTAATTGATTATTTTAATAGGGTATAAAGAAGAGTTGTTTTTGGAGAATAGAAGTATGTGTGTTAGCTGTGAGCTTGTATTTGTGAAGTCTGTTGGATGTGGAGTAGAGGTTGTGATTGATGAGCTTCATTGGAACTGATCAAGAAAAGACAGTTGCTAGTAGATAGTTCATTGGATTGTATATCTTCTATATAGTTATATTTTGGATAGTGAGTCTTGAAGGTGGATTTAACCTTCTTTGGGAAGTGTGTCTGGACAGTGAGTCTTGAAGGTGGATTTAATCTTCTTTGGGAAGTGTGCCTGGACAGTGAGCCTACCATCTTTCTCCTAACTCCTAATAGGGTATGTCCTTTAACATGGACTACGTACTGTATGCATTAATAAGCTCCTCACAACACTAAATCTTTTAGCAAAGGTACTATATACTTTCAATACATCATTAGTGGGTGCTAATTCCCACTGGGGTTTTACCTTTAACAGGGTTTTATCAACAACAAAATATTGTGTTATAGTGTTGCATTCATTATATTGATAGTTTGATTAAGTGTTTTGGATTATACAATTTAAAGCTTAATATTTTGTCTCACAACTGATTCACCCCCCTCTCAGTTGTGTTGGTGGACTATTATTCCTAACAATTGGTATCAGAGCTTCTGGTCCTTAGAGAGAAAGCTGAATAGCTTGAGGTGATCTTGGAGATGGCATTATATAAGAAGGAAAGTCCAAACTTTGATGTTGATAATTTTGACAATTGGAAGAACAAGATGAGAACACATCTTTTGTGTTTGGGTATTGACTACTAGATGATAACAAAGAAAGAAGAGCATATCAAGCCTGAAGATGAATTGGATAGTGTCACTGATGAGGAGAAGAAGTTGCTCGCCTGCAACATGGTTGCAAGGGAAGCATTGATTAGTGCGCTCTTTGAAGAAGAATTTACTGAGGTTAAGGACATAGATTCAGCACACAAAATTTGGTCAAGATTAGAAGCACTATATGAAGGAGACATATTTACTAAACAAGTGAAGCTGTAGAATTGGAAGACAAAGATGGAGACTTTGAGAATGAGAGATGATGAAAATGTTAGAGCATATGTACAAAGGGTTACAAAGGTTGTTATTAGCATTAGAAATTATGGAGGCACATACAAAGAAGAGGAAGTGATTGCAGAGATTCTTAGATCTTTGACACCTGTGTATAAGACTAAAGTGCAAGAGATAGAGGAGATCATACCTTTAATTGTGAACTTTAACAGAGAGATGTTGATTGCTAAATTAACTAACTTTGAGACCGCGGAACTTGGAGATTCATTACTTAAGCCTGAATCAACATTTAAGGCGACTGTGCATAATGACAAAAGGACTTTATCAAGTCTAGCGAGCAATAGAAGAGATTATTTGCGAGAAGAGCTTTGTGAGTATGTTGATGAATGAGGAAAGATACAGAAAGAAGAAAATATGTTAGATGAGATTTTGGCCCTGATCGCAAGAAGAGAAAAGAGAGGAAAAGGCAATTTTGAAGGAAAGATACCCCTAAAATGTTTTTCATGTAATAAGCTTGGTCATTTTGCATCTAGATGTCCTAGAAGGGTTCCTAAGCACAAACCTAAGTTTCACAAACCTAATTACTCAAAGGATAAATAATTTTATTATGCCAGTGAAGGTGTTTCTGATGATGATGAAATAGACTATGGTGAGATTGGATTTATTGCTATTAAAGATGATAAACCTATTCATGAAAAAAAGCCCTAGTTTCACATATTGAGATGAAATCAAAATGGATCATAGATAGTGGTTGTTCACATCATATGACTGGTGATAAAAATAAGTTTTTTAAGCTAACAAAGTATGATGGTGGTGTGGTTAGATTTGGTGATAATGTTCCTAAGTTTATCATTAGAGTACGATCAATTTCTCTAGATGGTAAGACTAATACTAATCATTTATTGCTTGTTGATGGACTTAAGCACAATTTGTTAAATGTTGGACAGCTTGTAGACAAGGGTTATCAATTGAAGTTCATTAATGGGAGATGTTCTCTCAGAAGCAAGTCAAGAGATTTGATTGCAACTGGTACTAAACCAAGAGGTAATGTATTTGAGCTGAACACATCTAAGGTCTCTTATTTTGTTGCAAAGATTGATGACAACTGGTTATGGCACAAAAGACTTTATCATGTGAATTTTGATAATATTGTGAAATAAAGTATGACAAATCTTGTTAGAGACCTATCGAAGATTGTAAAACCATCTAACACCATGTGTAGAGATTGTGTAATGGGGAAACAAACTAAAAGAATCTTTCAAATAAAATCTTACTCGGCTAAAAGGAAGTTAGCTCCAGTGCATACAGATCTTTGTGGACCTACACTTGAAAAAGATCTTATTATGGTGAGAGGTATTTTATATGTTTTGTTGATGATTTCTCTAGGATGATGTGGGTTGCATTTCTTAGAGAAAAGTTTGAGGATTTTGAAAAATTAAAAATTTTTAAAGCAAAAGTTGAGAATGAATCTGGTTTAAAGATAAAATGTTTGAGATCAGATAGAGGTGGAGAATTTACTTCATATATGTTTATAGCTACTTCCAAGAGCATGGCATATATAGACAAACATCACCTCCTAGGACTCCACAACAGAATGGGATTGCAAAGCGAAGAAACAAAACAATTTTAGATGCTACTAGAACTATGTTGCTAGAAGGAAATGTGTCACATATTCATTGGAGAGAAGTTTTTGGTGTTTTTGTTTATACGTTGAATAGAATTCAGATCAGAGAAGTTACAAGTAAGACTTCTTATGAATTATGGTTCAATCATACTCCTACTGTGAAATATTTCAGAATATTTGGTAGTAAATGTTATATCAAAAGAGATGATGACATAGGAAAATTTGATGCTAGAAGTGATGAAGGGATCTTTCTTGGTTATTCTACTAAGAGCAAGGCTTACAAATATTTTAATATGAGATTGAGAAAGATGATTGAAAGTGCTAATGTGAGAATTGATGAGAAGTTTTAGATTCAGGAAAGAGTTTATGATTACAGTCATAATTCAAATAATAGAGAAGTTGTTACAAATCAAGAAGAACATTTTGAAGTTGATCACGGGATGGAAATATGTTTGGATGAATCTACTAATATTCAAAAGACACCGAGGTATGTAAAGAAGAACCACCCTGAAAATCAAATCATCAGTGATGCTAATAAAGGAATGTTGACAAGGTCTAGATTAAGGAATGACATTTGTTTGATTTCTCAAGTTAAACCTAAAAGTATTGATGAAGCTTGTAAGAATGAATCTTGGACAAAAGAAATGTAGGAAGAATTGGATCAGATAAAGAAAAACAATACTTGGGAATTGGTTCCTAGGCCTAAAGACAAGAATCTAATAGGAACTGTATCGTCGCAAAATGGAAGCACTTCCATTTAGGACTGGTTTAGCCCTCCGAGTAAGTGGTTTGGGGTCATGTCAAACGCCTTGAATGGGTCTTTGACTTGGATCTGGCTTTTTCCCCTGTTCTGCCCCATTTTCCACTTCTTTCCCGCATAATTCTGGCATCCTGACTTGAAATCCTAAGATTCTTGACCTCAGGGTCAAGGTCAACCTCGACCTTGACTCAAGGTCTAGATTTTATTTTCCGAGGGTTTCTGGATGTCAGGTTTTGGAAATATTTATTTCTTGCTTCTGGGTCGGCTATTTCGGGCTTCGAAACGGTAAACTCTTAAAATATATTTAATTTAGGTCCACTCTTAGGGGTATAGGCTTAATGGGAATTTAATTCTCCTATGTTGGCCTCTCTAGATGTTTGTGCCCTAGACTAGTATATAAGGAATCCTTTTCCTCTTATTTGAAAAAAAATAACACAAGATCAACAACCATCCTCAAGCAAGGAGAAGGAAGCATTCAAGCATTTCAAGCATTCAAGTGTTCAAGCATTCAAGCATTCAATTCATCAAGGAGATCCATTGGTAGCCATTAAAGGATTCAAAGCTCTATGGAGCCCTCTTGTTGAAGATTTCTCCATTCACATCCATTCAAGCTTCTTCCAAATCCAAGATCCATTCAAGATTGGTGTTGAAGATCAAAAGACAATTCATTTAAGGCATCTTACACTCTACATTTTCCATTCTACATCCATTTGGTGCATCCATACTTGTGGATTCAAGGATTTGAATCCTCCACAAGTGTTTTCAACATAAGCAAGGTGAATTATTCTGTTTACTTTGTTTATCTCTGCAATTTCAATTACATTTCAAGGTTGATTCCAAACCAAGGTTTGACCAAGGCAACCCCCTCATCCAAACAACAAAACCATTTTTATTGCAGGTGCAGGTGCAGGTGCGGAACAGCGAATTACAGAGAAAATTCAGATACCCTTTTCGGCAAACTTTCAGGATCCGTGCATAATTTCCGTCATAGCAGTGCAAGTCAAGGTCGACATTTTGGGGTCAAGGTCTACCTTCATCTAGGTCAAGGTTGACCTGACACAGAAAAGAAATATATTTCTGGGTTTTCTCCATCTCTGTGTTTTTGTTCGAGATCCGGTTGCAGAATTTCTAGAATCTCAGTATAGACACCAGAAAATGGCAATTTCGAGATCTACTATACTTTGAGGTTAATATTTGTCTTCAATTCATTTCAATTAAAGAATTATATCCCCTTTCCCTCTTTCTTCATAACTAGTTTATTCCTTTTTGCGTTGATCATCTCCTTTTGATCAACCAATTGGGATATCCTCGTTTTGGATTAGGTCATATATATCTACAATATTTTCCACACACACACATAAATTCCATAACACATTCCACTTTCACTCATTCCACCCTTACATATAAAAGTACTCATCCATTTTCATATCCCCATTTTCATATATCACATCATTTTTAAACATCACATTATTTATCCTTTACATTTTGGTGAACCCGCGATAGACAACTCTTTCTTTTTGGTGTTAGATGCTTTGCCTCTTTTCATTCACTATGAAGATCCTTAAGATGCTTTGGTGTGTGTGTTTTTTCCTCATTATTCTCCTCTTAGCATCTCTTTATAGTACTTATGATGTTTATGAGAGTATCATCCATTTCATTATGTTTGTCACTCTTCATGTTTCACTTTCTTATGCTATTATGAGATTAACTAATACTAGCCTTCCTACTTTCAAAACGTTCATTAAGGATTTGTGTAGTGGACTTATTGCTCTTTTGGATTATGTGAAGAAATTGGTAGATGATACACCATTTCCTAATCTTCTAATCCTAATCCTATCCTTCCTAATATATTTCCTAATCTTCCTAATCCTAATCATATCCTTCCTAACATTCCCAATTCTCCATCTACTATTCCTAGTTCTTCTCACACTTATGTTGAGGCTCAAACTATGGTTCATGATGCAGATGTGCAAGAATTCTTGGATTTACCTTCCCCTTCTTATCTGATCCATGATAATATTAAAGGGAAGAGAAAGGAAACTTCTTCTAAACCTATCATTCCGCCTTACACAATATTTTCTCATGATAACCGTAAACAATCACCTCTTGCAGAAGCTTTACAAGAGATGTACACTACAAGATACAAAATGATTGCTAAACAAGGTTATAAGGGTTTAGAGCTTGGTGTTAATGAACATGGTATTAAATATCCAGTTCATCTATCCCCTAAACACGATATGCATGGTCTTGGATTTTCGTTATCTCAATTCAAGGTGGTTGATTCTGATTGTCATCCTCCTCTTCATGTTCTTCTTCCAACACCTTCCTTAGATTACCCTGGTACTCCTCAAGATGTGGCTAAGAAGGTGTATGTTCAGTTCATGAATTCTAAGAAAGAAATATTTAAACCTATGCCAAAAGATGCTCTATCTAAGTACAAATGTCCTTTTCATTATAGTAATACACATTTACTTGTTGATTGTGTGCATTTCAAGTTGTATGTTAGAGAAAGTTGCTTTACGAATTATATCTCAGTCTCGTGCGGTTTTACAATTGCTCCATAATTTTGATACAAGGACTCCCCCGCATTCTTCTATAATGTAGATCTTTTATCCTCTTGTCTCTTGACTGGGGGCAAGAGGTATTTCTTCCATTTTTTCTAGAATCCATTATACTTTTATAATGTATTTTTTTTTGAGTGTAATTGGTGATTATTTCTATATTTTATTCCTATGGTTTTGTATTATGCTCATAATCATCCATAGTTTTCTTCTAGTATTCATGATCTATTTTCATTTGATTTGCCAAGATACCTCTTTGTTATGGCATATCTCGGTATATCCCTTGCTTTCATCCCTGGGGGGCAACGTTTCTCCTTCTTTCTCTTTGTCTAGGGATATACTTTCCTTAGCTCAGTGGCATTTGTTTATTCTAAAACATTATTTCCTTATACTGACTAATGTTTTGGCTATGGATATCCTTTTTATGTGAGAGGTTGTTGTCCTCGGTCATCACCTCTTCTTTATTTTGCAAATTATGTTCTTTATAAACTTTTGCCCTTTCTTTAGGGTTAGAGTTTGATTCCTTCATTCCAAAGATTCCTCTTCTAGGCCTTGTTGCACTAGAAAGAGTGTTTGACAATAAAGACAAAGTAGAGGTAAAAGCTAAGAATAATGTGGCTGAAGTAGAGAAAATAAACCTGGGAAATGAATACACCCCTACAGAAGTTTTCATGGGCAAGAAATTGACTCCCAGGGTGAGGGAAGATATTATAAGTCCGTCAAGAAGATATAGACATGTGTTTGCCTGGTCTTATGACGATCTAAAAGCATATAGGGAAGATCTTTTTCAGCATGAAATCTCATTGAAGCCAGATACCAAACCTTTCAGATAGAAGCAGTGCCTCATTAACCCAACCTTGGCTCAAAAACTGAAGGAGGAATTGATTAAGATGAGAGATGGCAGTATTATAAAACCTATTAGACATTCATCATGGGTATCAAACTTAGTTCCCTTGAAAAAAAAGAATGGTGATATAAGATTGTGCATGGATTTTAGAAATCTAAACATATCCTCACTTAAAGATAACTATGCTCTACCAAAAATGGAAGCATTATTATAGAAGGTGACAGGAAATGAGTTGTTGTCTATGATGGATGGGTTCTCTGGTTATAATCAAGTCAAAGTAAAAGAGGAAGAACAATACAAAACAACTTTTACTATGCCATGGGGAACCTATGTTTACGCTAGAATGCCCTTTGGACTGACTAATGCAGGAGCAACTTTTCAAAGAGCAATGGATGTAGCCTTTGAAGATTTCATCGATGTTATCATGGTCATTTATCAAGATGACCCGACTGCATACTCTAAGAAAGATGAAGATCATTGTAAACATTTGGAGAGAATCTTGAAGAGAGCCCTTGAATATCATGGTATATCTCTTAACCCTAAGAAGTGTCAATTTGGGATCACTAAAGGAAAATTGCTAGGGCATATAGTATCAAAGGAGGGTGTTAGGATGGACCCAGAAAGAATTAAAGCTATAGACAAGATTCAAATTCCTATAAATGTTAAGGGCATCCAAACATTCTTTGTGCAAATAAACCTTGTCAGGAGATTTGTATCTAATTTTGCTGAAATAATCAAACCCATTGCAAAGATGCTTAAAAAGGGAGCAGATATCAAATGGACAAATGAAGCATTGGAAGCATTTGCTAAGATCAAGAAGGCAATTAAGGAGGCCCTTGTCCTTAAATCACTTGATTTTTCTAAACCATTTCAAATGTTTTCTTTTGCATCATACCATAATATAGCAGCAATTATGCTATAGAAGAATGATGAAGGTCATGAGTAGCCGATAACAGTTTTTAGTAAAACTCTTCAAGCAGCTAAGTTGAATTATGGCATTAATGAAAAACAAGCCTATGCTCTTGTTAAAGCTATTAAATATTTCAGGCCATATCTGGTAGGAGCTAAAGTTGTTGCTTATGTCCCTAATGCAGAAGTCAAAGACATATTCAAACAATCAGAGGCTACTAGTGGGAGATGTAGATGAGTTAATCAAATACAAGAATTTGATATTAATATTCAGATCACTAAATTGGTGAGAGGACAAGGGTTGGCCAAGCTTATGGCAGAATCCAACCTAGAGGCAGTGCAGGTAAATCAAGTAGAATGGGATGAATTAGAGGTAAGCATTGAACAATGTCCTTGGTACACTAACATTCTACATTTTTTAAGACATATGGAATGTAAGGAAGGACTGATAGATAGCCAAAAGAGAACAATAAAATTGCAAGCGTCTAAATATGTGTTGATTCAGGGTGATTTGTATTGGAAAAACATATATGGCATTCTTTTGTTCTTTTTAGATGTATACTAGGCAGAAAAGGTCCTTAAAGAACTACATGGATTTTGTGGTGGACATTTCTCAGCTAAAACTATTGCCCACAAAATTATGAATGTTAGATATTGGCCTTGTGTTTTTAAAGATTGTCATATGTTTGTTAGAAAATGTGAGGCCGGTCAAAAATCTTCAGGTAAATCGAAGTATGATAAGACTCTACCACTTAGGCATTTGCATATTGCGGAGCACTTTCATATGTGGGGAGTAGACTTTATCGGGGAAATCACTGATAAATCTAGTGGAGGGCATAGGTGGATCTTAGTGGCCACTGACTATTTCACTAAGTGGGTAGAGGCTATACCTACCACATAGGCTACTATCAAAGTGGTGATCAGATTTCTAACAGAAAATATCTTGACAAGGTTTGGAGTCCCTCATAAGGTTATATGTGACAATGGAATGTGTTTAAGATCTAAAGAGTTTTCTGACTTTTGCAGTTCCTGTGGTATAAACTTGTCTCACTCATCACCTTATCATCCACAAGGAAATAGCTAGTCTGAGTCGAGTAACAAGAACATATTAAAAATTATAAGGAGAATGTTGGACAATAATAAAAGAGCATAGGATTCAAAGCTCAATCTTGCATTATGGGCCGATAGAATTACTGTCAAGAAATTAATAGGGTATGCCCCTTATGAGCTAGTCTTTGGGAAGAAAGCCAGGATTCCTATGAATAATTTGCTTCTCATGTATAAATTTGGTAAGGATGAAAAATTGGAAGACTTGGATTTCATGGAGGACTAGATGGTCCAGCTTGCAGAATTAGATGAAATCAGAAGGGAGGCTCAGGATCAGAATAACAAAAAACAAAAGAAGGTCAAACTTTTACATGACAAAAGAGCCACTAATAGATCATTCCAAAGAGATTGGGTTTTGAAGTGGAATGTTAAAGATAAAGATAAAAGAAAAACATGAAAATTTTGAAGCCCTTTGGATAGGACCGTATATCATTGCTAGAAAGGCTAGAGAGCATTCATACTTTTTACGGGATGTTGAAGGATACATTCAAGAGTTCCCTGTACATGGGCAATACTTGAAGAATTTCTTTTTCTGAAATGCTCAGGGAGTATTTGAATCTCTAACTATATATATATATATATATATATATATATATATATATGAGTTCTTTTTCTGATTTTTGTTTTCTTTTATTTTTTCTCATTTTGTTTGATGATTGGTCTTCTTGTTAGGAATGAATGCTGAATATATCCTATGGGGGAGTATTCGCAACCATTCTGTAACAGTTGTTCTGGCATTCATGACTTTGATTGTCATTGATGTCAACACAGTGATCTACTGATGATTAGCAAAGAAGCAGACAGTGTTTGAGTGAGCACACATGGGATATTGAAGATGAAGCTATGTAGAGTTGAAGACTTACTCTATGATGTTCTAGAAGATCGTGGTTAACAGCACGTACGGAAATTCATTTATTCATGACAGTTATGTGGAAATCAGTGGAAGCAGTATTCAGGCAGTGTTTCTGAGTAGCGGTTTGTGGAAATCGGATGATATATCCTAATCGGGATTGAAGCTGATCATGTGAAGTTGAAAAGCAGTTGAAGACATGATGATAGTAATGTGGATGTGAGTGCAAGGTCCGAGGTCGCATGAGTGAAGAATTATCTTAATTGGAAGCCGACAGTTTTGTGTAATTTTGATGTAACATGTGGAAGATTTTATTTTGTAATTTTTATGCTGACTCATTTGTAATTATTTGAGTGTGGTATAAAGGAAGGAATGTTTTCCTTATTGTAATATATAATTGTGTATTGTATTTGAAAGTGAATTACGGAATAGTGCAATACTTGTTGGAAGAGGATATGCGAAGTATAGAGATCTGGTATTGAGATCTGATAAAGCAGTTGGTGTGGTTTGGCATAGTTAGAGGAGTATTGAGGTGTTGAGATTAGTAATATTTTGGTATTATTATGTTAAGTAATACAAAGATCAGTTGGACAGTGTGTTCAGTGATCTTACACCTGAAGCTGTTTGGGCAGTGGGTCCTTCTGTCTTCCATAACTCCTAACAGAGTTAGAATCTTTTAGCAAGGATTCAAAGTCTCCTAACAGGGACTGATATGTACTGAATGTATTTCATAAGACTCCTAACAGAGTCCATCCTCTCAAAAGGAACTTTCATATTAGTGCATCTTTTGTGGGCATCATTCCCACCGGGGTTTACTCTTTGATCAAGAGGTTCCCTAGTTAACATATCTTGTGTTATGGTGTTGTTGTGTATGTATATCTTTCTATGGTTGTTGATTACATTGCTTACATGGTTAAAATCTATTGAAGTTGATAAAAGTTGTATTTATCTGATAACTGATTCACTCCTCCCCCCCCCCCCCCCCCCCCTCTTAGTTATCTTGGTGGACTTTACTTTCTAACAATTGGTATCAGAGCAGTAGGTCCTTGAAAGAAAAGTTTAACAGCTTAAGGAGATCCATGGCAAGTCATTTCAGAAAAGAAAGCCCTAAGTTTGATGAAGTACATTTTGACAGCTGGAAAGAAAAGATGAAAACACATTTACTTTGTCTAGGACCAGGTTATTGGTTAATCACAAATAATCAGATGACTAGGATTGATGAAGATAAGATTGAAGAATGTACTAATGAGGAAAGAGATATATTCGTGTGTAACATACTTGCCAGAGAAGCACTTTTGTCACCCCTTCCGAAAAATGAGTACAGTTAGGTAAAATATCTAAAAACATCTCATGAAATTTGGTTAGCTTTACAATCTACTTTTGAAGGTGATGAACATGAAAAGAAAGTTAGATTACATAATTGGATATGTGCATTTGAAGATATAAGAATGATGGAAGATGAATCTGTTAGAAGCTATATTAGTAGAATGTCAGAGATTGTTGTAGGTATAAAAGCATGTGAAGGAATCAAGACAGAGAATGAAGTGATATGGAAAATTTTGAGGACATTGACTCCTGCATTTAAGCAGACAACATAGATGATTGAACAAGTTATACCTTGTACTAAGAACTTCACCAGAGAAACTCTTCTTGGAAGATTAAAAGCAGCAGAGATGAGCTTGAGACAGTCAGGAGACTTACCTAGAATGGAGACAGCATTCAGTGCACGTAGTGTTCGCCCTACTTTGTCAAAAAGCATCAGTGTAAGCGGAGATTATGCTAGCAGTAGCAGATTTAGAAATGAAGAAGACAGGAAGATTGAAGAAGGTATTGCCTTACTTATAAAAAGAGAACTAGACGGTAAGAAAATCTTTAAATTTTGGACTTGTCAAGAATTTGGTCATTTTGCATCTAAATGTCCTAAGAGAGTTAAGAAGTATAGAAAGAAATTTAAACCTAGAAGATCTAAAAAATGTTATTATGCTAATGATGAAGAATTTGAAGCTAGTATGGAAAAATCTTTAAGTGAAAGTGATACTGAGAATGATGATATAGGATTTGTTGCAATTAAAGAAGAAAATCCTAAAACAGAAGTTAAGGAAGAAAAAGATTTAGTTTCTCAAGTAGAAAAGAAAGTTGATTGGATTATAGACAGTGGTTGTTCACATCATATGATTGGAGACATGAAAAAGTTCATAAAGTTTAACAATTATTATGGAGGAGTTGTTAGAGTTGGAAACAATGCACCTTGTTTGATAAAAGGTATAGGATCTATTACTCTTGATGGAAAGACTACTATTGATGATGTTTACTTTGTGGATGGATTGAAACATAATCTTTTGAGTGTTGGACAACTAGTTGATAAAGGATATCAAGTTTGGTTTACTGAGAAAACTTGTGTAATCAAAGACAAGGATGGTAATTTGATTGGTACTGGATCTAGAACCAGAGGTAATTTATTTTAGTTGAATCCTACTGAGATGACATGTTTAATTACTAAGATTGATGACAGTCAGTTATGCCACAAAAGATTTTGTCATATAAACTTTGATAACATTGTGAAAGTGAGTACTACACTTGCAGTAAAAGATTTACCTAAAATTATGAAGCCTACTAACATTATTTGCAAGGAATGTGTGATGGCTAAACAGAAGAGAAGCTCATTTCCCAGCAAGAAGTTCACAATAGCAAAGAAGTTGGAAATTGTTCATACAGATTTGAGCGGTCCCACAAGAACTAGAGGATTCTATGGAGAAAGGTATTTTATGATTCTTGGTGATGATTTTACAAGAATGATGTGGATTGCATTTCTTAAGGAAAAGTCTGAGGCATTTGATAAGTTTAAAATTATTAAGAGCAAAGTTGAGAATGAATATGGAATGAAGATTAAATGTTTGAGATCAAATAGAGGTGGATAATTTACTTCAAAAGAATTTAACATTTTTTGTGAAGTGAATGGTATTAAGAGACAATTTTCAACCCCTAGGACACCTGAACAAAATGGTATTGCAAAAAGAAGGAACATATCAGTGACTAAAGCAGCAAGAGCCATGCTATTTGAAAATGACTTGGCGAAGATATTCTGGAGAGAAGCAGTGAACACAACAGTGTATACAATGAATAGAGTACAAATAAGAGCAGATACAGACAATACACCCTATGAACTATGGTTTGGACATGCACCATCAGTTAAGTATTTTAAAATTTTTGGAAGCAAATGTTATATTAAGAGAGATGATGACATTGGAAAGTTTGATCCTAGAAGTGATGAAGGTATATTTCTTGGATATTCATTGAAGAGAAAAGCTTATAGATGTTATAATAAAAGAACTAAGACTATTGTTGAGAGCACAAATGTTAAAGTTGATGAAAAGTTCAAAATTCAGGAAAGAATGCTTGATTATGAATCAGATGAAGGAACTCATCCTAGAACTAATCCAGAGAATGCAAAATTATTCTATGAAACTAACAATGATTTGTTGAATGAAAGTTATAGTGAAGAAATCATTGAAGAACCTATAGCAAAAACAAGAACTGAGACACCTAACAAGAATCTATCAAGAAATCATCCTGTTGAGCAGATTATTAGAAACATGGACAGAGGAGTTCTGACACAAAATAAGGTACAAGAACAGTTGTGTTTAATTTCTCAAATTGAACCTAAATCTACTAATGAAGCCTGTGAAGATGAACATTGGATTAAAGCTATGAAGGAAGAACTATATCAGATTGAAAAGAACAAGACTTGGGAATTGGTCCCTAGGCCTAAAGATAAGAATGTTATAAGAACTAAATGGGTATTCAGAAACAAGATGAATGAACAAGGAGAAGTTGTAAGGAACAAAGTAAGATTGGTATGTAAAGGATACTCACAGCAAAAAGGA
The DNA here is from genome assembly GCA_027943335.1 of Chamaecyparis obtusa. NCBI lineage: Eukaryota > Viridiplantae > Streptophyta > Pinopsida > Cupressales > Cupressaceae > Chamaecyparis > Chamaecyparis obtusa. The sequence goes on from BSBK01000873.1 coordinate 924,962, forward strand.
ATTGACTATGAAGAAACTTTTGCACCAGTAGCAAGAATTGAAGCAGTAAGAATGTTTTTGGCTTATGCAGCCTATAAGAAATTCAAAGTGTATCAGATGGATGTGAAGTCAGCATTTCTGAATGGAGAATTGGAAGAAGAGGTCTACATTGAGCAGCCTGAAGGTTTTCCTTTAACTAAAGAAGGAGATGTGGTATGTAAACTGAAGAAAGCTTTATATGGACTAAAACAAGCACCTAAAACTTGGTATGCAAGATTGGATAAGTATTTGATAAAATTAGGATTTGCTAAAGGCATAGCTGATAGCAACTTGTACACAAAAGAAATTGAAAATGGTTTGTTGGTTGTAGTTATTTTTGTTGATGATATTATCTTTGGAGGAGACGATAAAGCTAGTGATAAATTGGCAGATGAAATGTAGACTAAATTTGAAATGAGTATGATTGGTGAGATGAAATACTTTTTAGGATTGCAGATAACACAGAACATTGATGGTATCTTTGTAAGTCAGACAAAGTACTTGAATGATTTATTGAAGAGATTTGGAATGGAGAACTGTAAACCAGTTAGAACATCTATGGTAACTAGACACAAATTATCTAGCACAAATGAGACTCCTACAGTGGCACAGAAAAAGTACAGATCCATGATTGGAGGATTGCAATATTTAACTCATACAAGACCAGATATATCACATGCAGTTGGAATTGTTGCAAGATTTCAAGCTGAACCCAGAGAATCACATTATGCAGCAGTAAAGAGGATACTGAGGTACTTAAGAGGCACAATTGAATATGGATTGTGGTATGAAAAATCTGATGATTTTACCCTATGTGCATATACAGATGTAGATTGGAGAGGTAGTGTTGATGACAAAAAGAGCACAAGTGGTGGACCATTTTTCCTTGGAGGAAGATTGGTTTCTTGGTTAAGCAAGAAGCAGAACTGTATTTCACAAAGCACAACAGAAGCAGAATATGTGGCAGTAGCAAACAATTGTAATCAGATAATTTGGATAAAACAGATGCTGAAGGATATTGGAATAAAATTTGTTGAGCCTCTTGTTATACATTGTGATAACACCAACACAGTTAGTATGTCTAAGAATCTTGTACTACATTCTAAGACAAAGCATATAGAAATAAAGTATCATGTAGTGAGAGAAAGTGGCAGCAAAAGAAGTCAGACTTGAGTATATAAGTATGGAAGAGCAAATTGCAGATATATTTACAAAACCTTTGCCTAAGGATACATTTGAGTATCTGAGAGGTATGCTTGGGGTTATGCCTCAGCCTACTTTTAAGAAGTGATGCAAATTGTTGCATCCATCGAGTGGTATATGAGCTCTATCTTTCTTCTAGACTGCATGGTGGTACTTCCTCTATGGGGGAGTATGTGTATCTGAGCTAAGTCATGAGGACTCTAGTGAATGTATTTTCTGAAAAGTGTCTTTTGACATTGAAATTATTGTTGACATAATGATGAAACATCTGTTATTGATGTCAATGGGGGAGAAGTATACATGAAAAAACATCTATTGGAGAGAATTGAATAGGAAAACGAAGCAAGATTTGATTGATGAAGAGGACTTGAAGTATTTTCAAAGCAGCAATGTTGCAGTGTTGGTATTCATGGAACTTGGATGTTTTTTCATCTATCTTGCCATCAATGCCAATGGGGGATATTGTTAGGAATGAATGCTGAATATATCCTATGGGGGAGTATTCGTAGCCATTCTGTAACAGTTGTTGTTGCATTCATGACTATGATTGGCATTGATGTCAACACAATGATGTACTGATGATTAGCAGAGAAGCAGACAGTGTTTGAGTTAGCGCACATGGAATATTGAAGATGAAGCTATGCAGAGTTGAAGACTTACTCTATGATGTTATATAAGATCGTGGTTAAGAGCGCGTACAAAAATTCATTTATTCATGACAGTTATGTGGAGATTAGTGGAAGCAGTTTTCAGGCAGTGTTCCTGAGTAGCGGTTTGTGGAAATCAGATGATATCTCCTAATCGGGATTGAATCTGATCATGCGAAGTTGAAAAGAAGTTGAAGACATAATGATAGTGATGTGGATGTGAGCACAAGGTCCGAGGTCACACAAGTGAAGAATTATCTTAATTGGAAGCCGACAGTTTTGTGTAATTTTGATGTAACGTGTGGAAGATTTTATTTTGTAATTTGTATGCCGACTCATTTGTAATTATTTGAGTGTGGTATAAAGGAAGGAATGTTTTCCTTATTGTAATATGTAATTGTGTATTGTATTTGAAAGTGAATTGTGAAATTGTGCAATACTTGTTGGAAGAGGATATGCGAAGTATAGAGATTTGGTATTGAGATCTGATGAAGCAGTTGGTGCAGTTTGGCATAGTCAGAGAAGGAGTATTGAGTTGTTGAGATCAATAATCTTTTGGTATTATTATGTTGAGTAATACAAAAATTAGTTGGATAGTGTGTTCAATGATCTTACACCTGAAGCTGTTTGGGTAGTGGGTCCTTCTGTGTTCCATAACTCCTAACAGAGTTAAAATCTTTTAGCAGGGATTCAAAGTCTCCTAACAGGGACTGATATGTACTAAATGTATTTCATAAGACTCCTAACAGAGTCCATCCTCTCACAAGGAACTTTCATATTAGTGCATCTTTTTTGGGCATCATTCCCACTAGAGTTTACTCTTTGATCAAGAGGTTCCCTAGTTAACATATCTTGTGTTATGGTGTTGATGTGTATGTATATCTTTCTATGGTTGTTGATTACATTGCTTACATGGTTAAAATCTACTGAAGTTGATAAAAGTTGTATTTATCTGATAACTGATTCAGCCCCCACCAACCCCCTCTCAGTTATCTTGGTGGACTTTACTTTCTAACACTTCTTTCAGAGATAACTGGCTTCTCACTATACCTGCAGGAGGTATATGTTCCCAGAAAGAGCCACTTTTGGAGCCTTTGAATTTTTTCATTTCTAAAGCACCAGATCAATTCCAAAGGGATCAAAGTACAAGGATCAGCAATGGGACAGGCTTCAAAGTCACATTTCTTTCAAACAGCTCGCTTTCAAGAAATTTTCGCCATTTCACAAGACAACCTTTTAAGGGATGGCAAAATAGCGATTTTTTGCTATTTCGAGACGTGCAGTTCACATGGGCAGCGAATTAGTGATTTTTTATTGTTTCATGGGAGGCATTTTTTGTGCAAGAAGAATTGGCGATTTTTTGCCATTTCGCAAGTAATGCTAAAGTAGGTCTCCGATTTGGCGAAAAATGGTTTTCATTAATGTAAAGGTGGTAGATGGAACATTTCAAGATGAATGAGTACATTTCTCACATTTGGAGCTTCTTGGATCAGAGTGCACATTTAATGAGAATCTAATATATAATTAAGTGGAAATATATTTTTTGCATTCACGTAGCTGAGGAGTGCAGGTCTTATAGCTCTATTGGGTAAAGCTTCTTCATTCAGAATGGTTGAGGTGAATATTATAGCTATGGACTGGTGAATGCAGTAAGTACTTAAAATCTCTCCACTTGTTTATTTCCCTCTTTTAAAAAAATCCCTAAAAAGAAAGAATATGTTATAATTAAGAAGGAAATGCTTGTTAAGAAAGAAGTAGAGGTCAAAAGGAATGCCCAAGCATATTTATCCCCGCAACCACTTCTATTTAGTTTACCTAGGTCTGCAATTGGAGGTATTAAGAACTTGTTTTTAGACATATGTCATGAGTATAGAGATGTAAATATTCCCATCATAGGTCAATCGCTATTTTGGTTCTTTTATGTGAACAAAGATGAAAAAGAAGCTAGAAGCATGGCTTGGAATTTAGATTTGGGCAAGGTAGTTGTCCCTAATGTGTTCATAGATGTCGATTAGATAGATGCATTGGTTGAAAATTATGAGCCTAGGACACCGACAATAAGAAAATTGAATGGGGAGCCCTTGCTAGTCATAACCTGGTTGTGTATAGAAGATGGCTTCGGGTTGAGTAGACAAGCCCTAACAAAGATTGATATAGAGAGTTTCAGTACTGACTTTGAAAGGGTGGTTAAAAGATTAGGGTTCAGAGAAATTGCCTATTTCAGGAGAAGAGGGGATGATAACAAGGTGATGCCTATTAACAATAAGGGTCCACACCCAGTTACAGACTTCATGGGTTTCTTTCAGAATACTTATTTCGCATGGTCTCAGGTGTGTGGCGAAGATGAAAGGCCTCAGAAGCCCTTGGCATTTTTGTATATGTGCATGTGGATCCAAAACCCCAATTGTTATTTGGAGTTTGATTTCTCTATTGAAATTGAAAGATCTCTACATCAACAATTGTCAAAATGGAAAACTACTAAATCATTCAAAAATTATTCTCTATTATGCCACCTTCTTCTATGTCGAAACAAAGAAGAGTTCAACCACTCTTTGAAGTTGACTACTCATGACTGACATGGGAATAAGTTGCCAGTACAACTATGGTGCAGGTCTTGGGATAAGAATAGTAAGGATTGTCACTATATCCAGTTCCATGATGTGTTTGTAGTATGGATCTTAAGGCTTATTGGATGTCAAAGGGGAAGGGTGCCACAAAACATCAAGTCCATGCTTAGACCCAAGGAGTATTTCCTTGATAAGGGATATAATTACAATTTTGGTGATTGGATATGTAGACCTAAATACACCTTAATTAGGATCTATGGGTGCAGGCAACAACCTCAAAAGTTACCTATCTATGTGTCTGAAAGAATAGGGTTCTTGAAGTTCATATGGAAGATGCTATGGTTGGAAAGGGATGTGATAAGCAATAGGCGAAAAGGAACATTCTTACCCCATGTAGTGAAATTTGTTGGATATACAATTGCTGCCAACATGTTGGATGAAGTGCATAATTATATCATAAAGAATTACAGATTAACTAGTGAGTTGGCTAGCGAATATGACCCTAAGGGACATCAAATGTTTTGTGGCTAGGTTTAGGCACCTGTTTAACATTGATGAAGATGTTATAAGAAATGTTGATGAAATATTGACCATTATCCAAAAAATGAATAAATGGGGTATTGTGTCTAAGCTTGAAGAAGAAAGGTTGAAGAAGGGATTATTGAGGTTCCATGATGAAGAAGATCTCAAGGTCCTACGGATAGAAAAATGTATTGAAGACTTTGAGAAATTGTATGAGAAACAACAAGAACAAGGACTTAAAGGAGTTGAAAAAACAGTGATTCCTCCTAGAAAGAGAAGAAAACTAGTACTTCAAGATTCTTATTCAGACTCCACTCTCCCAACACTACAACAACAAGCAGTAACACCATTGGTTTTATATTTGGACTTAGATGAGGAATGTGATTCAACCAATGTGCTTCATATCTTGAGTGGATTAAGAGAAGAGAGGGAGATAGGACCAGCATCTCCACTTCATGCTTTCCAAGAAGAGAGTCATGGCTATAATGCCCAAACCCATGAAGATGAACCTCTGATGGATTTGAATGATGAAAGGGAAGCTATATCCATTACGTTCTTGAAGAGAGATGATTTCATGAGGACCCGAGAATTCAAGGATTTATGGATCCAATACAAGATGAAGGATTTAAAATAAAAGAAAAGGAATAGGCTCATGTGAACTGATGAGTCTGAACATGAAACTATAGTTAAGCAAATGATTGATGAGCTCAATCTTGATAATATCACTTGCACTATTAAGGAGGCTAGGGATATGATGATGAGGAGTAGTATGTTAATTGTGCCAGGGCTTACCTTGAAGGAGTTGTTCTTACTAGATAAGGTTAGGAAGCAAGATAACCCAAACTTTGTATCTAAATTTGACTCTTTAGAAAAGATTGGAGGGTTGGGGTTCAATCCCAAAACTAAAACCTTGGCTACATGGGCGAGCTTCAAAGGGGATAGTAAGCCAAAACTAATTGATATATCAAAGGGAGTAGAAGGGATGACAATAGTACAAACAGTTGACAGTGCAAACCCATTAGTTATATTTAAAGATGGTGATGATGGAGAATGAATTGTTGTAGTATAAGAACTCAGCATCTAACAGGACATTATTGGCTCCAAAAGTTGTTACACAAGTTTTAGAAAGTTTGCAACAAATGGATAAGGATTTTGACAAACAAAAAGATGTCTATAAGGATTGTGATTGTAAGGATTTAGAGGAGATACTATCTTTCAGAGTGAAATGTGTGTGGAAATGTTGTGATGAAGTCCATGTAGGATAAAACAGCCTTGTATACATGAAAAATTACTTCAAAGAAAAAAAACCAAAGTTGCAAGAGTTAATCCGGAAGTGGAGGCCTTCCCAATTTGGACTTAGTCAAGTTCGCGAAGTTACAAGGAGAGACCTAGATGTTCCTCCATAAATTAAATCAATTGTGCAAATGATAGAAGCCATATCAAGTAATTTAAGTTATATTGAACATGAGGAGGATAAGGTAACTCAGAGAATGACTTCATTCATTTGAAATAGTCAGTGGTCAATCCGAAGATAGTTGATCAGAATGGCATGGTAAAAGATATACAGGAATGGAAATTAGAATTTGAGGAATTGCCTTGAAAGATTGTTAATTGATTGAAAGGGGAAGATGATTGTAATATTGGTAGATTCAGCGATGTTCCCGACAAGATTATTTATGTGGAAGTCAAGTTCACCAGATTCCAGGCTGAAACCTGTGTGATCACTGGGAAGAAATAGCTATGACTTAATGTTGATTATTTCTAAAATTTTGCGCTTCAAGTGGTTAACACATGTTCATGTTGCAGAAAGGGTAATAGAATATTGAGGAAGCCTGATGAGTTGCCAAAAAAGGTTTCCGACGAGGAAACAGTCGTATAGGATTAATTTTCTTTATGTTTTAGTTTTAGTTTATTTGTCTTATTATAATTTAGACACTCTCAGTTGCAAGTAGTTATCTTATAGGAATAGTTGTGTCGGTTGGAAGGTTGTTTGCATCACATTGATTTTGTATAAGATGGGATACCATAACCGACACTGGAGATAGAGGCTAATATGATAGACATAATATTACTATGATGGTAGTACTATAGGTAGATAATATGTATGGAAAGTGACTACAACCGAAGTGTGGATCAATTGTATTCACGTTTTTTATTAATACAAAGAAAACCTAATTTTTTTCCAAGGTTGAGGAAGTAAGTTCATTGTTTTTTATTGGATTGGTCCTGTGCATTTTCAGTTTCAAGAATTTCCTCTTTACTATTAGATGTCGGAGAATTGAAGTTTTAAATATTGATTTTTGAGTATCAAGTGTTGTATACGAGTCTCTCATCTATACAGTTCCTTGTCTAATTGGTTTCCTGCCAAGGAATTAAACTCATTTAGAGTAAAATAAATATTATAACTAATTCATCCTTGATGTCATGGAGGAGGGAATATGAAGTTAAATTGTAGAGTATACATGAGGGTTCAAACAAAGCTTGACTAAATTCTACCCAATTAGTTGGATAAGGGACTGGATTGTGTATTTTCTCAAAGAAGGTTTTTTACATTGCAAGAGCATTGAAGTTCTTTCATTTTATTCATGTGTATTTGAAACTATCAGTGCATAATATCATATATAAATCATTCTTTACATACACCACATTTTAAAGCATTCAAACACAAACAAGAAATATTTCCTACCTTGATCAATCTCAAGAACCTTTTCCCACTTTTTGAGAAATCATTCAAAATTTAAATTCTCTATATAAAGGCACCTTAGTGTTTGGCATGAGGATTTAACCACCTAGTTCTAGCGAAGCCTATAGTGTAGGGGAATTAGATTACTCTCATTCGTTGGCCAAGACTGATTGAAGCAATACTATAGGAGAATTGGCAAAGCTCTTGGATTTCCAATGTGCGGTTTTGGGAACCAACAGAATGTCAGTACTTTCTCTGCATTTGGTGCTATGGAACATTTTTTTCTTTCAAGATCAATTCTCTGTGATTTTCATTTCAAGTAAATGAATGTTATCTTAAATCTTCTTATGAAAGAATTATTTTTGTCATAGTAGTTTGACAAACAAGATTCATTTGATACTTCCTTATCCTTATCCTTATCATTCTTGTTTGATTGGTCTTTTAAAGAAAAAGTTAAATTCAATTAGATTGATTGCTGTGCAAAAAACAATTAAATGGTATTGAGGGTTAAATTAGCCGATAGTTTCATCCCAGTGGTGAGTTTAAAGATTGCCTCACAGGGTTATACATGAAGGTCTAGAGAAGGGTGACTCTATAGCTTAAAAGAAAAGAAGGCACTGGTCTGATACATATAATTTCATTCAGAAAATAATCAAATTATAGTGGGAAAGGCTAAAGATAGATGGAAGAAAAAAGAAATCAGAAATCATAATAGTTGTAGATCAAAATTGAAGAAGCAAAAGTTGAGGAAGAATAATCAGAAAAGTTAGAAGAAATCAAGTAAAGAGTAAACAAATTAGTTTATTTCAAATACAAGCCACTTTGAAGTAGAAACTAGAAGCAAAAGATACAAGATACAATCTGCTATAAAAAACATTAGCTTGAAGAATCAATTGGTGAATAGGTGCACCTGCCTAGGTCCTACAGAGTCTGAGTGTACGGGAAGTTGACCTCAATCTGGTTATTCTCATTAGTTGGCCAAGTTAATTGAGAACCAACACATTCTTTATCTAAACAAGATCATATGTTGTTGTGGCTTCTCAAATCACACTTGATCACTCTTCCTCCTCCCACACAAAAGAAACTTTGTATAAATGACAAAAAAAGACACTATTTTTGTGCATATCATCAAGTGTTGGGTCATTCTACTAGTGAATGTAAGGCCTTATCAAAGAAAATACAACTTCATGAATCGGGTGTCATCAATCATTCATCTTTTGATACACTATCTTCTTATATGCATGACAAGCAATATTGAGGTTTACCTCCATTCTATCCTTTCTACATATCTATTTTAGAATCTTATCTTGTCTCATCTACCCTTGTGGAGGCCAATCTATTATCTTATTTCATCTGCCTTTTTGGGGACCAATCCAGTATCTTGTTTCATCTTCCCTTGTGGGAGGCAATTCATTGTCTATTTGTTTGCCTTTGTGGGGGCCAAATCATTATCTTAGTGTCTCGATCTTTTCCTTATCATACGCATATCTAGCTTATGCTATGCATACTGACATGATCTAAAGTCACCCTATCACATGTCTATCTAGCACTCGCTACACATATCGGTGCACCATCTAAAGCCTCCCTATCACATGATTATCTCGATTTGTCTATGCATGTCAGAGCATAATCAAAATTTCCATATTGTATGGTTATCTAGCATAACACAAATTGCTACCTATACCGGCGTAATTTCCTTGATAGTGGCTCACTTCCATTGTGAAGTTTGTTATATTGAGTGTCTATTTCATTAGTTGATTTCCTCCATAGCAAGGTTGGTGCTACTAATGATGATCATTTGCATGACTCCTAATGATAGATCAAGCTAATGTCTTAGTCATGTGTTGTATATTTGACATTAGTTACTTCTCTATCTATCGGTTGCATTCTTCCTTGAAGCAATCAATCCTAAAATTCTTCTCTCCTTGTTTAGAATTCCTCTATGTGTTGTTTCTTGTATTTTAAGGATGATGCAGTGTATTGACTACTTTTTTCATTGAGGTCTCTTTCACATTGTTGACTCAAAGCTTTAGTTTGTTTGTTGTGTGTTCTTATGTGTGCTAACCCCACAAATTTTTGGTTTCCATGTACCAATCTTGTTGTCTTGAGCAACTTTTTCTCTCTAATACATTTGTCTTACAAGTCTTCACCCTGGGGACATATTATTAAAGTTCGATGGGTTATATGCTTCATCTAAAGTATCATTTTGGCATCATGATATTATTTATTTTTAGTAAATTTCCTTCAATGTGTATATTCATTTAGATTCATAAGCCCACTAAAGTGGAGGCAAAATGTAGACTCAAAAATTGAATACCCCTATTTGTAATTTAGGCCACACTTTTGTAACCACTTTAGTGTCCATTCCCTTAGTATTTGTGTAGGTCCATTTCATCCCTTGCATCAACCTTTTCCTCTCAAGATGCTCAAAATCCTTATCGGCAACTATCTTCCAATGTCACCTATGGATGAGCCGCATGTTTCTTTCACCATTTATCATTTTTTAGTATGATTCGTTTGGACACTATCGCGCCACATGGACGTCTGTGTTGCGCATTTGTCCTGCAACATCTTAATGTTTAGATGTCAGTCTTACACATGTTTTCCACTTGTCACTTGCTTTTGTTAGTGGAACAACCCATAATCTTCTAAAACAACCTAAAAGCCTCTTTTGCCCTTTTTAAATTCATGCTTTCGCCCCCATTCAAGCGCTCTAACTTCTTCAAGCTTCTCTCTTGCTCATAATATTTGCATTCTCTTGTTAGATCATTTTGCTATAGTGATCTCTAATTTGCTACAACACTCTCTTACAACAAAATATGTATCTATCTTGGCTCTCCCAAGCCTATCTAGTAATGTCTCTCCATTTCTTTTGCGTCTTTGAGCATCTTGGGATTTATTGCATCCCTTGCCTATTATTTTATCTCATGTAACAGGGGTTTTCCTTTATCAAGTGGGGTTTGTTTCTATTATGTTATCATTCATTTGTCTTTTAATTTATCTATCTATCTATCTATCTATCTATGTGGCTACTCTGGAGGTGGAAACACCAAAATAGAGACTTGACTGAGGCAAGTCTTCAAACACCCCCAAACATTTTTCCTCTCTTGTGTGTGTTCAAGCTTATCGGAAGCATTCAAACATTGCTTATGTTTTGTTGATTTCCTCTTTATTCATATCTACCACTTAATATCTTTTATTGACTTTTTGACTTTTGGGTTTTGCAAGTGTTCCAAAGCACAGACCAGGATTTTCTCTACATTTTGAGTATTTTTAGCCACAGTTTGTATGAAACTACAGTGCATCGCACAGACATTTGTGTGTTTCATCGGTGTTCTTGGTTGAGAGGCCCATGTTTGGAACAAAGGATCTTTGTCGTCTCGTCTTCCCATTTCTACAATCAAGATATTTGTTCTCCATATCTATAAATAAACACCTTCACCAATTCAACTAGTATGAAGATATTTGAATGTATGTTGTGAACCTAGCTCTCAAGGGAATATAGTTTTCCTGTCGCAAGGTCAAATTTACACCATTACATTTCCTAATGCGAAAAATCAATGGAACTCATGGATGAGTCAAAACAATATTTAGATGTAGCAATAGATAATATGGAAAATAATTCCTCAATGCAAGGTATGTGACTACATTGCTCATTCCCAAATGATGGTGTCTCACAAGAAGTCTTAGTGAGACCATATAATGGTTCTACAAGTATTGGAACTAAAGCCTCAAGTAATATAATACCACACAGAAAGAAGAGTTTTCTCCATCTTGATACTTTTATGATAGATATAATTATCTTATGTATGCATTTTTTTGCGAGAATGTCCACATGTGATATTAGGTTGCATGGTTTCTCTTCTCATATTAATTTTAAGAGAAAGCATTTCCTCACATGGAGTTTATTACTTCACATTTTCTAGGGGGTCACATAATGTCTCATCTTCTCTCCTATTGGAGGAATGCTATTGTACTTGTGGTAGAAGTAGTCCTTAGGGGATCATCATGAGTCCTATCAGTTCTCTTCTTCTTCTAGTACATTTCAATGCATTTGTATCATCTATTTTCAAGAGGTATTTTGGTCCCACTACGTTTTCTTTTTCTAGATGTTTTATGCAACATTTGTACATTGGTAGCTTTGTCATGGTCTGTTCATGGTCCCAATATTTTTGTTTGAGCATTATTATTCCCTTTAACTTAGGTCTTAGGTGTCATTATCTAGAAGTCAATTATAATGGGCCATGTTCACCTCATTTACTTTTAGTCACTTAGGCAATTAATATTTGCATCATGCATTTAATATTTGTATCAAGGGTTTGTCATACCCTATCATACTTTTCCTATATAAGCAAGACCTCTCATCGTATATAGCATATTTAACCAATATCCAAGAAATGCATTATTATGTGAGTTATCTTGTTCTCTATTTGGAAGCTATTTCATCTAGCAAGGATTTTGGGGGTATTGATGAGTCACCCATCTACTCCTTTAGTAGATCTACTCTTTATGTCCCTTTCATATATTTCTATACTTTTGCAATCCTCTTGTTATTGTAGATTTAATTTATTTTCAAGATAATTGTAAAAGAAGACAAAGTGGAAATGGGGGCATAACAAGCATGACAATGTCTATACTCATTTAGGTGTAGGCATTTTCAACATGTAGTTATGCAAATAAACAATGATTTAATCTTGTGACCTACATTTTGTTATTATATGCATCAACCAACTATACTATAGGAGCAATAATACTTTTAACTATAATGAATCACATTTATTTTAAACTAAATGATATTTTCACATTTTTATCACACATCATGCATACTATAGATACACACATGATGATTGGATATGTATATATTTTATGGACATAAATATATTTGATATAGAGATTAGCTTTTTTCTTTACAAAAGTCTCTAAGTTAAAATATTGTTTAATCTATTAATATGGGTTGGAAAATTGGAGATCCTTAAGGGTGCAATCCCATGAGGCGGGCTTTAGGATCTATTTTATGGAGCAAGTGGTCCCATGAAGCCAATAAAAGGTTTGCTATAGGACTAATTGGAATCTTATGTTAGAGTAATAGATACATTTGACTTTATAATTAAATCATTTTGGTTTAATTACTTAAGTCCTCTATTATTCTTTTTCACTTAAGCTATCTCTTTTAGGTGCATAATAATTAATATTTCTATTAATTATTATTGCACAACCTAGCTTTTTGGGCTTTAGGGTTTCTATCCTTATAAGTCGCTTTTGTAATTATTTCTTTCATTCTCTCTTAATACATTTTGAGCTCTGACATTTCTGAGCACAAGAGGGTTTTGTTTTTTCCATATTTTTGCTTCATTCTTTGTGACAAGTTTATTGCATGCAGCTAGATCTTGGAGTTGAATCTGATATTTCATTAGTTTCTACATGGTATCAAAGCTATTCTACTGCAGCTTGTTCGAAGTTTGCTGAAGCTGTGGATCAAGCCCTTTCTTTCTGGGGTCTTCTGCTATTTTTTATATTGGATCTGGGGGGTTGCAATTTTTTGGAGTACTTTGGACAAAAACTGACCTCACGGTTGCGTCCAGAAGGCCCAAAAACCCTTATTTCCATATAAAATTTGACCTATTTGACCTCTGGGGCTTCTGGGTGAATTTTTTAGCCTCCAAAGGTTGTACGGCATGAAAAACGAAAAAAAAAAAATTTAAAATATCATTTTTCGTGTGTTTTTTAATTGATTTCGGGCGCTGCCTCGGCGACACCCCAACCCAATCACGCCGCCCGGCCACCACTCGCCTACAGCAGGTGACGTCACCTTGTGACGTCACTTGTCGGCATATTTTACCAGCATCGAAAATTTTTGCTAGCAATTTTTTAAAATTTTTCCGACAACTCCAAATTTTTTCGGTGATGACATCAACGATGGGCCCGTGACGGTCAAACGGCCGTCAATTTACTTGTCATCACTAGTTTTTTCTAGAGAGCTTGCATTTTGGGGGTACCTGGGCATTTTTGCTCCTACAGGGCTCATACGGACTCGAAAATTGACATATGATATACCATCGTAAAGGTCTTTTCAAGCCGGACGCGATGGTGCTGGTTTGATTTTCTGATTCAGCTGTTTATGCTCTCATTTTTGGCGTCAAAGTTGAGGCTTCTGTTTTCCTCCTCTGCATCTGGAGTCCAGGTTTTCTCCTCATTTTTTGTGCTTTCAGTTATTTGTTGTACGGGGGTTTGATTTATACATTGTGGGGGGGTGTTTTTCCTTTCTGTAATTTACTTCAAAAAAGACCTTTCTACTTTTGTCTTCTTCTTCTCTCAATGTCAGATCCCTCTGTGGCCCAGCTAACACCGCATAATTATCATACCTGGACAGCACACATGACCAGGCTTCTTATGTCACATGCCTTATGGTCATGTCTGGATGAGAACCAACTTGTCCTACAATGTCCCTTTGAGATTCTTCAGCACAAAAACAAAATGGATGAAGCCATGGGTTTGATTGCACTGAACATCTCCGACAGTCTCCTGTTTCACCTGGAAGGTTTGACCACTCCTAGGGCTATTTGGGGCAAGTTTTCAACTTTGCTTGGTACAGTGAACAAATTCTGGAAGCTTCAGCTTGATGCAGAGTTGACCTCTTTGACTCCTTCTGATTTCCCCACTATAGAGGACTTCTTGATGAAGTTCAAGTCTCTGTGTATAGTTTTGCCGGGATGTGAGAAAATCAAGACAGATGATGAGTGTATCTATCTGATACTCTCAAAGTTGCGAGGACAGTATCAGATCTTTTCTTCCACTTTCTACTCCACCATGGATGCTTTGGGTACCAGACATGTTATGCCCTCTTTTGAGACTTTCTGTGATAGGTTGACTCATGAGCAGTCCAAGATCACTCAGATGGATTCACTTGCAGGTTCACAGTCATAGGCATTGCTTGCCAAGACACCTCAAGATTCTCAGAAACAAAAGCCGAAGCAGATATCTGATTCCTCTTCTCAACACTCTACTGGCCCACCATCTTCTTCTAAGAAGGAGAAATAGAAGACTAAGAGCCCTACATGTTCCTATTGTCAGAAGGGAACTCACTTTGCTATCAGAAGAAGTTTGATGGTTACAAGAAACAGATAGCGGATTTTCAAGCTCTTCTTTAGAAGAGCGATTTTTCCTCTCCATCCTCTTCTGGCTCACAGGGGTCTGCTTATCAATCTTCCTCTATCTATTCTACAGCTGGACAAGATCTTGAAAAGGGTCATGCATTACGGGCTTCTGTTGCATCCCCTTCACAGGTCTCTTGGATACTGGATTCAGGTGCTTCTCACCATATGGCATCTTCTTGGGAGATCTTCTCTTCTTTTGAAGATTCTCCTATTCCCCATATTATCATTGGGAATAACACTGTTATGACAATTTGTGGGAAAGGCACTGTATGCATTCAGGATGGCACATTCAATGATGTGTTGTATGTTCCATCTCTGTCTGCAAACCTTCTCTCGATTCATCAGATTACTCATAGTGGGTCGGGAAGACAGTTGAGTTCACTCCAGATTCAGTTTTCATCCAGGATAGTATGACAGGAGGTATTGTTGCTACAGGGACAATTGATCATTCCACCCGTCTCTACTCCTTTTCACACTTTGGTCCACCTTTTCCAGAGCATGACTCTCCTCCTTTGAGAGAGCATCATGTGGTACAGTCAAGTCGCTTGAACCTCTGTGTGGTTCCTAAGACTACTGTTGTGACTGCCATGCCACCTCCTATTGAGCTCTTTTCTGTTCAGCAGGGTTCTTCTTCAGCATTGCCTGATCCTCCAGCTCCATTCATCGAGCCACCAGGTGCAGTTGTTGAGGATTCTACAAAGGACATTCATCTCCTCTTTGATGACAGTGTCAACACGCCTGTCATACCACTTACATTGGGGGTTCCCTTTCAGGATCCTCATGTCTACTCCTTTGAGCATCAGCTCAGCCTTCCAATGACACCTCAACTTTCGAGGTTCCCTCTACAGTGTCCACTGACTTTCACTCCTCTGCATTGGAGTCACAGTGGTTTGTTCATTGATCCAGGGGTTCTTTCATTCCGGGGGGGCTTTGGAGCCTCGACCCTCTCTCACGGGGGGGTTGGCAGCACACATTGTACTTATGGCTTTGAGAGAGTCTCTTGAAGTCATTCTTTTTGTCTTTGCTTGCTTTTACATCTCTTTTTGGAGAGGAGTTTTTCCCACTGGGTTTTCTCCTTTACTCCGGTTTATAGAGATTTCCTTGTACTGGGTACCTGATCAGGCCTTGTTGTCGGGACCCATTTTTTTTGCTTTCTTAGCTGTGCTAGGTTAGCTTCCTCCTAAGCTATGCTTAAGGGGGGGTGTTAGAGTACTAGATATATTTGACTTTATAATTAAATCATTTCGGTTTATTTACTTAAGTCCTCTATTATTCTTTTTCACTTAAGCTATCTCTTTTAGGTGCATAATAATTAATATTTCTATTAATTATTATTGCACAACCTAGCTTTTTGGGCTTTAGGGTCTCTGTCCTTATAAGCCGCTTTTGTAATTATTTCTTTCATTCTCTCTTAATACATTTTGAGCTCTGACATTTTTTAGCACAAGAGGGTTTTTCTTTTTCCATATTTTTGCTTCATTCTTTGTGACAGGTTTATTGCATGCAGCTAGATCTTGGAGTTGAATCTGATATTTCATCAGTTTCTACATCTTATCCTCAAAAGTAGCAGCCCCTACTTTTTAGGGTGGAATTTTGAGTGGGTGGAAAAGGTGGGGGGCTAGAAATCGCCCCACTGGCTTAAGCTTTTTTTGCCACTTGTCAATCATATAAAAAAATTCAATTCTTATCAATAAATTTTTTTTAAAAATTTATTTATTTAGTCAAGTAAGTGAATTGAATATGTTAAATAAAAAATAATCATGAGACCATCACTTCCATAAATTGTGGAGTTTAAACTTTTAAGAATAAACTCCACTTCAAAATTCATTAGAGCTCCCTCTTTAAAATAATCCTAAAAAATCTCAGTAGCACCAGCTAAAACTGTTTTAGGAATCCCCCCTCCATAGGACCACACCCTAAGAAAACAAAAATCAAAACATTTTAAAGTCATCATTATTGATTGACGTGGAAAATGTTAGGCTCTCAAGGGATATAAGAATTGTAATATAATTTTGTCTTTTATTTATCTCAATCCTTCTTGAAGCACACAAATTCTAAGCATAACTAATTAAAGATTCAAGCTTAAGCTTATAAAGAATACAAACATCTAGAAAACATATTGCAAAAGAAGCACTTACCATGCTTATTGCCCATATGATGATTATAAATGCAAAACTCAAAGTGAATGTATTGATTCCCTGCCAACCAATCACTAGTACAAAGCAATAGTATAAATTTTTTGAAAATGAAATTTAAATAAAAATATTTCAATATTTAAAAAAATTACGAAGTAAAAAGAAAAAGGCTAAACTTCAATATATAAGTTTCAAAAAAATATTGAAAATATTTAGTTTACTTCTTAACAATACTATATATTGTACAAAAGATATAAATAAGTACAAAATATTTAAAACATAAAATCAAATTAATTGTAAAAGAAATATACATGTAAAAAGATACTTCTCTCAGACTATAAATTATACATCTACTATGTTTTGAGAAATGAATATTATTGTTACAATTCCTTGAAAGCTTTGTTCTTTGATTCAGTCCAATATGTATGGAATCATTAAATTGTTTATTTTGAAACATAAAGAACATTTGCTATAATGGGTAATAGGTAATAGCTCTAATGTTTTTTTATAATGTTAAGTAGGGTTTTGAAAGGATTCCAATCCTTGTACAGAGCAAAGGAATAAGCTTGAAGCACATCGAACACCAATAAATTGCAAGAGAAACTACAAAAGATTGTATAGGACAAAGACTTACAAGAACCGAACAGCCCACCCTAAGTCAAGGTGGTTCAAAAAATGATCCATGGAACTTTACTTAATCTCAAAACAAGGATCTTTCTCCCCAAATCTAGCTTTTTTGAGACAAGGAGTAGACATGGAATCATTGCTAGAACCATCAACCAGCCCCAAATCATTAACTGAAGAGTCCATCTTTGAACAATTGATTTGATAAATTGACCTTTAATATCTATTTTTTGAACCTCCTCGGAATGAATTTTAAGATCTAATAAATCTTCTTCCAAACAACGGGATAGTTCTAATGTTAGTAGAAACCCTTTGTGTCTCTTCATTCAATTCACAATATCTAAACATGGAAGCTTCTCTGATGTATGATGTCAAGCACTTCTGATTCTTGATATCAAACTTTCTTTTTCAAAGAATGTCCCAAGACTCTACAGAGATGTGAGAAATTGTCCATATACCTTATAATAAAAAATAATGTATATAAAAGAAAAATAACCCTCACTCTTGGCTCCTGAAAACAAAGTTGACACAGTCTTCTCTCAAATGTGACAATTTGACTCAATACTCAGTTCATAAGAGCCGAGATGCATATAATCAAAGAAAAATCTAAATCCGTGAAACTAATGGTATGAATGTTCCAAAGGATAATGTCTCCGTTACATTTTAGTGCATATGTTAGGGCATCAATGGAAAACAGTGCTCAGATAAGATGCTTCTTAAAACATGACTAAAAAATTAAAAGCAATCCAGAATCTAGAGTTATTAGACCCCATTTCCTAGGGTACATTTATAACCATTGACATCAAATTTTAGACTTTTAAAAAAAATTTATTCTATGTTTTATAAAATTTTCAACTATGGGAACTCAGCAAAATTCACTTTTTGATTTAGAACTTCTAAATTATAAGCCAAATATCTTCTTGCAAATTTACTTATTTGAGCGACAATTTACTCATCTAAACTTAGAATCCGAGAAATTGAAGCAAATGCTAAAAACTATTTGCTAAGCCCATCCATTACAGAGTAAACATTTATCTGCCAACAGCAATCTCCTAATGTTAAAGACTGTTCAAAGGAATGTATGAGGTGATAAATAGTTCAAAGCAATTAGGAAATCCCCAGTGTAAGCAAACAAGCTAAACTACAGCTGCTAAATCTAATATCTCCTTCTAAGGCAATTTCTCCGAAATTTCCTAAACATTAGCAGTTCCTCCTTGTTTTTCTCCCGGAGAGGACTCCATATATGCGTCTCATCTAATGTATTTACCATAAATCAAATATTCTTTAATCTAACTGTTCAATTATTTTACCAATTTTGTAATGGTGATATAGTAGAGATTTGAGAATATTGATTTTATTCAGATCCAAAACATCTATTTCTTGAGCTCTCTGGAGACAGACCTGAGGTGCTCTGGCAGTTCACCTAAGAATGATTACCAATAAACAATTCAACTAAATTTTGCTTGTAGTTCTATTTATGAGCATGTTTTTTATTAAGATAAGCTGGATTTTTGACAGGGTCTAAACCCTATTACAAAGCAAGAAGGTTATCAAAGGGCTAACTGAATAAAGCAAAACGGACTAACACAGTGGAACTGACTAACCGGAAGGACTTCGAGGACAGCAAAATATAGAATGAGACAACACCGAACAGAACAAAAACAGCAGAATCAACTTACCAAAAGGACATCACAACAGTAAAGAGACAGAAGTGAACAGCAAAACTAGAAAATCAGTATAATCAGAGTTGGGGGCCAACTTCAACCCTAGTGGAACATTCTGCGAGGGAGGAACCACTAAGGACTGACATTTTGTTTTTTTGGTCTTTCGACAAACAATTGTCTACGAAGCATAACTTCAGCCTTAGTTAATATAACTTTGCATTGATTTAGAACTTATGAGGTGATAATAGTTCAAAGCAATTAGGAAATCCCCAGTGTAAGCAAACAAGCTGAACTACAGCTACTAAATCTAATATCTCCTTCTAAAGCAATTTCTCTGAAATTTCCTAACATTAGCAGTTCCTCCTTGTTTTTCTCTCGGAGAGGACTCGATATATGCTTCTCATCTAATGTATTTACCATAAATCAAATATTCTTTAATTTAACTATCATATTATTTTACCAACTTTGTAATGGTGATATAGTAGAGACTTGAGAATATTGAGTTTATTCAGATCCAAAACATCTATTTCTTAAGCTTTCTGGAGACAGACCTGAGGTGCTCTGGCAGTTCACCTAAGAATGATTACCAATCAACAATTCAACTAATTTTTGCTTGTAGTTCTATTTATGAGCATGTTTTTGATTAAGATAAGCTGGATTTTTGACAGGGCCTAAACCCTATTACAAAGAAAGAAGGCTATCAAAGGGGCAACTTAATAAAGCAAAATGGACTAACACAGTGGAACTGACTAACCGGAAGGACTTCAAGGACAGAAAAATTTAGAATGAAACAACACTGAACAACACAAAAACAGCAGAACCAACTTACCAAAAGAACATCACTACATTAAAGAGACAGAACTGAACAGCAAAACTAGAAAATCGGTATAATCAGAGTTGGGGGCCAACTTAATTCTAGTGGAACGTTCTGCGAGGGAGGAACCATTAAGGACTGACTTTTTTGTTTTTGTTTTGGCTTTCGACAAACAATTGTCTATGGAGCACGTTTATTATCTTGGGCCATGCTACTTTACCAGTTGAGTGCTACGTCAGTGGACCAGAGAACCCAATTTCTACTTCAGATCTGAAGCTTCTACATCAGTGGACCAGAGAACCCAATCTATACTTCAGATCTGAAACTTCAATTTCATGAGCTATCTGGGAAAGGCCTAAGGTACTCTGGGAGTTGACCTAAGAATGATTATCAATCAACAATTCAACTAGTTTGTGCTAGTAGTTTTATTTATGAGCATGCTTTTTTAATAAGATAAGCTGGATTTTTGACAGGACCCAAACTCTGGTACAAAGAAAGGAGGTTACCAAAGGAGTAACCGATTAAAGCATAAAGGACTAACACAGCGTAATCAACTAACTGGAAGGACAGAAAAACAGGATGAGATAACACCAAACAGCACAAAAATGGCAGAACCACATTACCAAAAGGACAGCACAACAGCAAAGAGACAGAACTGAACAGAAAAATTAGAAAATCAGTTATAATCAGAGTTGGGCCCAAACTTCAACCCCAATGGAATGTTTTGCAACAGAGGAATCATTAAGGACCGACTTTGCTTTTCTTTCGACAAATAGTTGTCCATGAAGCAAGTTTATTATCTTGGGCAATATTTTATTTATGAGCATGTTGATTATCTTGGGCAATGCTACTATACCAGTTGGGTGCTACATCAGTGGACCAGAGAACTCAATCTCTAAAAATATAATAAACATTGCATGGCTACCCATCTCTAATATATAATTGAGAAATGGGCTGTTGTAACTTGTAGCCTTTGATTTAATGAAATTGCAATTTTTTATGATTAGAGTGTTGGCTCCGAATAAACAGTTTTTCATGATCTAAATCCTCCAGTCTTAATGTATAAGCAACAAATGTATTAATAATTGAAACAGGGAAAAGGCTGTAGATGGAATACATACATATGAAAAGAGCATATGTTGTAATATACGCCAAGTTCTGTGCATGTGAAGATGGCATCCCAGGATCTTTCTTCAAGCCAATAGCAGAAGCAGGGCGTGGTTGGTTGATTATTCGTTTTAAAGTTTTTGCGCTCATTTCATTCAGAAGGCTGCCTGTGACAGCCCACAGGACCTCCGGAGAGGCATGTCTCCAAACCACAATAGAGACAAGAACTGCAAGGAGAACCCACTTAGTCTGCAACCATGTGATGAAAATTATCATCAAAGGGTTAAACGTTGGAAGAATAAAATTGCATAGTAACATTATGTTCCAAACATCTTTCAAAATATGTTTGAGCTGGATCAAACAAGCTTCAGAGTTTTCTAAATGAGACATGGAACAACCCAATAAAAAACATAATTTCAGCCTTAGTTAATTAACTCCCTAGACTTGTAAACAGAAAAATAGGATATTTCTGAAATGGAAGCAGCTGAGACCATTTAAAAGTGGAGGAAAATTGTAAACTATTTAGGGAATGTTCTTGAGTAAGGTAAACAGGGATTTTGAAAGGGTCGAGATCTTTGTATAGTAGGAAGATAAAGCAATAAGTTGCATCAAAATAACTGATGCAGGAGCATCTCTTTACAGGTGGGCACATCAGGTGACAAGTGACAGTGCATGTCTTACAGGAGCATCCTGCAGAGTAAAGAAGATATCATAGTTGACTTCTATTTTCAAATTTTGAGATGGTTGGTGTAAGAGGTTATGACAGCATTAATTGTGGCTTACATGATTCCTTGTGCCTTCCCATTCTTGGAGTAGGATTTGGTGGGTATGTTTTATTACTTGCAAGTCATAAATTGTAATTTGTGCAAAAAGTGTAGGCATCCTAACTTAGGCTTGGGATTCTGGGGTTGATTACAACCCATGGCATGTTGTAAACCCCAGTTAATTTTCATCCCACTTAGTCTATAAATTGATCCTGGTTGCAATTGTTAAGGGTCTTTGGCTGCAGCTAAACAATGAAGAGATAGTAGAAGCCAGAAGACCCAGTTGAAGCAAGAGTTTGCAGATTTGAATTTGGAGAAGGAATGAAGGTAGTAATCAGATTTGCAGGTGATTTTTCTGTTACATTTTCTTTTGAAGGTGGTTCTGAAGTTGGATTTAAAAAATTGAAGGCATTTAGTGAAGCCCGCGGGGCTTAGAGTTGCAGACAGTTTGCTAGCTTGCTTTTAAATTTAAAGCTTATGTGAGGTTGCTGTTTTGGATCAGTTTTACTTCAGTTTTGTGATAAGTTTATCAGCCCGTATGGCTGTCATACCAATGTCATTTCAGTTTGCTTTGTTGGCATATCAATTCAAGTGGTTTGGTGTGAATAATTTAAATTGTAGTTTGCAGATTTCTATAATTGTTTGAAGCATTTCTGTATTGTAATGTATAAGAAAGGTTGCCGATTTATATCAGTGGTGTAATGTGATGTTGTGTGAAGGTCATTAAGGTACCTCCATCAGTAAAATTTGCAGCAATTGTTTTGTGGCATGTATGGCTACATCAAGAAGAATACTATCATGCTTACTTGCAATTTAAATCTCATGGCTGCTTTTTAGTTTTCAGATTTAAGACAAGTCAATTGAATGGCTTGCAAGATGTGTGTGAATTCAGAGGGAGGGTTTTCCCTGCATCAATAACAAACGGAAACCATAAGAAATCAACAACAGAAGAATTACATTATAACTAAAAATAAATTAACCAAGGAACAATACAATACCCAACAATCAACCAACCCAAAGCCAGGTGGTTTGAAGCCAAATTGTTCCAAAGATCTTTGTTTAACCTCAATCATCTTATTGTTAGTGCTAAAATCCTTCTGCATGTCTTCTTTTGGAAAGAAACTGAAAGATCCAAAGGACCACAAGCAATCCCATCTCCTGACACAGCGCCCTACTTTGCAAAGAGGTCTCCATCACATTACAATCTTCAGGAGCGTTCACCCAACTTCCTTCCTTCTGTGGATTCTCGCTGGTGATGATTCAATCATCACTTTTTTCTCCAAATGAAATAATATTTCTTATTATTTGGATAAACAGCAAGATATTGATAAGGTTGGGAAATTGTCACGAAGAGATTAAGCTTGTGTGTATCTAAATTCTCTTAGAGCTCTAGGAGCTAAGCTAGCCCCTCGAAGTTATAATGGGCTTCAAAGTTCTTTTTAGCTAGTTACTGATACTTTTCATTGGATTCCATTCTAAAAACTATCACATAGCAAACGGCAATCATATGAAATCAACATCAGAACAATTACACAACTAAAAACTGATTAACAAAGGAGCAATAAAATACCCAACAAAGGATCAACCCAAAATCAGGTGATTTGAAGCTAAATTGTTCCAAAAATCTTTGTTTAACCTCACCCATCTTATTGTTAGTGCTAAAATCCTTATGCACAAGTCTCTTTCTTAGAAAGAACCTTAAAGATGCAAAGGACAAGCAATCGCATCTCCCAACCCCAATGCCCCACTGTGAAAAGGGATCTTCATCACAGGACAGTCTTCAAGAGCATTCGCCCTACTTCTGTGGATTCTCACTGGTGATGATGCAACCATCACTTTTTTCTCCAAATGATTTAATATTTCTTGTTGCTTGAGCAAACAGCAAGATATTTATAATGTTGAAAAAGCTTGCGTGTATCAAAAATTTCTTAGAGCCCTAGAAGCCAAAGCTAGCCCCTCAAAGTTAAAATAGGATTCAAACAACTTCCTTTTTAATGATCTCTAATACCAGAAAAAAAGGGGGGAGTGTGGGAGGCGCTTCAAAGTTCTTTTTAGCTACATACTGATATTTTTCTAGGGCTTCAAAGTTCTCTACACCTTCAATCCCCTGCTTTCAGTATGCCTTCACCCAGAGTACTGTAGTTGTCATACTCCTTTGGGACTATCATACTAGAGTGCTTCAAATATTAAAATTTCAAATTCAATATTGTAAGAGAGAGCAATGACCACAAACTTGTGAATTTTATGTATGCTATTACTTCTACTAGTTTGGGAGGGAAATCTTTATATTAATTTATAACAGAATAGGTATCCAGACTTTCCACAGCCCACTCTGAGTAGATTATCAGATATTTGGAATCCTTGTGTACAAATTGAAACTTCTATCTGATTTTTATCCACTTTGTAAGTTAGAAGTGGAGACCAAGTACATGTGAAATGTGAGCCTATACCAAAACACTAAACCAGGATGTTCGGCAAAACACTTTGTGTCCATTGACAACAGTCCAAGTTCTATCCTCAAGTACCAGGCAGATTTTACATTGATTTTCTACCCATTTACTCATGTTGTTATGTGTAAGCATCCGTGCTATCTTCATATTGCTCTCCATCTTGCTGAAACTAGACACAAATTCACAAAGATCTCTAATCTGGGAAGTCCCACAGTACTCAATCATTCTAACTTCCTCTCTTCATATTTCTTGGTCATGCTGTATGTGAGCATCCATTGTAGTAATATCATAAATCCTAAAGCTAATTAGTTATAAAATATAAAAAAATTTTAAAAAGTAAATTGATAATGATTGGGATTTCATCAACACAATTATTCTCCCAAAGGTGCAACCAATGTGGGTACAAGTACAACATAAAGAAAGAGAATGCACTTCTGGTATTATAGAAAGAGCAGCTAATGAAATTAAATCAATGAGTCAAAAAACTACATAGTTGATTCCTGGTAGCAATATCACAATTTGACTTGTTGTGGTAAATATCTCCTACTTATCAATTGATGAGCTTAAAGGGCTTTCTAATGAATGTTTCATAAGGCACAACACTTGCTGAAGGTTTTGCAAATGGGGTTGCAAGCAGAGTGGGTTTAACATGGAGGAGACTCCGTAGTTAAGTGCGCTCGAGCTGGAGTAGTACTGGGATGGGTGACCTCCCGTGATGTCCCAGTGCTTCACCTGTGTGAGCATCACCTAGATGCAATGAAGACTAAGTGTTCCATTCATTCTCATGAGAGATGGGTTCATGTGAACCACTACTCGTGAGACATGGGTCAATGAGTTTGACTCAGAAAACTACACAGTTGAATCCTGATAGCAATATCACAATTTGACTTGTTGTGGAAAATGTTTCCTACTTTCAATTGATGAGCTTAAGGGGCCTTCTAATGAATGGTTCATAAGGCACAACACTTGCTGAAGGTTTTGCAAATGGGATTGCAAGTAGAGTGGGTTAAACCATGGAGGAAACTCCGCAATTAAGTGCACTTGAGCTAGAGTAGTACTGGGATGGGTGACCAAACAGGAAGTCTCGGTGCTTCACCTCTGTGAGCATCACCTAGATGCAATGAGTGCTAAATGTTCCATTCATTCTCATGAGAGATGGGTTCATGTGAACCACTACTCATGATACATGGGTCAATGAGTTTGACTCAAAAAACTACATGGTTGAATCCTAATAGCAATATCACCAATTAAATCTTTACTAGTTCACAGAATAAATGAACAAAAAAGGAAGCTCATACGATATACACACAAAAGCTCTGAATCTAGGACAGATACAGCTGTGGGCCTTAAAAAGCTACTTCATTATCTCAAACATTGGGGAGAAGAAAAAAACCTTTGTCATTCTAAACAAGTAGGGCTATACACTGTGTGTCAAGTAAATTTTGTAAGAGCTTTTATTATCAAAATTTCAATTATATTTCTTGATCTGGGATGAAGATAATAATGTATTGTAATGTTGGATTCTGAAATATGATCCAAAAATTGATCCTAAAAGTTCTTAGACATGATTTTGACTGGGAAGATCTAATGATACCAAAGAATTATAAATTGCTTATTCTAGGTAGTATGTAGTTATATGTATGAGATTATATAAGCATTTATTTTCGGGAGTGATTATAGAATATATAAGCAAAAAAGTTAAAGCAGTACCCAAAACCACCATTGAAGTATAGCAACTGATGCTGATTGTCTCCTAGTGCTATTGACTTAGAAAAAGTGATTCTCTCCGTGCTATTGACATAGAAAAACTGATTATAAAGCTTGCAAAAATCTCTTAGAGCTCTAGGAGCTAAAGCTAGACCCTAAAAGTTAAAATGGGCTTAAAAGTTCTTTTTAGCTAGTTGGCACCAATGGGGATGCGTCCCCATCAGAAATGCGTTCCTTGGCTGTTCCATAGTATTAATGTTTGAGTTTTTATAATTTGTTTGACTTGATTCTCATGTGAACTCCGAATTTAAATAATTTAACACAAATGTTATATGTTAACGTTCTACAATGTATATAAGCATGCTTTATCCATGTTTTCATATGAATATTTAAAATTTTCCCTATATATTAAAAATTGCCCCTATGTTTTATATGGCCATCTCTTCCATCCCCTTAAATGGCCAAAAAAAAAAATCCATCCCGTTCCCGTTCCCATTCCCCGTCCCCCGTCCTGGAAACTTAGGGTAACGTAGCTACTTGCTGATATTTTTCAAAAGGGATTCCACTCTTTTTGCCTTCCATCCCCTGCTTTCAGTATGCCTTCACCAGAATACTTAGTTGTCATACTCCTTTGGAACCATCAGACTAAAGGGCTTCAAATATTAAAGTTTCAAATTCGATATTGTAAGAGATTGCAATGGCCACAAACTTGTGAAATTTATGTATGCTATTAGTTCTACAACTTTAGGAGGAAAATATTAATTTATAACAGAATTGGTTTCTAGACTTTCCACAGCCCTGCTGAGTAGATCATCAGATTTCTTGAGTCCCTGAGTACACATTGAAACTTCTATTTGATTTGTATTCACTTTATAAGTTAGAAGTGGAGACCAAGTACTTGTAAAATGTGAGCCTTTACCAAAATACCAAACTAGGCTGCCTATTTAAGTATAGCAACTGATCCTAGGCTGACCATTTAACTATAGCAACTGATCCTGATTCTCTACTAGTGTTATTGACTTAGCAAAAGTGATTACATATAAAGCTACAACATCGGGTGCCATGGTACACAAGGCATTAAAGGCATTGAATTCACAAAACAAAAATTAGAGAAAGAGCAGGGGAACTAACTGATCTGTCCAGATGACGAGCAACTGTTCTCAGAATTGTTTCTTCGTTGGCTGATCCATTTCCAATCATTGCTTCAGCTTCCATAGATAAAAAAATTCTCACGTTTCTTCTGCTGTTTTTCCTGGTCACCTTGGTAGAATTGATATTAGATTTTTCCAAAAGAAAATGTGTTGAAAGCGGAGATTGTCTATTGACATTAAAATGTATATTGGCAGCGCAACATTTCAATTTGGGATTGAAATTAAAACCCTGCAATTTGGCACTGGTATTGTTCTTTGCTATTTGAAATGTATATGAAGTGGCAATGTGCTTTCTTGTGGGTATTGATGCAGTTGGTGTGGTGGGTACTGGTACTGCCATTGATAGTGCCAAACACCCTTCTGCTTCGGGATAACTGGGCAAATATGCACACTGAAAGTTTTAAGAGAGAAATTTTGTCAATGAAGAAGATGGACTAGTCTAACCGAAGAAAAAATTTAAAAAAGAAAAACTGTTGTAGTTGACCAAATTTTTACACCGCAGGCTGGATTTCCACGAGACTGAATGCCAGACTCAACGTATAGAAGTGATAAAAACCTAATTTAACGGGCGGCCCTAGTTGTCGAGTGAAAAAAAAAATATTTTAAAAGTATATCATAGATTTGATATTTAGAATATTATGATATTATGGGTATAGTTTGTCCCATAAATTTCATTTCTTATGTTTTGGTATTCTGAAGATTTGATTGTTTATGGGTAAGAAGTTTCATTAATATTTTAATTAGATTTTTTGGAGAGACAAAATGAAGTGTTTAAAATTTGTCTTTTACTGAGGTTGGACGGTATATTGCTATAACATTTCATGATGGAAGATTGAAGGATGAAATTCCTTTCATTAATCTCAGTCGAAGTTTGAAATGTAGAAGCATCTAGCTACTAGAGCAATCTTGTATCAATTTAAAATAAAAATAATAAAAATGACATTTCTTTGTTTTAAATGTACTTTATTAGTTTTTTAAATATAGTGTAAAGGCATAAGTCTGAAACAAGTGCTACTAGTCACTTATAATAAATTGAGAGAAATTTGAATAAATGTATTAGAATATTTAGAAGAATTTTAAAACAAAATAGTTATAAGATTTAACAAGTGCTATGTGATGGCCTGAATATTATAATAAATATAATAATAGTTGTTGTTAATACTGTAATAAAGTAATAAATACAATATAATAAAGTTATAAATATAATAGCATAAACATATTTGTAGTGTTAACAATAGAACAATAGTTTACAATAGAACAATAGTTTGAATAAATTGATTGTTAGACTATAAGTATAAAAGTGAAATTATAAAATTGAGGTTATATATTTTATTTTGGTACATTGTACTTTATTTTAATTTTGAGAAAATGACATTACATTAGAAATAATAAAATATATTGTAATATTATCTAATTATATTTGACTTATCTCAAAAATTATTTTTAATATAAAGCATTAAGATTGGAAGAAGACTACAAAATGGAAAATATTATATATAAAATTATGCTATGGGGATGAACACTAAAATGTTTATAAAATGTAATGTTAAATATGTGATAATACAACAAAATAAATTTATAAGACCAAATCAATTGAACCAATCATAATTGAAATAAGTAATTTATATAATATATTAGATTAATAAATAAATTTGTAAACTTTAGAAATATTTGATTAACCAAAAACTAATTATTTATAATTGATTGATTGGTGCAAAACTAATTCTTGTACACATGTCAATGCAATATACCAACCTAAAC
The DNA here is from genome assembly GCA_027943335.1 of Chamaecyparis obtusa. Taxonomy (NCBI): domain Eukaryota; kingdom Viridiplantae; phylum Streptophyta; class Pinopsida; order Cupressales; family Cupressaceae; genus Chamaecyparis; species Chamaecyparis obtusa. The sequence goes on from BSBK01000873.1 coordinate 953,933, forward strand.
AAATACAATAATACATATCACCGTATTTATATTTATAAAGTTTAACCAAATCATCATAACTAGTTATCATTTGTTATAGTTGAAACTATAAACTCTAATATATATCTATTTTAACTAATTTTCATAGATTATTAATCATTACATGTGTCCATTCAAAAAATTTGAAACTAAAACTTGATTATAAGATCACTTGCGTTAATTCCTAAATTATTTATTTCGTTATAAGTAATTTTACTTTTCTTAGTTGTGCTAGATGTCAATCAACGTATCTTAAAGGTCATATTCATACTACTCTCAGAATCTAAAGAGATCGAATGATGCTAAAACTATAGTGGAAACAAATGTGACATTTAAAACTGAAAAAAACAAGAATAAAAATAATAATAATTGAATGTATGGAAATACCGTTGCCCAAAAATAATAATAAAAACGATAGTTGAATAGAAGATTAGGTATTGGATGAGAATCATTAATTTGGTTGAGGAGAATCTATTTAAGGAAAAAGACGAAATGTTAAATTTATAGAATTGAAATGATAATTGATGTTTTTTTTCATTGACAGCTTTTGTTGTTGTTGTGTGACTGTGTTGTTTTCTCAACTTATGTTTTTTTTATTTTTTAAATAAAAAATTTAAAATATGAGTCTATATGGTTGAATGAAGGTCTAGATTTTGATGGTCATCCTTATCTGTCATATGATTTTCTTTTATGATAGTTTGGTTATTTTAATGTCTTTCATTTTATAAGTGTTGATTGTCAAAAAAAAATTATAAATAATTTAATAAATTGTTTTAAATTTTAATATTTTATTTTTAATAAAATTGTGCAAATAATCTAATAACTAATGAAAATTCTTGGTGATATTAATTTATTATATAGATATAAATATTTTAAAATTTGGAAAAAATTCTAAATCAATAATAATACTTTTGTGTGATAAAAAAAATATAAAATTAGAAAATAATTATATATTAAAATATGTATACTGCATACTAATATTTTAAATTGGTAAAATAAGTTTCTAAAATTTATATATTATTTTTTAAAAAGATTTTAAATTAATATAAATATATAATAAACAAAGTAGAAATATATATTATTAAACAATACATATTTATAGTATTAAATAAAATAAGTTATATTGTCTATAACAAATTTTGATGGTTTGCTAATAAATTTAAGGAAGATTGAGGCAACTAGGCCCTACACATGAAGAAGCATTGGAAGTAGATAATAGTCAAGGCTTCCCTCTCTTTGGATTGAAGGAAGCTTTTGATTATAGTGAGATGAAGTAGTCGGGTTCGCTTGTTCCCCACTTGGGTCATTCCCAAAAGATTGCTCTCTTGGCAGGACCTCTAAAGGTAAATGCAAGAAAGTAAAGAATGGATAGCTAATGGAGGTCAATATTTTTTATTTTCCACAAGGAAAAGAGCACTCTCCTACTCCATAGTTTCTTCCAAGCACATCAAACACATGTTCATTTACCCAAGATTCCTTTTACAAGTGACAAACTAAGTAGGTCAAGATTTCTTGTTCATTCTCTTAGAGGTAAAGAACATACTCTCCTACCACTCAACTAATCACAAGAAAAGAAGTCTTTCTAATTAAAACTAGGTGTCTAGAAAGCCAAATCTATGAAAGCACAATGTTTAAACTTGTGTCTCCAAGGTAACTTGCAGCAAGCTTTAATAGTCTCAAGATATGTATTTGGAAAGTGTCCTACAAATAGGTTGCATGGATTTCCTTCATGTTTTTGTTACCTACAACAACAAAAAATCATCAATCAGTAATTAGATTTAAAAAATTGTATATAAATTTAAACAAGCTACGGAAACAGTCATACGCACTATAGAAAATGTCATACACACTACAAAAACTATCGTACGCACTACAAAAAATATTGTATGCACTACAAAAATTGTTGTACACGCTACAGAAACTGTTGCATGCACTATAAAAACTTTTATACATGCTACAAAAATTATTGTACGTGCTACAAAAATTGTTGTATGCACTACATAAATTATTGTACGCACTATAGAAATAGTCAAATGTGCTAAAACGGTGATTAAAAGTGTTAAAATTCTCATAAAAGGTGTCAGAACATTATAGGCTACACGTTGGGAAAAATTTAGACAGAAGATAGGAGGGTATTTACATGCGTCATTTTGGATCTTGTATGTGCTATTTCATCTTGTAAACCTGCTCTTTTATTTGGTGAATGTGTTAGAATAGAGCTTGTACACATTTTTTTAAATCTTTCAAAAGTGCTATTTAACCGGCAAAATGATAAAAATCTGCAAAGAATTGAAATATAAACATCCAATTTTTTTTCAAGAATTTCAAAAGCACTTGAGGCATAAGCCCTACAGTGGGCGCCAAAAATGTGTAGTTAAATATTGGTATTCAAACTATAATGCAACCAACACTCAATAAACCATTAGCTCAAGAATTTAACTATAAGAGTCGATATCAAATGAACCAATTAAACACTTAAAAGCGATTTATTGCTTCCTAGTTGAAGTGAGTTTAATCCTTTTGTGATGCTCATCATATTGGCACGAAGGATTAGTGACTTGACTACTCCAAAATAGAACATTCAAATGCAAATGCAAAGCTAGCAATGAAACTAGAATGCAAGATTAACAAAGCTAAAATGAGAGGAAACTAGATTAACAATGTAATTGTATACTAGAAAATGAATGAAGCTAACAATGCAAGAGAGATATGAGCATATAAATGAAAAAAAAAACTAAGAAACTAGGAACTCAAAATAGCAAGATTACTCTAGAATGCAAGAATGCAAATCACTAAGATGCAAATGATCAAGATTGGAACCCTTGAGCCAAGGAAGAGCTTCTTTTTTAAAGGAAATGCCTCAAAATGAAGGGTAGAGATTAAGAGGCAAAATATGTGGGATTGAAATTAAGAGGCAAAAAGAGAATGATGCTAGGTTAGGTAGAAATGAGTGGTGAGGATTAAGAGGCAAAAGAGATGTTACGTAGAATAAGACAAAATAACAATTTTGAAATCACTAATCCCCTTTAATTGCTAATTAATCAGGATTAAGTATGTGCACACATGTGAATGTGTTCTTTTAATAAAAAAGTGTATAAAATTTATATTGAAAGTAATATTATAGAAATTAAATAAATATGCAAACTCTAGAAATTAGACTATTGTATAAAGGTCGATGCACAAAGTTGATTGCCAATTCTGCAGAAGTTCACGACCAAAAAAATTTGACACAAGAAATGGGCACCCATTTTTTAAAAATTGGGTGCCTGTTTAGGTTTGGGAGCCTGGTCCATATTTAAAAAATGGGCACCCATTTAATAATCAGGTACATGTTTTGTATCAAGTAACCAAAGCAAAATGAGCACCCATTTTTTTAAAATCGATTACCCATATTCTAAATATATTCATTTTTTTGTTTAAACCATTTTCCAAGTCATTTTCACAACTTGGAAAATGGGATCACATTTTACAGAGTACAGGTGCCCGTTTCAGTTGCTACTGTCAACCCCCTCAGCCAGTTTTCTCATGATTCCAGGGACGTACCATTGTTTTTATTATATCTCTTTATTTTTTATTATTATTTTTATTAAAAAATATAGTTTCATGTTATTTTTAATTTAAAAATGTAGTTTAATGTTGTTTTCTAATTTATCATATAAATTTAATTAAATTTTATGTTTTAATTAGTTATTTTAATTTGAATTTAATTTATAAATTATCATACCAAACTAGAAAACTATTTAAACTTTACCCTAGGTAGAAAACAAAAATGTAAACCTAGACACAATTGAATTACGAAACCCTAAGAAGAAAACAAAAATATAAATCTAGACATGTAACTAAAATAAGAAACTATAGGTAGAAAAAAAATTTAACCTAAACACAACAAAAATAAAAAATTGTACCTATAGAAAACGTAAACCAGGCAACAACCAAAACAAGAATCTCTCTCTCTCTCTCTCTCTCTCTCTCTCTCTCTCTCTCTCTCTCTCTCTCTCTCTCTCTCTCGTTAAAACATGTTCCAAATCAAAACCTTTCAAAACATAGAGATTTAAAAACATCAAAAAACTTGGAATCTTTTTTCAACCTTAGGTGTATTCCTAAAGAAAAACATTTTCATTAGTCTTGATTGTCTTGTATTATGTTTCAGGTGTTTTACTATGATATGCAGATCTACATGATTCTATCTCCTATATGCTTTGTTTTATGCTTTTCAGAATGCACATGTTCTATTTATGCTTATATGGTTGTCTTATGTATGACATAGAATAGATGAATGGATGGAAGATGATTTTAATGATTCTTGTAATGATTAATGATATGATATTTATGGATATATGGATATATTTATTTGGATAACATGATGGATATATGTAATGGATTTGAATGTAGTGGATTTATGGTATGCAAATGTGATGTTAAATGTGATGGACCTAAATGATATAATGAATATGGATATTTAATGATTTAATGATCCTAAATGTTATATGTGATGAATGATGTTTAATGATAATGCAATGATATATATAATATATGATAAAACTAGATGTATGGATTAAAATGAATAATGCAATGTGCCATGTTTTTGAATGAACTAAATGATATGAACCTAATGATGAATTTTCATTTATTTGAATGAAATGATTTATGGATGCAATGAACATTAATTGAATGCAATAGATATTAATGAATGCACTTAATGGATATTATTTAAAGAATGCACACTAAATGAGATGAAACTTTTAAAGTTGAATGAAACCTAATGCAATGAACTTAATCGAATTGGATTATTAAATGAATGCAACCTAATGCACTTAATGTAATGAACTTTATGTAAGAAATAAATGATGAATGCAACTTAATACAATTAATGTTTATGAAAATGATGTAAACTAATATGTAATGAACTTAGATTAAAATGAATGAAAACTAATACAAAGAATCTAATTGAGCTATAGGGTGGAAAAATCTTAAATGAATGCAATATAACATGAATCTAACACATGAAAGGGAACTAATGAAATGCACCCTTTTTTTTATTGTTTTTGAGTTCCAACACACTCGATCACATATAGTTTTTTATGCTCATTTGATTTTTTATTTGACTACACCCCCTTTCCATTTTCCTCTTGCAATTTAATTTTTGAAGCTAAGAAAGGCAAAATACATTAAATGTATTTAATCTAGGATGTATGCAACTAACTGTCACTATTCAAAAATTTGGAGCTTATAATCATTATTGAGCAGTTTTTGGAATCCTGTTTTAGTACAATCATCACTAGCTCAACTATGATGATACAAATACTTCTTTCACCTCTTTCAATGCTTTTCCATCTATTTTTGGTACGACTATCACTTATTGAAGTCAATCATGAGAGTGTGAATACCGATTTTGTCAGATTCTATGTTGCGAGTGAATTTTGGTATTATGATATTGAACATCAAAATATCCAAGGTATCATTTTGCGTAAACAAACAAAAATCTTAGTTTCATCAATGATTCTTTGGTGATCATGTCCTTAGACAAATAATACATGCTTTAAAACTTTGATCTTAAGATAGTCAGTCAAAAATCAATAAAATATCATGCTTTCATCATAGCTTGTCTAGTTTAAAACTTTCATCAATTCTCTAGAAAGACATGATTTCATCAATCAAGTCAACACTTTAGAAAAAAAATTTGCAATGTTTTCCAAATCCATATTTCAAGTGTAGTTCCATCCATTTCATACTTTTAATCCTGATAAAGATAGGGTCGTGTAAGATTTCAGATCAAATTTTACATTTGGTTTCAAATTGGATTAGAATTAAGACTTGATTGAGCGTTTCACTTGCATTTTGATGAATTGATTTGATGACTGATTAAAATTTTCTTTTGATGTTCATCCTTCCTCCTTTAGAGTAGATTGCCCCCAATTTGAAATGATTACAATGTTGGACTTAGGACAATTTGCAGATTAGGTGACCCAAATCTTTAGGTACTTGCAAATGCAACTGTGGGGTTTTATTATGCAATATATACAAATGCTAGTGAATGCGATATTTACAAGGATGACTGCTAGATATGCGAATGACTTGGACTTTCAATGGCGCCTATTTACTAGGTTTTCACCGATTGAATGGATCTTGCTTTCTTTTTTCTATTTTTAAAGCTTTTTCATTTTTTTTCTACCAAGGTGCCTATTTGCTAGGTTTTCACCAAGGCACTTTTTCTCTTTTTTTAAATTTTTTTTTAGTTTCTCTTTTTTCAATTTTTTTTTTGTCATATTATCAAGGTACCTATTTGCTAGGTTTTCACCAAGAAAACATCTTTTTGAGGATCATATATGAATGTTTTGGCTTTCTTCATGTTCAATTTTCCACTATTTTTGACATTTTCTGCATTTTTTATTTGTTTGTTCTTTTCTTCTTTTCAATGTTTTTGGCATTTTCAGGATCTCTTTAACTATATACAATAAATAGGATGCTTTCTATCTGATTTTCTAATACTCTTTCTCTTTATCTCTTTCATATGCTTCATGTGTAGAACCTTTTGAGATGAATGCTATTGATAGGTTCTTGTAACTCTTCTCCCTCACAACTAGCTAACTTATAGGTGCCTATCCCAAAAGATGAAGTGATCACAAAAGGTCCTAACCAGTTTGCTTCTCATTTCCCTTTCTTTTCTCTTTTTGCTTGATTCTTGGGATTCTCTTGCAAAACTAAGTCACCTATTTGGAATGTTCTTGACTTGATATGCTTGTTATAAGTCCTTGACATTCTATTTTGATATACTTTTCAGTGATCAAATGCTTGGTGTTGTTTCTCATCTAGCAGTTCTAGTTCATGCAACCTAGCAACTCTATAATCTTCCTCACTTATCAAACCATGTAGAGATACTCTCAAGGATGGAAGTTCTACCTCCAAAGGTAAAATGACTTTTGTTCCAAAGACTATGGAAAATGGTGTAGCTCCTGTTGGCATTCTGATACTTGTTTTATAAGCCCATAAGGTCGGGTTTATTTTTATATGCCAATCTCTACCTGAATTGTCCATGGTTCTCTTCAATATTTTTAGGATATTCTTATTTGTTGCTTCGGCTTGTCCATTACCTTGGGGGTAATATATTGATGAGGAATGATGTATCATTTGAAAATTTATGCATAACTCCTTTAGGTCCTTTTTTTTTAAGTGCTTTGCACTATCTGTTATGATGGCATGAGGTACGCCATATCTATATATTATATGGTTTAGGACAAACAATGATATTTGTTTTCCTGTAGTAGTTGATAAGGGTATATCTTCTACCCATTTGGTAAAGTACTATATTGCTATGATAATGATTTTATGACCATTTGAAGATGGTGGATAAATCATTCCTATTAAATCTAGACCCCATTGATAAAATGGCCAAGGTGTCATCATAGGATGAAGCTCTTGTGTGGGTACATGCATCAAGTTTCCATGATATTGAAACTTTATACAAGTCTTAGCAAAGTGATGAGCATCCTTCTCCATAGTAGGCCAAAAATATCCTATCCTAAGAAGTTTCTTAGCTAGGGTTAAGCCATTCGAATGTGACCCACAAATCCCCTCGTGAATTTCTCATAAGACTACATATAATTCCTATTTTTCTAGACATCTAAGAAGCATTCCATCTAGACTCTTATGATACAATGTGTCAGATATTAAGGTATAACGAGTGGCTTATCAGATAAAAGTTTTCTTTTGGTTCCTAGTTTGGTTTATAGGTAAGATTTGGTCTTTTAAGTAAGTGTAAATGTCTCCATACTAAGGTGATTCATGTCCGATTAGCAAAAAAATAGTATGAGGATGGGTAGGGTCAAATGCGGGTTGCTCAACTTCTTCTACCAGGAATTCATATATGGCGCTTTGATCTGGTATTTGGAGAAGTGATGCCAAAGTAGTCGTTACATCTTCTACTTTATTCTTCTCTCTTGGGACTTTCTCAAATGTGATGAGAGTGGAGTATTTCTTGAGATTATCAACTATATTTTTGTAAGGTATCATCTTGTCATCTTTTGTTTGATATTCATCATTGATTTGATTGATAACTAATTGTGAATCTCCATAGACTTGTAGTTCTGTCACTTTCCATTCTAATGCTAGTTTTATTCCAATGACCAATGTTTCATACTTTGCTATATTATTTGTGCATGGGAATAGAAATTTGTATGATTTTGTAATTGTAGATCCTTGAGGAGTAATTAAAAGTATGCTTGCTCCTGATCCATGTTGTGTATAGGAACCATCAAAATATAGCTGCCATGTTTTTTCTTCCACATTCACAATTTCAGAATCTGAAAATTCCACTTGAATTGGATGTTCATCTTGTAATGGTGATTCTTCTAACTGATCAGCTATGACTTGGACCTTGATAGATTTATGATCCACATATTCTATGTTGAATTTTCTTAGCACCATGACCCATTTGGCTAGTCTTCCATTCAATGTTGTTTTGCTAAGAAGATATTTCAAGGGATCAATCTTTGCAATGAGTCTAATCTTGTGGGATAACATATAGTGGTGTAATTTTTGGGAAGCAAAAACTACAGCCAAACATGCTCTTTAGATGAAGGAGTAGTTCAACTCATACTTCACCAAAGTCCTACTTATATAGTAGATGGTCTTTTCTTGTCCTGATTCATCTTCTTGTGGCAAGAGTTCCCCTAATGAATGTTCAGTTACTGAAATATACAGAATCAAAGGCTTGCCTCTTATAGGTGGCATCAAAGTTGGATGGTTCATTAGATATTTATTCAACAAGTTGAAAGATTCTTCACATTTCTCATCCCATTTGAAAACTATGTCCTTATGAAGGAGTTGAGTCAAATTATGGCACTTTTCTGCCAATTGAGAAATGAACCTTCAAATAGATTGGATCCAACCTTAAAGAGATCTAATCTGACTTATGTTTCTAGGTGCTTCCATTTCTATGATAGTTTTGACTTTGGCGGGGTCTACTGCTATTCCCTTTGCTGAAACAATGTACCCTAGTAACTTTCCTGATTGAACACCAAATGCACACTTCTTTGGATTTAGCCTTACCCTAAATTGATCCAATCTTTCAAAAAAATTCTCTAATATGGGTAGATGTTCTTCTCTTGAGTGAGATTTATCAAGTATATCATCTACATAGTCTTCCATGAACTTATGCATCATGTCATGAAATATTGTTGTCATGGATCTTTGATAGGTTGCTCGAGCATTCTTTAGACCAAAGGGTATAACATTCCAATAGAATTTCCCCCATGCACATGTAAATTTTATTTTGTCTTGATCTTTGGATGCTATCTTTATTTGATTGTAGCCACTAAACCCATCCATAAGTGAGAACATTGAATGTCCTATTGTCAAATCCACTATGGTGTCTATGCTTGGTAATGGAAAGTCATATTTAGGGCATGCAAGATTGAGATCCCTAAAGTCCATGCAAATTCTGATGGACTTGTCTTCTTTTGAAACTAGTACAATGTTTCAAATCCATTGGGCATAATTAATGACTCTTATAAACCCAACTTTCAACAATTTTTCTAACTCCACTTTTACAAGCAAAGCTATGTGTGGATGCATCTTTCTTAACTTCTTTTATACTGGTCTTACTCCTTTTATGTTTAAATGACGCATGATTAAATTTGGATCTAATATTGGCATATCATCATAAGACCATGCAAAATTGATTTGTTTTTACTTGAAAATTTTGATGAAGTCTTTTCTTTCCTCACTAGATAAAGATGTTGCTAAGTGTATGATCCTTGGTTCTGATTCTGATTCAATAATCACTTTTTATGTTGGTTTGATAAAGATAGGAGATCTTTCTTCATATTTCTCACGTAAAGTATCCAAACTCCCTTCCTTAGGTGCCTTAATTAGGTTTTCACCTTTGGAAACATTCTTTATTTCTTTCTCTTTTTGATTTAATGCTGCCACAATGTGGTTTTCAACATTAGATTCTTTCCATTTTTCATTTTTTTCATTTTTTATTGAATTGAGAGTTTGGATACTTTCCTTTGTCACTCCTTCCTCATATTTCATGGTAGAAGAAGGTTCAACCGCATTTAGGTATTGGGACACCAAGTTATCATTCAAAAATTTAGGGAGTATGGTAGGTTCAATGGAATCCCATTCTAGATAGAGTCAAAGGATCAATGCTTTGGTTTAGTTCAATAGGGTTTAAGGAAAAGACTTCATTTGAAGGTTCAAACATTGTATCACTTAAGTCTATAACATGTGCTTCTTTGAGATGTTCTAGATAACTAGGGTCAAAATCCTCCTCACTAGAATCCTCTAAGGTTTATATTGGATAAAAATATCATGGATTAAACCTAATGTTAGATTCTTCCATAGTAGGTCTCTATGATGGTACATAGGGTTCTCCTACCCATTGATTTACTTCAATTTCTAGAATTGGGACATTATCTAAGACCACTTGACTAGAACTTGAGGCCTTATTCTGATTTGATTCTGCAAGTGATTCTTTTCCCTTGCTAGGAGTATAGGTGTGAATAACATCAACTTCTTTATCTTGGCATGACTCACTTGATAATGAGTCTCATTCTGATGCAGAGGGTTTGGGTTCTAGTCTTCTCTCCATACTTCCAGCTCCTTCTAACCATCCAATGGCTAGTCCTTGTGTTATCTTCCTCACTTTGGATCTCCAAGATCATTTCTTCCAACTTCTCCTCCAAGGTATAGTTGGTATCTAGAAGATACACTACTTCCAAGACCAATTAGGCCTTCAACTCCCTAGGCTTCTCCACTAGAATTCCCCTCTAGAACCCCAAACCCTTGCTTAGGATCCTCCCATACATTGCTTCTACTCTTCACTAACTCCTAGACTCTTTAAACATCATTTGAAACCCTTTCATATACTTCTAGATAGTCTACCAAGTCCATAAGTGTCAAACTCAATAGGAGGCCTAACTGGCTCAATTCCTATTAAGCTTGTTTTCACTGATTTTGGCTTCAAGCTCCCAAAATCCCCAAAAAACCTCATAGAAGACCTTGAAAATATTCAAGGTGTCTACTAAATCTCTCCAAATCCAAAGTTTAAGCTTCTGGATGCACCCACAACCCCATCTACTAGCAGGCCCTAGTTTTAAGCCTATTAATTAGGCCTCTGGACCTGTCTGCACAAAAGACCACAAAATTGGTCTCCAAACCTTTGATCACTTTCTCCAACCTCTTGAATCTTCAAGGGGACTCTTAGGGATTTTCATAAATGCCTCTAAGTACTTTCCTCAAAGTCATGGGTACACGTGCTAACTCCTTCGATTCCCTTTCCTGGCTCACCTGTCTTCAACAATCAGTCGTAGGGCTTCCCATCTGGCCTAGAAATCTTGATGCCATGACAAAAGTAAAAACAAAAACTATACATACAGACTCTAACCTATCATCCTCTATGGTTTAAGCCATTTCTACTAGTTGATGTTTAGGCTAGAGCCATTTCAAGCATGGAGGCTCTGTAAATTGGTTTTATAGACTAGTGACTTGAAATATTTGCCAAATCTCACTCTTCTAACCTAGAAACAAAAGAATAAATGCAATGTAAAGATAGAAACTAAACTAAATTATAATGGATCTGGATCACTCTAATAAATCTGTACAGGTCGTACAAGACACAAATAAAACTTGCAAACAATGAGAACTAACACATGGCATACGTACAGAAAGTTCTAAATCATTGAATTTAGTCCAAAACTTCATTAGCCTTCTAAATATATCATTCTCATGCTCATATACCAAGCATGAGTGGTTACAACCAACTTAACCACCATTTGAGAAACTTTTCAAAAAGTTGCAAAAGTTGCTAAGTAACTTTTTTCCAAAGGGCCATTTGGCCTATTAGACCCACTCAAGGACTTCGTAAGGACTCCTAAGTCCTAAATAAGAACATTTAATGTTCTAAGACCTTATTTAGACTATTGCCAACCAAAACTACCTTTTTGAGATTCTTCAGGCCATTTAGACCAAATGGATCACTAACTCTCCCTGAGCTCATTTGGCTCTTACAACCACAAACTGTTAGAATAACTGAGAGCGGGGTGAATTAGTTATCCATTGTCCCAATACAAAATGTATGATCCAAAAACAAATTACTTAAACTTCTGTAGCTTAGTAACATAGAATACTATACTATCTGTGCTTTTACCGATTACCAGTCAATAACATATAATGATTACCGATCAAATCCAATATGCAACATGTAAAATATGATAACAAAAAATCATCACAATCAACACATAACACAAGAGATTTAACATGGAGACCCTACTAAGGGAAAAACCACCTAGGACTGGCAACCCAAAAATTGTTCACTCTTCCGAAGTGAGGTTGGTGAAGACCCAACCGTGTTAAAGGTTACAAACACACTATTAGGTGTGACCTTGTTAGAGGATTTTAGACCAACCATTATTGTCCAACCAACATTCACTATGGGGTTGACAGGATAACAATGTTCATTCTATGAATGATACATAAAAGAATTTCCTAGTCCACTCGGTTAAGAGATTTGACTATATACAATGGTTAAAATGTAACAGTAGGTGATCTGCCTTAATACAACTTCAATTGTAGATGTACAAATCAATGTTAAGCTCATTCAAATCCTCTGATCATTATATCAATTCTGTTTCAATCAATATTTAGTAACTTACTGTCATTTGGTAATATCTTTCTGATGCTCGGTAATCTCTACAATTCAATTCTCCTTAACTAGTTTGACCAGACATGCATGAAAACTTGTTCAGGCGATAATTCTGAAGTCTCCTTCCTCTGACATAAGTTTCATAACGAAACTCTAGTCTCTTAAATAGACATGTAAACCATTTTCTTCTCCTCTATTAGATTTTTTCGCTTATTCTCCTTCATTGATTTTTCTGCTTAAACCTTCCTGGGCTGATGTGTCAATAACACGTTTAGTTTTCATCCTTTAGATCTTCCTTGAATTTTGTTACTTGTTGATCTTTGTAACAAACTTTATCTTTCACTCTAATTACGAGGTACTTTCTAGCTCATTAATCCTTATCGGTTAAGCTGATCATTTAGTTCCTTTGTTCTGTTTGGTTAACAAAGAAATGTGTCAGTGAACACAAGCTCAGTTTAAACTATGCTTGGTATACACTATACTGCTCGGTGTATACTATGATGCTTCATCAACCGACCACACTGCCTTGTGTCTTTCGGCTCTTTTCCTCATCATAGATGAATGCAACATAATCAAGTCAATATCATAAGGTCATAGACTCATCAACAAGTTATCCAATGTATTCCTTATCCTCATCTATCATATCCATCTTCCTCTTGTAGATATATATGTTCGTCATCTCTTTTATTCCTTTTCTATAGATGTTTGGGTATAGTAACTTACAAGATAAGTTTTTTCAAACTAGTTGACATCAATGACAACATAATACTGATTTAATCATCTTACATATCTAATCAACAACTCAGTGATCTTAAATCATAGATCTTCAATTAGGTTCTAAATCAGTTGTAGTTCATCACAAACATGGTTCCAAACAAATGAACCTTATTCTAACTCACCACAA